>VMBQ01000978.1:212143-255339 GCA_007657795.1 Dreissena rostriformis | reverse complement strand
TTACCACTACAATGTGAACTTATACATTGATTAAATCAAGCTTAGTTATGCTTTAAGATGCCTGGAAGGTATTTAAAGTTAATATAAGATTCTTATTAATAACTATTACTTGCGTATGGATAACTAATTCTTGCCTCAAGTTAGCTTTTCATTAAAAAAATGACAAATTCATTTCATGTTGTTAACATATTTTTATTTAACGCAATAATGAGGCATTAACATCAATATAATATTTACTTCAATTGCATTCAATAAAACAGACTTGAAATTGCATTTCGGAAGGATTTGTTAGTTGGATTATTGGCAATAAATCTGTCATAAAAAAAACATTATCACATACTGTATTTCCTTGCGAGCTTTGTTTATGTGTTCATTTTGTTTGTTTTGTTTATTTATATTTACATTTATATTTCAAATTTGAGCAAATTCAATTCTGTTTAAAAGTTAATTGTATTTTAATATTAAAGACGTGGTAGCGTTTAAGTGTGGGTAGCCGTTTGCTTTGTGCTTGCAAACTAGGTACACGTAAGCGTTTTAGGAGGCCGACAGGTTTGCGTTCGCAAGCTGAGTACTGCAATCTTTGTTACCCGTTACCTTTGTGTAAGCATGATAGTAAGCAGTTACCACGCTAGATAAACGCATGCACGCTAGATAGCCGTTAGCACGCTAGATAGCCGTAAGAACGCTAGATAGCCGTTAGCACGCTAAATAGCCGTTATCATGCTAGATAGCCGTTAGCACGCTAGACAGCCGTTACAATGCTAGATAGCCGTTATCATGCTAGATAGCCGTTAGCTTGCTAGATAGCCGTTAGCATGCTAGAGAGCCGTTACAATACTAAAAAGACGTTAGCATGCTATATAGCCGTAAGCACGCTGGATAGCCGTTGGCAAGCTAAATAGCCGTTAGTGCGCTAGATAGACGTTAGCATGCCAGATAGCCGTTAGAACGCTAGATAGCCGTTAGCAATCTAGACAGCCGTAAGAACGCAAGATAGCCGTTAGCACGATAGTTAGCCGTACGAACGCTAGATAGCCGTTTGTTTGCTAGATAGCCGTTAGCACGCTAGATAGCCGTAAGAACGCTAGGTAGTCGTTAGCATGCTCAATAGCCGTTTGTATGCTAGATAGCCGTTCGCACGCTAGATAGCGGTAAGCACGCTACATAGCTGTAAGTATGTTAGATAGCCCTTAGCTTGCTAAATACCCGTTAGCACGCTTGATAGCCGTTAGCACGCTAAATAGCCGTTATCATGCTAGATAGCCGTTAGCACGCTACATAGCCGTTAGCATGCTAGATAGCCGTTAACACGTTCGATAGCCGTTAGCATGCTAGATAGCCGTTAACACGTTAGATAGCCGTTAGCACGCTAGATAGCCGTTAACACGTTCGATAGCCGTTAGCATGCTAGATAGCCGTTAACACGTTCGATAGCCGTTAGCATGTNCATATATCAATTATCATCCGAATTAATTGAAATGAAACAGTTCTGCAGAGATCTCACAGAAGCAACACACCGTACAACCAGTTATAACGTTAACATAATACAAACGCTAAAATCCGACATGTCAACACTTCGACAAGAAATAGAACAAAATACACGTAGAATCGATAGGCAGCCAACCCAGCCCCCGATGTTGTCACAAACAAAAGGAACCATTCATGCTGATGTCGCAGAACGAGAAATTTCAGTTCCAGCACACGTAACACTCGAAAGCGGCCACGGCGGGCAAGCAAACAAGAAAAAACAGACTTATGCAGACATGCTAAAATCATCACCGCCTAAGGGACGTGCAATACCCGTGATTGTTTCTAGCAAGCATAACCAAGACACCACAGCATGTGTACAAGACACAACAACAACAAACCTTTTACTTTATCAAAGGAAAAATATGCCGCATCCAAATGATACGAACAATGTTCCACATTGTCCTGAAGACATCAATATACATAGCGGACATAGCGCCGAGCCATATACGCTTGACGCCAATAAAGCACACATGGAAACAACGATCTTCCAATGTGTTCGCCCAAGCCGCACGCGCCGTTACTGCATTGGTGGCATCTCAGAAAACTCTAACTATGCCGTCCTCAAAGCATTTGTGATTGAAACAGGAGTCGAACCAGAGAAAATCAAACTAATTAACACTAATCGCCGCACTTTAGCTTCTAAAATATCATTATATCAGAACGATTGGCATTGTGTAGAGAAAAGAGACTTCTGGCCAAAAAAGATATATTGTAGACGTTGGTACTCAGAACAAAAATGGGACGCTCTACTCCATATGGAAATCGAAATGCAGAATAGCGCATATAGTGCAAAAAGTAGTTGTGCTGAAAATTCGTTCCAAACGTCGAAATTCACTGCCTCCACCGATATCTAACAATGACCTCAATTCAATCGAAAATTCATACGTGCAATGTTCTCACATGGAACGTCCGCGGCATCATGTCGTCAGCAGGCAGCCTCAGTCACCTCCTTGATAAACACAGTGTAGATATCGCGATCGTGACTGAACACAAACTGATGAAAAAAATCACAACGCTTTCTGGAAACTATACATGCAAACTATACGGCACATTCCATCTGCGAAACGGAAGTGACCCCGCTATTAAGATGCGGAAAAGGTGGAGCAGGAATATTATTAAAGAAGACATTGTCTTTCTCCACCAAAACCATTAGCTTGACCGAACATAAAAATATATGCGGAGTTAAAATATGTACTCAAAATTCGCTACCAATCTTTGTGTTCGCTGTATATTTGGCGCCGGTAAATTACGAAATTAAAGAGTATATTGAATACATTGATTGTATGCAAGGATTAGTAAACAGATTTTCACATAAAGGTATCATTCTCATATGCGGTGACATGAATGCCGATATCACTAGGAATTATCCGATTAGTACTGATTTCTGAACAAAAATAAATTAACAGCCATAAAAACAATTAGCAATCGCGACTTTACATTCAAACCAACGCAGAATACGCTAGACTATGTCATAATTGGCGATTGGCAAACCGACATCATAAGCTATAATCATATAGTTACCGATGACTGTTGCTCAGTGTCGGACCACTTCCCTATTAAAACTGTGCTAAAATACCTGTCACAAACTTTGACGTTAAAAGTGATGACATAATTGCATGGAACAAATGTACCCGTTTGCCGCGACGAACTTACACTTGAAAGATTTATGAGATTTACAGCCAAAATTTGTCAAAATCTGCCTACTCGCACAAGACATGATATGTCCTCAAGCCTTATCGGTTGGCTACCAATAGTTGCTAAAATCGACTTCAGAAAACTGATGTTCTTCCATAAACTATGCTGTTTGGATACTAAATACCTCACGAAACAACTATTCGAGTACAGACTAGCGCTTTTTAACATCCGAGGCAAATCTTCACAGAAAGGGTTTATACCAGACCTATATTCTCTAATGGAAAAGTATAACCTTACTAACTTTTATACAGTTTATTGTGAATCCACTATTATTCCGCCAAAACTAACGTGGAAACGCATAGCAAACAAGGCGATCCGCAAGTATCACACGGACCAATGGACAGTGCGCGTCACAGGTGATCCAGAATTTAGTGTCGTTCACCCTCACATCGGACCTGCCCGTATATGGACCGCGGCGAGGACACCTCGTGAAACAATGGAAGCCTCGGCAGCTGTGCGTGTCCTAGTGAACACATGGGAACGCACTCTCGGACCTAATTGCAGACACTGTAGTCAAATAGCCCTAGACAGCAAAGCAACAAACATGACGTCGCCTCCTGTCAAAGACTGATAACATATAGACTTGCATTACTTCGTGAGTGTAACATCCGTCCCGACATTAATCCGTATGAAATGGTGACACTACTGCTGACAGCGGCTAACGCCCTCAATGATGAGACAACCAGACGTATATGTAACAGACTTCTAATGAATCTTACTACACATACTATTCAGATGTATATAATTTTTAGTAAATAATACATGACTTCACGTTTATATATATGAATGTATAATTGAATTATATTGCATGTTTGTTAAATCACTGAAAAGTGGAAGTAAAGAGTATATATATAGCCCGCTAGATAGCTGTTAGCACGGTAAATATCCGTTATCTTGATAGATAGCCGTGAGCATGTTAGATAGCCGTTAGCACGCCAGATATTAGCACGCTAGATAGCAGTTAGCACCCTAGATAGCCGTGAGCATGCTTGATAGCCTTTAGCACTTTATATAGCCGTTAGCGCGCTAGATAGCCGTTAGTTTGCTATATAGCCGTTAGCCTGCTAGATAGCCGTTAGCACTCTTGATAGCCGTTAGCACTCTAGATAGCTGTTAGCATGCTAGATAGCCGTAAGCTTGCTAGATAGCCGATAGCGCGCAAGATAGCCGCAAGCTTACTATATAGCCGTTAGCATGCTAGATAGCGGTTAGCTCGCTAGATAGCCGCTATCGCGCTAGATAGCCGTTAGCATGCGAGATAGCCGTTAGCATGCTAGATAGCCGTTAACATAATAAGAAAGCCGTTAGCTTGCTAGAAAGACGTTAGCATGCTAGATAGCCGTTAGCATTCTTGATAGCCGTAAGTATGGTAGATAGCTGTTAGCGCACTGGATAGCCGTTAGCTTGTTAGATAGTTGTTAGCACGCATTATATCTTTGAACATGCTTGATAGCAGATACCACGCTAAAAAGCCGCTTGAATGCTAGATATCCGTTATCACGCTAGATATCCGTTAGCATGCTATATAGCCGTTAGCATGCTTGAAAGCCGCCGTTAGCATGCTAGAAATCCGTAAGCACGCTACATAGCCGTAAGCTTGCTAAATAGCCGTTAGCATGCCAGATAGCCGTTAACATGCTAGATAGCCGTTAGTCCGCTAGATAGCTGTTAGCATGCTAGATACCCGGTAGCGTGCTAGATAGCCATAAGAACGCTATATAATCGTTAGCTGGCTAGATAGCAGTTAGCATGCTAGATGGCCGTAAGCTTGTTAGATAGCCGTTAGCACTCTAGATAGGCTTTAACATTCTAGGTAGCCGTTAGCACCCTAGATAGCCGTTAGCATACTAGATAGCAGATAGCATGCTAGATAGCCGTTAGCACTCTAGATAGCAGTTAACATGCTAGAAAGCTGTTAGCATTCTAGATAGATGTAAGCATGCTGGATTGCCGTTAGCACTCTATATAGCCGTTAGCGCGCTAGATAGCCGTTAGTTTGCTATATAGCCGTTAGCTTGCTAGATAGCCGTTAACACTCTAGATAGCCGTTAGCATTCTAGATAGCTGTTAGCATGCTAGATAGCCGTAAGCATGCTAGATAGCCAATAGCGCGCAAGATAGCCGTAAGTTTACTATATAGCCGTTAGCATGCTAGATAGCCGTTAGCTCGCTAGATAGCCGCTAGCGCGCTAGATAGCCGTTAGCATGCTAGATAGCCGTTAGCAAGCTACAAAGCAGTTAACATAATAAAATAGCCGTTAGCTTGCTAGATAGACGCTAGCATGCTAGATAGCCGTTAGCATTCTTGATAGCCGTTAGTATGATAGATTGCTAGATAGTTGTTAGCAGGCAAGATATCTTTTAGCATGCTTAAAAGCAGTTACCACGCTAGCTAGCCGTTTGAATGCTAGATCTCCGTTAGCATGCTTTAGAGCCATGAGCATGCTAGATAGCTGTTAGCATGCTAGAAATCCGTACGCACGCTACATAGCCGTAAGCTTGCTAGATATTCGTTAGAATGATAGATAACCGTTAGCATTCTAGATAGCCGTTAGCTCGCTAGATAGCCGTTAGCGCGCTAGATATCCGTGAGCGTGCTAGATAGCCATGAGCACTCTAGATAACCGTTAGCTTGCTAGATAGCCGTTAGCAAGCTAGATAGCCGTAAGCTGGCTAGAAAGCAGTAAGAATACTAGATAGCCGTTAGCGTGCTCCATAGCCGTTAACACGCAAGATAACATTTAGAATGCTAGATAGCCGTTAGCTTGCTAGATAGCCGTTGACTAGCTATAAAGCCGTTAGTACACTAGATAGAAGTTAGCTTGCTAGAGATTTGTAAGCATTATAGATAGCCGTTAGCACGCTAGATAGCCGTTAGCATGCTAGATAGCCGTTTAGCCGTTAGCATGCTAGATAGCCGTTTTATAGCTAGATAGCCGTTAGCTAGATTGATAGCCGTTAGCATGCTAGATAGCCGTTAGCTTGCTAGATAGCTGTTAGCACTCTAGATAGCCGTTAGTATTCCATATAGCCATTAGCATGCTAGATAGCGGTTAGCTTGCTAGATCGCCGTTAGCACTCTAGATAGACGTTAGCATTCTAGATAGCCGTAAGCGCGCTAGATAGCAGTTTACACGCTTAATAGCCGTTAACATGCTAGATAGCCCTTAGCATGCTACATAGCCGCTAGCACTCTAGATAACCGTTAGTTTACTAGATAGCCGTTAGCACGCTAGATAGCTATTAGCATGCTAGTAAGCCGTTAGCTCGCTAGATTGCCGTTAGCTTGATAGATAGCCGTTGACTTGCTAGATTGCCGATAGCATGTTAGATAGCCGTTAGCACGCTAGATAGCCATTAGCAGACTAGATAGTCGTTAGCGCGCTAGATAGCCATAAGCATACACTTGATAGCCGTGAGCATGCTAGAAAGTCGTTAGCACGCTAGATAGCCGTTAGCATGTTAGATAGCCCTTAGCGTTAGATAGCCATAAGCTTGCTAGATAGCCATTAGCAGACTAGATAGCCGTTATCATGCTAGATAGCCATTAACATGCTTGAAAGCCGTTAGCATGCTAGATAGCCGTTAGCATGCTTAATTGCGATGCTTAGGAATAGACAACAATACATTGTTATAACGTAACGAATATTTCACCCGTTTCATAGCAAACACTTTCTAAAGGGTCATTATCATATGTCATTAACCAAAAAGTGCTATTTTGGTTTTGGAAAATACGAATTCAACAGTCATTACGTATAAAGTGTCTTTATAAAAACATTCATCCTTAAGCGTGGCCAATTCTTACCGTAGAATAGTGGTTTGGATTAATTAGTAGAGGACCACTTTAAAATATAACATACACAATTTTACATGTGTAACCTTTCAAATAAGAAAGGCTTTACACTGATTCTGGTAATGAAGTCTATTGTAACAATTGTGATTCCATTGGTGTGGCCTGTTTTATCACAGGGACATGCTTTGATTTTTTTCAGACAACAATGGGGCAGTTATTGACCTCTTAACATTTTGTTTTTATTTAGAATTTCTAAAGGTATTATGTTTTTTGAAAGAATTCACTAAACATTACGCGAAAAATATCAATACGGGTTTTGAGAGAAACTATAAACAGAAATTTCACTGATTTGAGTAATGCATCAATAGTTTAAATCGCACCGTTTGTCGTAAGACTGTGTTGAATGTATCTTGTGTGTAATTAAAAACATTTTAATGACGTTCAATTTTAGATCGAGAACTGACCGACATGGTTTAAATATCGAAAGAGATTTATGAATATGATAATTATTATATCGTGCAAACCCTGTGTCAAAATATAAAATATGGTTATTTAACAACCAATAGAAATGGAAAAAGTTAATGCTAAAAGTGTACCTGATTCGTTGAGCTTTGGTTAGTATTTGTCATGGCCGACATACCCTGAGGTCTTTGACGGGAAATTCTTGGGCATTAACCTGTTGTTCTGGATACTGCCTGACTCTTTGCTTGTCAAAACTGCACTGTAAACTGCACTGTAAATCATAATACATTAAGAGTTTATTCTACAATATGTGTGGTACAATAAGTGATGATAATACATAAGAGTTATTTCAGATCGTCTATGATCGGTCCTGTTAGTATGTTATAAGACAACAACTCTTGCCATACATGTACCCCCCTTGTCTTAGTGCATGTTAACATGGCACTTAAATGTGTAAATTCTCTAGTTTTTGAGAACAGACTATACGAGCGTTGCAAGACTTGTTCTTATCAGTATTGATGGTGTTCTGGTTTCTTACACGACACAGTCGTATAACCCTCTATTTTAAACTGAAATAAGCATCGCAGAACAACATTGTGTCGAACGTCTTGTATTCATATGATTATTATGACATTTAACATTCAGCTCGGAACACAAGCCAAGCTCGCAACTTGTCCTCTACGCATTGGGGACATGTGCCGTTTGCTATTTTAAACGTGTTAGTCGAACGAAAAAGTCGAAAAATGAAAAGCAGTATCATTTCCATACAATGATCACTGACCTCTTAATGTTTCCGTGACTTTTGTACCAACACCAAGAGCCGTACCTGCTAAACGACATACATATATGGAAAACAGTTTTGATTAGTTTATGTTTATTTTGCCTGTAGCATTGGAATAAAACAGTCCGGTAGTAGTAGTAGTAGTAGTAGTAGTAGTATGATTTGATCCCCATAAAGACATTGCGTCAATGAACGATACGAATTAAAAGTTTCTCATTAAGTAAGTATAACTAAATCTACTCTCTATTTTATTTTTCGAAAATCACATAAGCAATAAACAAATCAAGTTATTATCCATAATGATTTCATCCACAATACGTATGTTATTTACAACAATTAACGATCCAAAGTAATGTATTTTCTTACCTGAGTTTAAACACACATCAGTCTCAATCTTGTTAAAATGATTTTTTGTGCAATTAAATTATCCAACATGTGATATCTTTAGATATAGATTTAATCATTTACAATGAACTAGGTCAATGATAATAAGTTACACCAAGTATGATTGCTAAGGCCCCGTATAATATGCTTAAAAGTTAGCAATATATGAAGTAAAAGGACACAGTCAAAATACCATTCAGACAATTGGATTACTGTTCAACGCATAAGAGAGCCGAATTATAATTAACTGATATATTTCAAACTACGATTAAAATGACTGTTATATTTAACAGCAGCATTATATTGTTGTTTTTGATTCCGAATCCAATTTTCATAGGCTAAACTTCACTATATTTACTGCTAGCAGGGATGCTGTGAATGAGGTTTAATGGATATTATTACTCAAAGCGATTACAATTGAAAACTCACATGTATATTTTCTTCAAAATAGTGTCAATACTATTGTATGCATGTTTAGTGCCACATAACTTGCGCATTAAAAAAATAGCATGAAAGGAGCATAGGGTATTGGTTTATTAGTTATCGGAAAAACATGTTGTTAAAACGACATTATGCAGACAGATTGCCGGGAGCTATATTTGCTGCTGCCGTTAAAAGTGACAAATGTTTACAAATATGTTTTGGCGTTTGATTCAGTGTAGGGATGTTTTTTTATTATATGGCAACGCATATGTGGTAAACAGAAATGAAGAATGTCCTAGATCGCTGACATGGGTATTTTTTAAACGTTGTTTATCTTTGCTTCATAAGTATGTCTGAAATATTTGGAAATTGTGCCCGTGGAGCATCATTTTAACAAACTCGTTTAGTAAGCACTATCTTAACAAGGTTACATACCACACATTAATCCTCTGAACATTGAGGTTTCAGAAAATGAATGTTTGAAAGGTAAAACACACGTTATCATATTGATATATAAAATTCGATTCCATTACATTTGAGGACATCACGGTATCGAAATGTTTATCTTGAGCAGGTTATGCTCATGTGACCTTAAACAAGCCAATAACATAATTCATTTAGATGTTTTAAACTATTTTTGAATCAGTAATTTTATCTTTTTGATGTTAATGATGTAACATAGATGTATATAACATACTGTGTTTTACCATTTAAAGTTAATCTGCTTCAAATCTGATGTGTACAATAGGTTTAGGAATCTTAAGTTTTCACGTTCGACTGAGGAAATATTAGTTGGTTCGACCTCATGTGTTGACCCATTATTAATGTATACGTTGTTTTTATAAAATTCAAATTGAAGATATGTATACGTTCCCCCGTATAAATAAGAATTGCAATACTTAAACAAATTATATAAATCAAGAATCACTAAGCGTTTTCCATATTATATGCCGTATGGAGACTAATAAGTGAACTGTTTGAAATGTTGACGTAGTTTCTCTCACAAACAACAGTGTGTTTCTCCGTGTATATTTCCATCGTACAAGTTGTTTAGCCGGTACTTTTCAGAAACGGATTCGCTTCAACCTTATGGTTTACTATATTTCTTTGGCATGTGTTACATGCGGAATAATAGGCATATTTCCTCTGTTCCTGAATAAAGCATCTGTCTATCTATCTATATCAATTCAAACAAAGGTTGTGCGGGAAATCATAAAGGGAATCAAGTTTCCCATGTGATAGGTAGCTGTTCTTCGTCGTGCGTCGCTCTAAGTTATTCCAACCGTTCCATACTGCTGCTTACAGTTGCTAAAAGTTGATTTTACAAGTGGATACTCAAAACATATCTCCTGTTAAAACAACAAGAACAAAACTTAAAATATTTGGTTCAGACAATCGTATGTTGGTCAACTACCAACACAATGGTCATCTGCTTATTTTCTCTGCTAAGTGTGTTAAAAGCATGTCCATGTGATCACAATTGGTCACCTTTACACTGTGGAAGGGTCTGTTTGGACTAAAATTGAATGGTGACTTATAAAATCGTTTCTGAACTACAAGACCCACAGCTTCGAATTATGGCATGTACCATAAAGCCCCATTTTTTATTCAAAGTGTGTTAGCAAAATGCCCCTGGGATTAAAACTGACCCGCCCCAGGGGTTGCATAGTTTATATAAAATAAACTTAAGTAAACCAAAAACTTATTATACATCTTCTCTAAAACAACGAGGCAAATAAGTATTATGTTTAGTATAAAAACATCGAAAAATGGTTCTCTGAAATGTTTGCTCGAAACATGCACCTGGGGTAACACTTTCCATCGTACAGCGGTAGGGGAGAAACGTTTTATATTGACTTATAACTAAAAACAACTTTTGGTCTGCAACCAATAAGCCCGTTTAAGGTACCACCAGATAATGACACTCTGCATAATTCGTTAAAACTCACTGCGCTGCGTTCAAAATCAATTAATATTACAAGAAACCTTTAATTCTAATTTTTTTAACTATAAGGCCCTTGGGTGTAATTATCTTTATGTAACTAACAGTGTTTGAATCATTTGTTTTCCGAATAACTGAGCTTCAGTTTTTCAGGAGAGCGTTCAATGATCATAAGTGTCCTCTTTTTCTGTTTTTGTATGATTGAAGGTTGATCAGGCATGTTCAGATATCAGTCTACACAAAAGAACAAACATGGATGGCGTTGATGTGAAAACAGTCGGACGTTGATTAAGGATATGTTGTCAATATCGACATTAAATTGTTTTAACTCTTACTGTCAAAGACAGCTAACCATCAACAATCTGTGTAGACATACAATGTAAATGATATGACGACGACGATGATCGTAGTTGTGATGATTATGCCATTAATGAGGTTCAGTGGGAGGAAAAGGAGGATAGTGATGATTTGGATGTTGAAAAATGATACTAATGAAGATGATTAGGATAAGTATGTTGATGAGAAAGAGGATGATGATTACGGTTATGATGATCACTTTGATAATGATAATGGTGTCGAAAAGGAAATATTTGTTAACATTATATCCACCGTGAATCTTAAAATATATTCAAACACGTTGAGGACGGCAAAAAAAAACTGTCCACCATACTCAAACCTTAGACCGCGGGTATACTCTTAACCGAACGCGTTAATCAATTTGAGAAGCTCATTCCGCGACTGTATGCAGCATCTCTCTTTAGCTATGCACACCACTATTAAATGTAACTTAATGTTTAAACACTACTGGGTATGTGTGTGTGTATTTCGAAGTCTATGATGTGTTCAATGCCTAAGGTTGCATTATACATATCCGGTGTGTGTCTCTGTGCTCCTAGCTAAATAACATACTGGAACTACGAACGTAGGGTTGAATTTTGAAATAGTTGCAATTTCAAGCATAATGTTGCTGTTTTTCTTTACTGAAAGATATTTCATTTTGAATTAGTTTCGTGCTGTGGAGGAATTCGGAGTACCCAGACGAAGCCCAAATGTCAGGTATGGTTACTACAAATCAAACTTAAGTGCACCTGAAGTGGGTTTTTAGTACGGATCGCCGAGGTAAGAAGTGAATGGTCCCACATTAAAGACATAAGCACCACTGATCTGTGTGTGTATGTGTAAAAAAATTGTAAAACAAAAAACAACAATATAAAACACATACATATTTACACAAACTCATGAGATATACATATTACAACTGGCGATGGTGTCGCTGTTCTTTTTTTGTAGTAGTTTTTATATTTTTTTCACGTTAATCTTATATCAGTATCAACTTTTCATTGAAGCTTATTTTTCTCTTGATCATATGAGAACATGTACACTGATATTATCAGACTTGAATGTATATTTCAAACTAATAATGACTTAAAATAAACAAAGTTGATTACATATTATCATATTAGATACCACTTTATAAATATAGCTTTATTATAGGTCCCCTACATGTGCGTGTCAACCAGTAACGGGTACAAATTCAATTGATTATATCTGTTTAACACTAAGTACAGCTTGGGTCAACATTTAGCTTGACAAACATTACCGCACAGAAAAGCTCGCCATCGCTGTGTGATAGCGCGCCATTGCGAGGCTCGATAAGTGCATGTTTGCGTGAGGACTTTTTTTGTTTTATATCCTGCTGTAAACATTATTACAAACATATTGCCTTATAGTATACACATCTTACGTGTCGATATTTACCGACGTATTAAGAAAGCCTTTCGACTATTGCTAATGATTTAATTTGTAAGTAAAAACTGACTTGTTCCCACATGGTGTTATGTCCTTTCCCTTTTCATGGTCTATGCATTTCGATTAAATTCAATCTAAGGAATAATGCATTTATATCTTATTCAGTTAAGTTATAATTGAATATTTTCTCCAAATGTTGTCTACATAATTATTGATATTGTATTTCTAATCTTTTTTTTTGTCTTTAAGCCTGGTATGAAATTATATAGCGTAATTAATACATGTACAAACGTGTGCCATAGACGACTCAATAAAATACCTTTAAACGCCGACATCAATAAGTTACAGGTCAACAACTTATGCATTTAATATGTACGTTTTCTTTATCCTCGTCTCATATTTTAGGCACTCGCGCCTGAAGATATGGCCGGATCAATTGTAATTTGTCTGTAACATTTCATGCACATACAACTATTCCCTTGATTTGTATTATGATTGATATTACTGTATGTATGCTGAATACATGTATGTCAACATTCGAAATAAAATTATTTTACCTAAAGTAATTCGAAACGTAAGTAAAATATTTTAATGAAGACCTTTAAATTTTTGGTTTCGTATGGATGTCAACGTGTGATTGCAAATCAACAATGTGAACTGGTTTTTGGACTGCTATCATCACTTAGGTAGTTCATATTGATTGCATGTTCCAGATTATAGCATATGAAAGTGGTCCTCAGATTACACAATTGTGGCGTGTTATGTGAAAACTGGGCAAAATGCTTGTGCGTAAAGTGTCATCCCAGATTATCCTGTGCAGTCCGCACAGGCTAATCCGGGACGACACTTTCCGCCTAAACTGGATTTTCGCTAAGAAGAGACATCATTTAAACGAAAACTTCCATAAAAGCGGAAATTGTAGTCCCTGATTAGCCTGAGCGGACTGACGTTTCCTAATGCTTTCCATTACTTAATATGACCATATGACCCGTATAATTAAAAGGGAATACGAACCGGTTTTGAGTATATTACCTCCCTCTATATAAGCGGACATGAGCAAACAGTATTATATGCACATGCGGCATATTTACGAGATTGTTCGCAGATAACATTGCCGGATTCGTACCCACATAAGCAAATTGTTCAGTGGTCCACGGCTAATCCGTTTAAAGTGCTTAGCACGCTTTTGACATGTTGCACAACATGACTATGTTCAGAATATGAAAAGCCCCATTACTACTCAAAATCAACGAAAATTTCATACAATATTTCGTAAAATAAAGTTAAAAAAATAAAAATCAGTGTTCCATATAGCATATGCCGAAATCTCGCCGCCAGATGAGGTCTAGTAACAAAGATGTTTGTAGATATAAAATGCACGTTTTTATTTGTGTGTGACTTAATTAATTCCATTTTGTTTTCCCGCACATATATCTATTCATACGACACAAGAACACTAAAATGGTACCATGTTAGTGTTCATGTGTCGTATGAATAGATATCAGTACGGGAAATTAAAATGGAATTTATTGTTTCACAAAACAATAAAAACGTGCATTTTATATCTACACCACATCTGGAGTTGAAATTTCAGAAATTGCTAAATGGAAATCGTTGATTTGAGAAGAAATGGGGCTTTAAATATTTACTGATTGCCTAGCAATGCGGGGACGCTTCGTTGTTTCATAATATACGGGGAATCTGATAACAAACTGTAAAATCCCTGTCGATCACTAGGAATACAATCGTATCTCGATCGTGTTTGAAAATGGTTCATTTGAAATTTGTTCACAAGGTGAAGCAAAAGTCTTATTTGTAATAGATGGTTCCTATCCTTTAAAAATATGATATCACGAGATTTGTCAGTTTTTCGTATGTGGTTTTATAACAACCATTTAAATACTTAACAAGTCATAGTTTTACCTCATTAAACTTGCTTTTATAAGGAAAACAATTTGCTTCCCGATCTTCAGCGTTCCTCTATTCACTGATACACAGTTGAAAAATTATCATTTTATATAATTAATGATTAAGTTACTACAACCAAACTGTTCAAACCAATCCAGATTAAAAAAAAAAAAACATTTTAATGATTGAAGTATTTTCTAATTAAACAGGATTAAATGATCTTGTCTATGTTCTATCTTACTGTCAAATTTATACTAAATGTATTCATTGCAATACGTGTTTAGGATACTAATTAACACTAACATGGCGAAGAGAATGAACTTTCAACCATTATATTTGATCCTTTTTATAAAGTATACTGGTATGGAATCTGCCGAATTATTTTGAATTTGATTCGAAAAACAACAGCATTAATTTGTTTTAATAATTTAAATGTGCATTTTCCAATTGGGCAAACCAAATCACAGCAAAGCAAACAGAAGTCAACACAACGGCAATATTCACTCTTTCAAAATTATTGTATCATACACATGTGTATAAAAGAAATAAAAACATGATATAATTTATATATTGTTTGCATTGCTGGTCATGGAAATAACTTTGCCAAGAAAACGAAGATCAACAAAAATGATATGTCAATATTAATATTTTATACACATATTCATTATTTTTAGGACTTAAGAATTATATCTTGTTCACTAAGAGAGCAACAAAACGAAAACTCTGCTAAGGTATTGTTGCACCGGCCTCATTCCCAGCCACTTCATCGACGTTTAAGCAATTCTAAAAAAGACGAAAACCCAAAGAAACTACCATAGTTATAGTTCAAATAACTCTGCTTAAGCAACACATTGCTGTGGGTGATTTGTGTGTTAATCTATTAATTCATATTAGTACCCGATGCCTTATATTTATGATAATTACTTAGTTTTTGCTATTTCCTCGTCGAAAAAGTAATGTTGCAATTTTTAAAACTGTTACCGGTGAATATTTCGAACTGTTGACCGGGCAATAGTTTGAACTGTTGCCCGCTGGAATAATGACGACCTTTCGTCAAAAAAATGACGTCATTTCACAGTAAAACAGTGAACAATTTCGATATCTTTCACTGTTATTTTTCACTGTTTGAAACAGTGAAATATATGTTTTATTTCACTGATATTTCTCTATAAACCACCGGAAAGCATAAAATTAAATTTGCTCTTTTTTCTATATTTGAAATTTGATCAGGTAATAAAACAGTTGGTAGCCGAGTGGTAAAACACTGGTCTACCATTCCAGCGGTCGTGGGTTCAATCCCTGGCCGGGGCACTGGAAATTTCAGAAATGCTTCAAGTGTTTCCCACCCAACAAGAGATGTACTGGTATGAAACCCAGGTAATTCTCGCGTGTATCGGTGCTTTACACTGAGCACGTAAAAGAACCAAGGGATCTATTCGCAAAGAGCTAGGGTATCGCACCCGGATTCCTTGTATCTCAAAAACTGTCTCTTAAACCCGCTGTCTCTTCAGCAAAACCAAAGGACCCCATTGGAAATAAGTGCTTGCACTTTCATGGGTTATCCTTGACTGCAAGGTCAAAATAAATACATACAGTTAATTCAGGGATGCTCGGTGATCAGTCAAAACTGTTGTCCCTCGGTATCAGGGCTGACATTTGGAAATGTTGCCCTCAGCCTATCGGCCTCGGGTAACAGTTCCAAAGTCATCCCTGATACCTTGGGACAACAGTTTCGACTGTTCACCGCTCATCCATGAAATAACTGTATACTATTGCACATGACAAAATAAAAACAGTGAACACATGTTAAAACATGGAATAAAAAGTTTCATAGAAATGTCGGAAATATGCGTGTGACTGTGTGTTCAAATTGCAACCGCAGTAACTTATATAAATATGACCGCATTGATACATTTTTAACCGCGGCCATAAATATATTTCCGCGGTAACATATTTATGCATACAGTTACCTCGATTTGCAGTTTTTGTGCGTATATGAAATTTTGATCCACACCTTACTGCATAGTCTGTATAACGAAGGTCAGCTGAAGTTTAAACCTATTACATACAAATTGACAGCCACTCATTAACATGATAGACATTTTCATGGTATGTTAAGTATTCGAGAGTACTCGCGGGTACAGAACACAGTCTTAACATGAAATACAATTTTACGATATAAAGACGCACTAGTGACGGGGTGGCAAAATAAGACGTAACCAATATGGGTCTCCTTGAATAAAAACAGTGTAAGTGTAGTGTTGTTGTGTTAAGGTGAATGGTTCAGGAAGTCCATGAATTTGTTAAAGCCATGTTATTTTATGTTATGTTGTTTAAGTAGACCAAAATAGTAAATAATGGAAAAGACCTGGACACAAACAAGACGAATTCTACAGAAACAACGTATCATAGTATATTATGAAATACGCAATGAAAGGTATATACATTTCATTTAATTTCACACATTTACAAATACAAAAGTTCAATAAGTTTATTTAAAGAAAAACAATAAAAGCACGCCAGGTTGAAATAATTGTGACCACACTCCTGATATGAATGAAATTATTCTCGGTTTGATAAATACGGTATTGTATTGTTTGTGTACATGTTATTTAGAAATGAGATTATGGTAATGGTTTAGCGCGAACAATGCACGTTTTTTGTGTGTGGGATTTAGCGCACGGGTTTTGCGTTTTGGAGTTTATATGATTTGCAAATCTATTGAGTCGCCGTTCCATTCGAGGTGTGTATTTGACAGGCACAAGGTATGGACAAGGAGAACAAAAGCATGGAGGGCAGTTTGTCAACCATGACAGAAATGCAGAGTCTGTTGGACAGGAAATTTTCTGACCTTCGAAAGGATTGTCAACTGGGAGCAGAATGGATTGCGGAAAAATCAAGAAAAAGGGTTAGTCTTGATAGTTCTGTTTCGTTTAATAAGACTGGAAACAAAAGGCAATTTGATTTCAACAATGCCTATTTGGACGTTGCAAACATGTGTGAAAAGGCTCTTTCTTTGAGAGATGTGCCCAAGGCAATTGAACTAATGAAGGAGCTTAAAGATACAATTCAACATCGTAATACAATCATTAGAATTGCTGACAGTTCATCTGCAGGTTTGAGCACAATTAATGAGTATGAAATGATTGATAATGAATCTGATTCTGATGATGACAGGAACATTTGTAAGGCAGGGGAAAGAGCGGTTGCAAAAGCTGTGAAACGAAAGAAATCAATGTTAAATGCTACTGGTACTTATTATGCTTTTCGAGTCTCAACATCCTATAGTCAAGCAGGTTGCGGCAGCGGTATAGGCGTTTTCATGGGGCGGCGTTTCGACCAGCTGGGAGAAGTCGTGTGTTTCAAGTGTGGCAATGTCGGGCACTTCGCTTCCGGTTGTGCGGTCAACGTCGGGGCTTCCGGAAACGTTTTCGGTTGATGACGGGGAGAACTTCCACCAGCCACAGTCTCTTCTTTTGCCCAGCAGCAGCAATTGGGACAACAGAAGCAAGAACAACAATGACAAACGAACCAGGCAGGATGAAATTGACAGTGATGATATTAACTGGACTGTTCGAATGGTATATTAAGTTTTGGAGAACATAAAGATATGGTTTATTGAGAATGTTATTATTATTACTATGTATAAATATTGTTTTTTATTGTTATCTGTTTTATTCTCTTTTTCATTATTTGAGTGGTCAGTTAACCGTTTGTTGAAGGCCATAATGTGCCTGATGTGGATAAGCCAGTTGGCCTGTGTGGTCACTATTTCAAACTCGTTGATGTGTAAATTGATTTCGCGTTTTGGTAATTGGAAAACTACGGTGGTTTGTTAATATGTTAGGCAATTTGCGTTCAAATTAAGGCCATTATAAATTGATTTTATGTTTAGCGTCTGATTAACTTTTCGCAATCTACCAAACAGTCATGAAAAAAACAAACAAATAGTTAACAAAACACATTTTTCTTTCACAGCATTAATGGCACCAACTTCAATTATAACAAGCTTAATAATAGTATATATTATCAGTTTGCAAAATTACTTAAAAAAAATATCAGCTGTAATATGATGGATAGATAGATTAGATAGATTAAGATAGATTTATTACGGTATGGAATACATATACATGGATATCTGACCAGCAGCACGCCGTTATAACACTACAAATAAACTACTTTTTTATGATAACTGATAAGTAGTATATCCTATTCACATATTCACGAATAAACCTAAACGTTAACATGAAAACATGTTTAAAAATATTATCCTTAAAGGATGATACGCATTAATAGTATTTATTACATAACTAACAAATAACAATATTGAGATCTATCATGTTGTTGACACTTACAAAAATAACACACAACAAATCAACACACATCTTTTGAATATGAATTTATATTTAGAAACTATAGTCAATAACTAATATCGTTGCAATATTTGGGATTATTTAAGCGCCTCGCCTTATGTCCATAGGTGTCTACGGAATACCATTAGGGCCATCGTGGTAACACATTAAAATCCAGAGGGCGAGAATGTGAGAACGCGAGACTACGATGACGAGAATGCGACAATAAGATGACGACAGTGCGACAATACGATGGCGAGAATGTGAGAACCCGATGGCGAGAATGCGAAAACGCGATAGTACGATGACGACAATGCAAAAGTGCTACAATACGATGGCGACAGGGCGTTAGTAGGATGGCGACAATGCGATAGTCATATCATACTGTCGCCATCGTATCATCGCATTCTCGCCATCGCGTTCTCGCATTCTCGACATCGTATTGTCGCACTGTCGTCATTGTATTGTCGCATTCTCGCCATCGTACTCTCGCGTTCTTGCATTCTCGCCATCGCGTTCTCGCATTCTCGCCATCGTATTGTCGCACTGTCGTCATCGTATTGTCGCATTCTCGTCATCGTACTCTCGCGTTCTCGCATTTTCGCCCTCTGGATTTTAATGTGTAACCACGATGGCCCTAACGGTATTCCGTAGGTGTCGCCTCTCAACTAGAGTTGTTCCATAAAGTTAAATGACAATTAATAAATACAAGTATATTTTAATATACAGATATTGTTATCATGTGTAAGTTAGTTCAGTTTTTGTGCAAATTATATTGTGGTGCATGCAAATTTCGCTAGACAAGGATTTTGTTGTCCGATAACCGTAAAATTATAATTTTATTATGTATTTGAAATCGACCAACCTTAAAAGTATCTTTCTAAATTCACAATTTGAAAACCAACAAAACAACACCATTTCTTATTGTGAAGCTCTAATAAAACCCTGGTCCAAAATTAATGTTTTCCTTTTAGACAGACAGACGTAATATTGTAGTTTCGTATTACTTTTGTACATAAAAACACAATCACAGTTACGAGGGACGATGGTTCATATAATTCTAAAAGTGTTCAACGATTATATACATCATAAAACGTTCACATCTGTTAAAAATATAAAAGAGATTCTTAATTGAAATTTGATTTAAAATGATTAACTATCTATAAATAAATGAAAAAATATATTAACACAAATAAACAATAGGAGAAAATGTAATTTGTAAATTATAAACAGTTTTGAAGTAATGAAATACAAGGGATATTACTATTTGATACGCATTTGACTATGACTTCTCGTACAAATTTAAAGAATCATATATCCATGTGGTTGCGTCGCTTCATGAATGTGTCATGACAGGCTTTTGAACTGGGTTTAATGACGCGATCATCTGTGAGCAAGACGTTAATTGGGTTTAATGCGTTCAAACTTGGATTTACCAAAAGAGCACTTTTAATGAACAAACAACGTTATATAACAACAATGCAAATACACTTAAGAATATACGTTGTTTTATAACATTTTACAGTTTTATTAATGCCATAACGATAGGATATTTTAGGCTAGATAACATTGGTAACACGTTTTATTGTAAGATTCTTTAATCTGATACAAATGTTTACTGTATCATACTTTGCTCGATTGATATCTGCGTGCAAAAAAGTAGTTCATAATTTTGTAATCAAGTTATGGCGCTAGTATGTTTAATGCAGAATATAACAAATTCGAAAACCAAATGGACAATCGACTGAAAAAGCGTAAACGATATTATCGAATAAAACACACATCACAAAGAATGATAACATTGCTCGTTTATAACAACATCCGAAAAACAAACATAGTGCGCATTTTGTTAATTAATAAGTTAATATACTAGCTCAAAGTAGACCCATGTATGAGAATGATATATAGCCGATCTACAATAAAACGCCTAATTTAGCAGGCAGTTGTGTTGTTTATTCTATTTATATGCTGGATACAGACATTCAGCTAATAACTTCATATTGGGATATTTTGGATTTGACAAATAGTAATATTAACCATTTTGATATAGTATTATATTAAGCCTAGATATATATGTGTCATATATTCATGTTTGTATGTCTTCCATATTTATCCTAAGGTCTACGTATATAAACCTGTCAAATAGTGTGAATTAATACCATTGTTTGGTAGGTTTACGTGACTGGCAGGCACGCTGTTAGTGTATCAGAAGTAAAGTTAAACACTATTGTATAGCAATAATTGAACGAAAACTAAACGGCAATAACTTAACTTAACTTAGGCATGCACGTGTTTATGCTGGTAAATATAATTGTCATTTAAAATTTTATCTATCATAAAATCGTTGATTGTTCCAGCGCTTCAGCTGTCCTTTATACTAATGACTTCGAAGTCGTGCGTTCGATTCCTGTTTTTTAATATACATAATTTTGTATTGGTTTAATTGTGTAATCCATATACCTGTCATTCAAATAAAACGCATTGTTGATTTTAAGCAAACATTATTGATATTGTCTAAAAAAAAACACACTTATATGTACAGTTATTCACATACACATGCAATTGAAGGTTGATTGTGATTCTGTTGTTGCTTGTTACGAGATATTATATGTGCAGTTGTGTATCCGCAATATCTAACGACACTTTCTTCTTTTCTCTTTTTTAAATATGATTTATAATTTAGTTTTTTAACGAATAATGTCATGCCACTATAGTGATATGGTTCGTTATTAAACGCTAATGCGTATGTTTTTTTAATAAAAGGTTAAATAGACATGCCATATATATTCAATATTATCGACAGATATTCGTTTTTGTTTTTAGTTGGAAACAATAACACCAGCAATAAAAATAGCGATACAGCAACAACCCTCATTAAATTTTTGCATTGCTGTGAACAACAAGTTTTGTCTGGAGCATATTCTGTAACAAATTCGTCATTCATTGGGCGCCGTACTGAATTGCGGTGGTCTATATGGAATGAGATATTTGGTTCTGCCTCTATGAGGAATAGTTATTATTTTATTAATGTAATTTTTACAATTTTAGGGGAAAAACGATTGTGATTAATTACATTCAATTATCGCTGTTATTGTGGTAAGCATTCCATAGTTTTTTGCAATTACTTCATTTGCTCAACAATAACTGTATCATCCCGATTAGAATCGCTATAGTTGCATATATTAGACCGGGGACAACATTAATCGGAGGTAAGTGAAAACAGTCACAAGTTATACCGGCCTTAATGCGAAACCTTCCCTTAAAAGTGAAACCGGTGTAACAGGCCATACCCCCCGGGGAAAAAGTCTTACCTCCCCCTAGTCCAATTCTCCCCCCCCTGATTTTTCATTTAATATATCTTTCCGTCTACACCTTTCGGCCATTTCCCCCACCCCTGGCCAGTTTCCCCCCCTACACTGTTAAAGAAGTTTTAACAATATAATTTGAAAGAGAGTTGCTAAAACTGCCTTTACACTCTTATCTTTTATTTTATTTATCTTTTACATTTATTCTTCACTTTTCGGCCAATTTTTCCCCTCTGGAAAGTTTACCCCCCCCCCTCCATTGTAAAAGTAGTTTTAACAACATAATTTGATTGAGAGTTACTTAAACTGTCCCACCCTTTATCTTTTATTTTACTTCTCTTTTACATTCATTCTTTAATGTTCGGCCATTTTTTTCCCTGGCCAGTGTTTCCCCTTACCTTGAAAAAGTAGTTTTTTCAACAGAATTAGATTGATAGTTGCTTAAACTGCCTTCACACTCTTATCTTTTTTTACTTATCTTTTACATTTATTCTTCACTTTTCGGCCAGTTTTCCCCCCTGGCCAGTTTTCTCCCCCTACCGTGTAAAAGTAGTTTTAACAAAAGAATTTGATAGAGAGTTGCTAAAACTGCCTCCACCCCAATATCTTTTATTTTACTTATCTTTTACATTTATTCTTCACTTTTCGGCCAGTTTGTCCCCCCTGGCCAGTTTTCCCCCCTACTTTGAAAAAGTAGTTTTAACAACAGAATTTGATAGAGAGTTGCCACACCTTTGTCCGGGGCATATTTTTAAAAGTACTTAAGATATTTTAACCCGATTTGACAATTGACCTTGATTGCCCTTTAATTAACTTGATACTTGTATTATTCTATCAAGCACATCTGAAAGGAGGGGCGAATAAATGGCCAAGAGTCATGTTGCAATTAATTCTTTAAGTAGGGGGGAAACAATGGTTAAGGGGAGAAACAATGGCCAAGAGTCCTTTTGCAATAAATTCTTAAGAAGGGATGGAGGAAAGATTGGCCTAGGGCAGAAAAAATGGCCGAGAGTCATGTTAAAATAAATTCTTAAGTATGGGGGGAAATTGGCCGAGGGGCGAAAAAATGGCCAATTAGCCACATTGCACTTAATTCTTTAAGTAGGGGGGGGGGGAATTAGGCCAAAGGGGGAATTTTGGCCTGGGCCATTTTTTTCGCCGGGGGAAAAAAACGGCATAGGCCAATCTTTCCCCGGAGAAAATATGGCATAGGCCAATTTTTTCCCGGGGAAAAACTGGCCAGTGAAAAAAAGGACCGCTACACCGGGAACCCATCCACATTGCTATTCAGACACGTCATGGTGTTAGTATTTTCCTATAATTATGTGTGAACTATTTTTAGAAATATAAAGGTTTTCGTTTGTTAGTGTGATTTCTGACTTCCATTACCTATGAAAAATATAGCATGCACGTATTTAGATGAAACTAGAAAATGTCGTGATGATTGAATTGTTTAATTGGTTGAATAAGTCGTTTATATTTAACTTGACCCTATAGTTGACGTGATACAATAGCATAACTTTGCTTGTAACAAAAACCGAACACTCGAGTATGTACAGTTTGGTAAAAAAGGTTAATAAAACTTGTGTTTCCCATGTTAATAACCTATTTCCTGAACTGTCTCTCGAATATATGGATTAATGCAAATTGCTGTTTTAACATTGTTTCTAACGTCATTTGTTCAAGATCAGATGGTCGAAATCAAATAACCGGTTCTTTATTTGTTTGTTGGCCGGATGACGTACATGTGTTCTTTATGTAAACAAATTCAAAGTTTCGTAAGTGTTAAATTAGTTAAACAATCCAATTGTATTTCGAGAACTACTCAAACGTCAACAGTTTTCATAATACGTTATAATGAGATTTATAAATACAAAACTTATATCGCATGCTAGCCGATTTCATTATTTTATTTCGTATTTGTTTATACAGCAAACAGTGTGTCCTGTGTAGTGCGGCCAGATCTTAACAATATTGTTGGCATGTTGTTATAGTCACTATGCCGAGGGCCTTTACTCAAATATGTTAATCAAAGTAAACTTGTTGTAGCAGCAACTCATGGCAACATGGGTATTTATTTATTTATAATATCTTCATGGTGGTTATATATTTATTGATTTTTGTTCTAATATATATATAGCATTACAACCAAGTCCTTAATTCTTAATAATACATGTTGTTTTATCTACAATATGTCCATTCCTAAGACACATGAACACCAAAATTGCACAAAGACACCTGTTGGCTTTCAGATAGCTGATTCGTAGCGACATCTTAAGCAACAATTGTGATGTTTTGCATAAAACAATATTTAAAAAGAGATTAAATATAAAAATAATCGCTGTGTGTCTATGCATGTATGTGCATATACATTCGAACTATGTTATCGAGATTTTTACACCACGCATTAAGGTTTCTTGCAGAGATGCATTATTATGATGCTTATTTCTCAAATCTTGTAAACTAGAAGGAATTAAGTTGATATTTGTATTTACATCATTAAAACCTACCCGAGGAAGTTGCTATTTACATTCCCTCGTGTATATTAAATGTGAACAATTGCATGCCAATTCAATAGAAATTCAAATATTTTTGTGCTTTGTAATTTCAATACCAATGCTATGAATTCAATGTTAATGTACATGTGTGTGTTAGTGATTAATTCTAGGCTAAGTTAGAGGTCTGTATATAACAATTGAATGTAAAATGTTGAATGTTTTACATGCACTTGTATAAAATATCCTTTATCAACATAATTGTTTTCTCAGATGTATTGCGCAGATACATACGTAATCCCCTTTCCGATAAAAGAATAGCAATCAACATGTCTGATACATACTCTGAGATAAATGCACGTGCAATAGAGATACAATTGCAATTATGTTAACGTATTTAGAATGTATAACTAGGTACATGTATAAGAAGGTTTGACCGATTATTTTGTCTGTTACTGCTCCGTTAATTTTATTGTTTATAAGTTGATAATCTGGTACAGTTATTGTATGAATGTCAAATATATATTTGAAACACAATCGCAATTTAGAAAAACTATTTTTGTCATGTCAGTTATACTATAATGACTTCTTAGAATTTGATATAATGTCTACATATGAGACATTTAGCCCAGCATTTTGCGGTAAGTGCTAACACTATCCAACATAGTTAATGAAATACTCCGATTTCATCATACGGAGTGAGATCATGCTGAAATATCTGAGTTCCTAAGAAAAAAAGGTTAATATAATGGCATATCGTTGTTGTTGTTGGAAGCAACCAACTAATAACTTAAGTGTACACATATTGGAATAGCGTTTAAAAAATACAACAATTATTTTTACACATTTTGTTTAACTGTATTGTGTAGCACATATTGTATATGAACGTTCACATTTGCCGCTTTCGTATTGCATTTTACAATTCATATGAGTGACATTCATAAATAATGTGTAGCCCGATGTTCAATGATTTAATGATGAGTGGATGTATACATAGCAACTTAATTTAAATATAATAAGACTATTGATTGCAAAGAAACCTTGCATATGGTTCTCAATCAACTATTATTTATGTGCAAAGTTCATGATACTGCAAATCAAACATACAATAACACTGTCTGTACGGTTTAGCTCCTTTAATTTGAATGAATAGTTTTTAATTATACATAAAAACAAACGATACAACATTGTCACTCCGGTATAGAGCTAAAATATGCAAGACATGGAAAAGTATTTTCCAAACTGTTTCATTAATACATTGGGGCAAATAAAATACATAGTAGTTAACACTTATTTATAAAAACATTACAGCATACAGCATTAACTATACGCATAAAGCGAACAAATCTTTCATTGATTTCTTACAAACATTAAACAGATTGTTAAGGGAACAACCTTACTAGGTAAAATGTTTCTTAAAACATAGCTATAGGTAGCATAATTGGCAAATCATGAACATCGTAATAAAAAAAAATATGTAATCAATTATACAAACATATCGATATATTTAACAACTTTATTTCAAAAACAAAACTTGTGTATGTATTCAAGGTTTATTTACAGGTCGCCTCCGTGTCTTCACAACAACATACAGGTGCCGACCTTTTAAAAAACAAAGCTTAATAAGCATGTGTATTTACCTATAAAAGTAATATATTTATAGAGATGTTTAGTTTCTATTTTAAAATCTTAAAAAATACTTCCGCATGTTTAATTCAGGATCATATATTAAGAAAATAAAATGATTATCAAGCTCATACGCTTTACCACCCTTTCTCTGGTTAAAAGTACAGAGTAATTATGCATGAATTTAGTTTTCGTCATCAAGCATAAACGTTCGACATTGTCATATATTCTCGCGAAGAGTTTCATATCTTCCTGTTTGCAGCCTTAAAGTGGTAAATCCATATTTATATTATTATAAACCAGAATTCAAAATGTAACATATTCAACATAATTTTTTGTTATATATTTAGTCGCTGCTGTACCTCTAGAGGGGTGTAACACAAACACTGTGAATACCTTTCGCTCAAATTAAACACTTTTTTTATAAATCTGAAATTGCAAATAAACACGCTGGGCATAGGCGCCATTTTTCAAGTGTTTGGCTTAGCAAATCCCATGAATAGATAAATCAGAAGACAATTTCACCAAACTGTTCTGTCTTTTGCTATTTCCAAGCCACTATTTACCAGCAACAACACCCATTATAATATTTTGTTCCTAGATTGACCGTTAAATATAAATAATACAATCTAAAACATAATCTGCATATTTTCTAGACAAAACAGAATACAATACTCCGAAAAATGTGTAACACTCAGCTATATATGGGTATATTAGTTTTACATAATGTTACACAACGCATGTCAAACTTAAACCCTTAATATCTATACATAATACAATATACATACTCAAATATTGTAAGTACATACAATATTATGCATATATTTTATTTTTAATTTCATTAAGGAGGATCTGCCTCTTCCGACAAACTGGCAATTTTAAGTTTATGCATAAAGTTTCAAAACTAAGCTGTTGCAGTGTGTTTGTATCGTTTCTAATGACTTTGTTATAGAGAAATTGTTCCGTTCTGGGACAACGCTCTATAACAGTAATATTTTACTTAACTTTTAAAAAACTTGACATTGGCGTTTAACAATCAATTAGTTAATATTCATGACACCTTTTTTGAAAACATAAAAATATATTTCCAACTTTCGAAACGATTTTGATAACTTAATTTGTTACACTATGTAAACGAATGTTTTTTTTTTCTCAAAGTTTGTGTTTCGTTGGTGATGTTATTTAATATACGCTTTTTTTTTGAGTAAAATAGTTCAATGATATAAATTGGCTTTCTAGTAGTTTGATTCATGGCTTATGTTTTTCTTTCTTTATTAAAGCCATATGTTATTTTGCTACTTTAATACGCGATTTTAAAAGGAAATATGTTTACAAAACATTTCGTAAATTAGTTCGTAATCACATAATTTGTATACAGGTTAAATGCAAACTATGTGCATGCCGGCCTGTCGTTAAAATAACGAAATATGAACACGATATGAAAACAGCACTAAACATTTAATAGCTTAGAACTTGTTATATGTCAAAAATCATAAACTTGGATTCAGTGTTGCCCGTGCGCTTTAAGCATGTGTGTAGCATGAAAGAGATGCATATCTGCATTTGGGTGTTAAAGAAATATGTGGATATCTCGTATATCAAAATAAATTTGCCACCGTTTGACATTCAACAAAGTATACATTATTGTCTATTTGCACTTTTTACTATTTGTATAACGCTTTATTTGCATTTTCAATCGTTCTATTTGACGATTATCTCCGAATATATTTCCGTAGACATTTACTGTTTATTGCCCGAAGACTTAACTCGGTTTAAGGTATATATCGACAGCAATCGGATAACCAGGAAAATGTAAATGTTAACAGACGATTTACGGTGTATATATATAGACACTAGATTACTCGAAGGGTTTTAAATGACTTCAACTATTGTATCAATAGTCATGTTTTATATGTATATTTCGAACAGTTTACGTTTATTTGCAAAACAAGGCTATTATGTTACACACTCAGCTGCCCCATGTGCGAGATGTCATATGCCACTTATGGTACACAAGTAATAATTATTAATTAAGAATTAATGCAGCGAAAAGACGGAACGAAACTCACATGTGTGGTGGAAAGCTAAATATTGTTTTTCTTTTTCTTAAATGTGTTTGATTGAGTCAATATAACAATATTTATTTAAATGCATGTTGCTGTCACAAACATTCTATTTGATTTGAATTTCGCTAATTATTAAATTGATAATTTAACCAGACAAATAAATACTGTACACGGTTGGAATAGGCCCATTTTTAAAATGAGCTTAACAGGTAATGGTTAATACATTAATAAATGGAAAGCATGACACATGGGAATCAAACGCTGGTTGTATGACTAGATGTACATTTGTCACACCATAATTCACAAATTTAAGTGATTGGCAACCAATGTTATGAACTAACACGATTGTGTTAAACAATGTCCTTGTGGATTGACAATTTTGAGCTATTAAAGAAAAAAAAAGCGAAGCATAATTTTGTATTACTACCATATAATCATAAAGTACCTCTGCTATAATGAAAAATTAGAATTCACTACCATTATGTACACACGTAAGGTGATTCAACCAGGGTTTGAATAATATATGTATACATCAAATTGGTGAAATCGTATGCAAATATAAGCATGTGGTAATTCGTATCGTACAGCATACCAATTTGCAATAGAATACTAAGTTTTGCCCTTTGTGTCAGACATCCATTGTTTATCTGCAGCTATAACACCTTTCAGCTTCTTTAAAACACATGCCAAGAATTCTACGCTGCATCCATACAGAGTAGGCATAAGCGGCGGGAGCTGCAATAAGACCCCCAAAAATCGGAAGAACAAGTTTAGAAAGACCACTAAATCCAATTTCCCATCCAATACTATCAGCAAAACTGACGAAGGCATCAACCGATTTTATGATAATTGAAGATTTAATTTCATATTCGCTAACCAATAATTCATATGAAGTCCGCATTATTTTTGCAATATCTTTTAACGTGTTTTCATCTGTTCCGAATTGCTTTTTGTAAAAATTTGTCTCCTTGATAAGAATGTGCACATCTATATCAATTTCAGGTCCAGGTATTGGCAAAGCCGCTCCAAGAGCAGATAGAATTGCTACTTTGTAAATTCTTTTTTTTAATACCTTTCGTTTCTCTTCTAAAACAGATTTGGACATCACTGACATCGCAAGCACAAAAGCTTCTTTCTTAAGATCAGGAGCGTCTTTAAGAAGTTGATCTACAAGCTTACTAAAATCAAATCTGGACGGCCTGTTGTTGTTGACGAAGAAAACTAATGGGTTAATTACACCCGCATCTTTAAGAATGTTTGTGCAATGTTCTCGTAGATTCTTTATCTTCTCATTTTCGTTCTTCCCCTGTGCCTTTACGTTAGCAATATCTACGTCAATTTTAGTTCTAAGAAAATAAAATTTCTTGTTTGAGCTTTGAATTTTGTTTACCAGCCACTTGTCAGTATTCTTAAACCGAGATGCTGACACCAATATGTAAAAATCATATTTTTCAAAATCGATGGCTTTTAAGTATGTCTTCCTAGGAAATGTTTCTGTTCCTACTCCGGGAACGTCCCAAAATACAAGGTTTTTTCGTTTCGGGTGTGGATAGGGTCTCACTGTTTGTGTAGTTTCTTGTATATCGACTTCAGCTGCAGCTGGATCNTATATATATATTCACAAATAGAAACAATAAAATATTAAATATATTTTATACAAAAAACGGATGATCTTACCTGAATTGTTTCTGGTTCCTCGGAGTTATCATCTTCTGAAATAAAAAGCATACATGCTACACCAATGGAGTCATAGTAAAGCGGGTGTGTATCCGGGTAACTATTTGTATGGAAGAATAAGGTTAAACATTGGATAAACGGATTATTACTTTAAAAAGGATGGGTTATACCATTTTAAACATAGTAACAAAGGATACTTAATGTTTCATGATTAACAAGAGAAAGATAAATTTGCAGTTTAATATGATAATGTTTAATGCAATGTTAGCACACTAGTTGGCATCATGTTATTACTCATATCTATTTGTTAATGCAGAATATACTGTGCATGAAGGAAAACTCAAATGCATCAGTTCTGAAAACGTAGGCACTCCTTAATTCCGCGAACAACAATCATAAAACATGTTTTTCTGTGGCTTAATAAAGTTTCAGCATTTCAAACCGATTGTCATGCAAGCTTTTTATTCTGATTAGAGTATAACTAGTGTTGGTTGTTTATTGAATATACTTCATGAATAATGCCGAATTAATTTAACTCATAAATGCACATTAAATTTGATTGCATGATATGTTTCACTGTGTTATATATATAATAGCAGTAAAAGTTACAAACTAACATATTCGCATTAACTTTCAATCATAATGTTTCAAGTTGTATCGGTATGTAATCAGATAACTTTATGCTAGGAAATGTCAATACGGATGTAGCACATAACTATTCACAAAACAAAAACGTACAGGTAGTGTACACCTTACTTTGGATTGAAAGAAAACAAATTAAACACCTCGAACAACACCAGAACCATTAATTGGCTTTGCGCAGTAATCATGAGGCTATCGGTTAAGGTCGAAGTGCGGCCGTACTATACATTAGTTTACAAACGTGGGTGGAAATATTTATGATCTAAATTAAAAATCTGCAACGGAAATTTAACGGAATGTTCATGAGGGCCATGTTAAACATATCGTATAGTACTCAGACAGTTGTGAAGTTTAATCCCGGTACTCATAAAAAAGCTGGCTGGTTCCGAACCAAATACAATCGGAACCTAAACCTCAGTATTATGCGTAATTGAATAAACAAATCAATATTTTGTTGAAATGCGCAAGTTATGTAATATTGTTTCCGTGTTTATAATCTTCCCATTGCAATATACAATTGAGTTCATGTATAACTAAGTAACGTGCAAATAAATGTCAGTATTTGTCTCTGCTTACTATAACTAATATACCGAGAAAACTAAGTTCAGGCACGCCTTTTAGACTTGTTTTTCTTTATCAATGAGGAATGTTGCACAAAGCTGGATCGGATGTACTTTAAACTTTGCACGTATGCCGTCGGTTAATTCACTGGTAGGATTCAGATATGTGTTTCTACAATTGCAAGACGAATGAACTACAAATAGGCGGCTATCACTTATTGTTCAACCAACACAACATTTGGCGACGGCAGTTCTATAATATTATAAATGCTCTCAAACGAACAAATACTCTCGTCGTTAAAGCGTGCTCAGCATTCTATGGTCTTATGTAAGTTGAAGACCTATTTGCAATCAAGTTTGGTAACAGACAAGATATGAAAAGCAACTGAAGCAAAAGTATCGAAAATCTCCTGTCTTGCGAGATGCCAATAAGAACGGCTTATCCACTTCGAAATAATTATTTTGACAATATTCTCAGCATTCCGTACAAAACGCAGCTTTTTTCTTGATCAATTCACCATCAACTATAAAATTATGGAACACTCTACCAGAATCTGTATTTTCGGCTCCTCCTCTCTCTGCTTCCAAAGCACATCTTTTGAGTGAGCGGAAAACTATTATTCTCCATGCACGTTTGCGAATGCATTTGCAACTTATATGATCATTTGAAAGCATAAACTATGTGATGAGTCTTTGAAGATACATTAAATTTTTCTTCACTTGCCCAATTTATACTGAAAAAATAGCTATTATATTCAACAATCTGGGCACTTAACAACACTTAAATTTGCTACTGCTGACTTATATATTGGTAAATGTTTTATTATTATCATGTAAGGAAAACTCTCCCTCCATCCAGCAGCCATTTTTTTTCAAGCGGAACCATTTTTAACCACAACGAGAAATCATTGGCACAAATGTTCCGACCAATTTGAATGATGATTGGGCACAACATGTGAATTCTTGTGTTCAAAGGTTTTGCCTTTGCTGCCATACAACACAACCAGCCGCCCCCCCCCCCTGGTGACGTTTGTTTTCAATGCAATAAAGGCTCATATAAGCTGCAATTTCACAACAGGTGTTATTAGCAAGTTGTGTGATGATTAGGCAAAACATGTGGCGTCTAAAGCGTTCCCAATATGTCGCTATAACCGTATATGAAAAACTGTCCCGCCACAGAGAGGCCATTTTTTAAACTGACCAAAACCATTTTCGAACTCAATTGAAATATCAGAAGATCTATTGCTCTGCAAGTTTCATCTTGTTTGGTCGCGAATGTGAGTATTCAAAAGGTTTCACTATCGCCCGATAGGATAAATTGCCCTCGCCCTGACTGCTTTGTTTTCTAACAGAGCAGAACCATTTGCAAACTCGGCCGTTATAAAATTAGAAATAATGTTGTTAGGGAGTGTCATTAAGATTGGACAAAAATATGGATTTTCACAAGATGTTTCTATAACCTATAAGGTAAATGTCTCTGTCCACTAGCAGCCATGTTTTTTTCTTTTTTTCAAAGAGCTGAACCATTTTTAAATTTAGCTGAGGTATGAATAGCACAAATGTTCTGAGCAAATTGCATGCTGATTCGGCTACATTTTCTAGACTGGAGTATTTACACACATTTCCTCGAATTAGACCCCACGTGACACTTAAATTAGGACAATAATACTCTAATTAGTGAGTTTAATTGAGAGCGACGTGTACTGTTTATGCACCGTTGATGTATCGGCAGTACAACTAGTTGCAACATTTAACTTTACAGATGCGACATATATCGTCAGTAAGTTTTGCTACATGTATCGTTGGTTGCGCTGAAGCCTCAGCATGGCGACATATAACGTATTGTGCGACAGTTAACGTCCGTGCGACATTTCACGTTGTTGCAATGTCGTATCGGAGACTGCTCTAGGAGGATGTAATACAAGTTTCGTCAAAATAATTTGATAATTTAAACGAAACAAACATAAACCTTTGCTTTACCGTGATCTAGAGATGATCAGATATACTGGATCAGTACACATTGTCAAATTTTAATTCATATTATATAATTAAGGCAAATGTAAGTAGCATAAATGTGTCACGCGATGCATGAAAGAAACGCGCATCGAGTTTAAATGCGGTTTTCTCTCCTGGTATTTTTTTTTCTGAAGTTTCATTAATCCTATTTAGTGTTATCATGTACAACCGTGAATACACTGCGGTACGATAATCGATGGTATAATAATTTAAGTCGACCGTTTTAATGTTGACAGAATTTGGAAACAAAAATAATTGTGTACGACGACCATGCTTTTCACGACCAGGTTCTTACAAATGGGATATCGTAATGACAGCGAATTTTTACGCCCCTTGTCTTGTTATATAATGGTAATGGCATAATAGTGTATACACGAAGTAGCTACTTCAAGTTTTGTCAGCATACCTCTTTCAAAATCACTTGAATTCATGGTCTCTTCGGCTCTTGATGTAATGTCCGTGTTATTACCTGGCCCTAAAAGACATGAAATAAATACATAATTATGTAGTTATTACTCTGACGCTATCTTTTTTAATGTTTCTTGTTGCTAATTTTTGAAAATGGTGTTTATTCTGCTGTCTTAAGTAATGAAAATGATACTAGTTTAAATATAGAAAACAACCACACAATTATTGACGTTTTTAAAACGACATTCCCATCTCCTTTACTAAATAAAACATAAAACGTCTGAAACTGAACTGATTAACAACCTGAAATCATGTCTATAACACTTTGCCCCTGAGGCTGCAAACCACTAGTTTGTTGTTGGTCATTTGATGAGGTTCCTCCATCGTTGTTCGCACATGTGGAGTCACTGTTCGGATGATCGTCTGAAATTCAACACAAACATATAGCTCACCAACATAAACCTGGCAATGACTTTAATGCATTGATTGTTTGAAATAAAGTTACCACGAATATATAAGTGTCCAATTTTCAATAACATGAAAGAACAGCCCACTGAATTGCTGTTATCGTGTCATATGTTAATGTTTATGTTAATTGAATTGAGACCCGGTAATTGCGTACATGCTATATCAACTATATTAGACGACCATCTCCACAGTACATGTTATATTATTGTTTAAATGTGTGTTTGTATGATGCAAACATTGATCATATTATTTGAAATGTCCATTTACTTTAACATTTTGTTATAAAGACACCTTCATTTTTTTCTGTTCGCATATCGTTATCTGAATATGACCATTAAATATTTTCAGTTACTGTATTATATCAAAATTACCATAGTGCCGCAAAACATCATTTTAAAGATATTTTGGTTGCACATGTTTGAACATTGTGTTGATTCTGCTCTCTAAAGTTACTAACGTGTAATTAGTTTACATAGAAAAACAAATTCATTGCAACGGTATACATATCTCCTAAAATTACAGAAACATAAGACTACTTTGATTGAACTGATTAACAACCTGTTATCCTGTCTGTACTACTTTTCCCCTGAGGTGTCAGATAAGTCGTTTGTTGTTGATCATTTGGTGAAGTCTCTCTATCATTGTCCACATATTTTGTGTTACCATTTTGAGGATTGTCTGAAAATAAGCACATACATTTAGATAACCAGCTTAAACCTGACACTGACCTTTAAATATTAATAATTTGCAATACCGTAACGATGAACACATAAGCTTCCAAAATGAAATGGGATAAAAATAAATAAAAAATAATAATAGCAAACTTGATAATCGTCATCGTGTCAATAAATTGGCAAAACAAGTGCTCGAACAAAACAGAGATGGCATTTTGAAAACAAATCACGCGTGTTATTAATGCTAATTGAGTTCACCTGAATACCATGCCAATGCTAACAAGCTAGTTTCAGCTCAAATATAGTCGACGATCATTTCCAAAGTAGAGGTCAAATTTGTTTTTGTATAATCAAAACATCGATCATATTATGGGCAACTTTTATTTATCTAACTTAATATTAAAAATGCAACTTCATTTTTCTATTCGCATATGTTTAAATAAATATCGCCTTTTAGTAGTTAAAGTTAAATCATTTCTAAATGACCAAAGTACCACCAAACATCATTTTAAAGATATTGTGGTTGCACGTTTGTTTTTAGAAATGGTGTTGATACTGCTGTATAAAGTAATGAACGTTTCAACAGTTTGCATCGAAAAGAACAACCAATGAATTGTTAAGGTCTTTGAAACGGCGTTCTTATCTCCTCTTCTAAGAGCAACATAAATAGTTTTGACTAAATTGATTTACAACCTGAAATCCTGCCTTCAGTACTTTGCCCCTGAGGTTGCAAACCAGTCGTTTGTTGTTCGTCATTTGGTGAAGTTCCTCCATCAATGTTCTCAGATGTGGAGTCACCGTTTGGAGAAACGTCTGAAAATCAACACATACATACAATACAGCTCAACAGAAATATGATATTGACGTGAGTGAATTAATATAATGAAAACAAATATATTTACCAATACTATATGCTCGATAGATATTTTAATACACAATATTAATACTTCATTATTGGAATAGTTTAGCCATAAGTATAAGACACTATTTGTCAGTAGTTAAGGCGACCTTTAGAAATGTGGCATCCTTGATATTATTATAAGAATGATATTGTATCATACAAGCAAGATCAAAGTATCATATTTTTTTTAAAACAAAACAATTTTTTATGCAAAACATTCATATTTTTTCAATTATAAACTCAGACACGAATGCTTAGGACCAAACACTTATCTGAGTTAAATGAGAGCAAATTGAGCAAGTAAAATTGACACGTTCTACAAATTCAATATGCAAATTTGTGGCTCTGAGAATTATTATATTATCTTTAAAAAAACTATCATCCAACAAAATGATTAATATAATGGGAAGATCTCAATATTGGCCGTACCAGTTGGTTGTACTTTGCCGCATGTACACACATTATCCCCTATACACTTTTTGCAGGAAAATGTGTCATGTGAAGTATTTTCAATTTGATTTCCACAATGATCGCAGAAATTTTCTCCAATTGTCACAATTGCTCCACATATATCTCCATCATCCAATTTACCAGAACAAATGGTTTCATTCTGGCTGATTGTTACAACGTGTTTATCAGTCGTTATTTTTGTTCCACATTTTTTGCAAAATCGCCCCGTAACGTCCTCACCGCAACCAGGTTTTGGGCACTTCATTGCTTTCGCACTCCCATCAGTGGGCAAGCTTTAGAACAATAGCAAAACATTTCGGTAATTGAAAACTAACATAGTATTACAATCAAAACGTGTTGTACACTTTAAATCACGTTTAGTGAAATATGTTAGGTCTTGAATGTGGTGTAGGATAACCTTCAGCAGATATGTAAACCTTGAATTTAGTTTATAATTACAGATAGACAAACACACAACATAAACACATAAGAACAAAACATTTTTTAATGAATAGTATACAGTTATTTCATTGGCGTTTGTGGACAAATCAATAACAGCGATTAATTTCACAGAAACACCACAAAATATTCTATTCATTATATATTATTTTAAGATAGAAAAAAACATAACAAGTCGTGTTTTAATTCGGAACATACAAATTACATATTTTAGAATAACGCAAACATAAACATGCTTCATAAGTAAATATGTTATGAATTGTTCATTATTCTTACTGTTCACAACATTTACGTTTATAAATAACAACATATAGAATATAGAATACACAAGTTCCACAGGCCATATTAGTCACCTTTTTTAAGTACAGTAATTAAGAACGTTACATATTAAATGGTACATATCTGAAATAATGAGAGTTATAAACACAGCTATGGTGTACCTTCGGCGGTATTGGTCCTATGCTTTCAGCCAGCGTTTACCGTGTCAATGGCTATCTAAGTATATACATGTACATCATATACTGAATATATTAGAAGTAAACAGGTTGACACGCGTATTTGTAGCATACCATCAACGCAAGCATTGTATAAGAAATCAGTAATGTCTTACATATATATTTAATTATCATTTTCATGAATTTGCCATTTAATTATGGAAAAAAACATTCTGCTAAAAATGTATGCGATCGATACACAGCTGCCATTTCGACGTTGCTAATGACGTCATTTTAAGTTTACGACGGCACTTGAAATCGATCGTTTGCCAGATACCAAATCGTATTTGACACAGCAGGAGATAAAGAAGACATATCGGTACACCTTATGTGTATGTCCGACCTTTTCAAATACATATCAGAAAACTATCGACGTAATTGTGTTACAATTTTAAGTAAGGTAAGCAATACATTTGAGTATCACATGACAACTGTGACATACATATACATGAACTTAGGTAATTGCGCATTTAGCACAATATTATCTTATAACATGTTTGGAAAAGTTATTTGTTAATTTTCTAATAAAGTTAGGTGTCTTTTTAACACAGGCAAAGTAAGGTATTTGCGAAATGGACTTGAAAACAGGACAGAGGTGTTTTCATGAGGTTTTCATGATGATTGGGCAAAAACTGGGACTTCAAGTGCGTTCACAAGCTCTTTTTTATTTTTTACCGAGTCACTTAGTTTTTGACCGATGTTACCCCATTTCGCGATATATCACGGGGACAAATATTCTGACCAAGTTTCATGAAGATAGAGCAATAAATATGGACTTTAAACAATCTAAATGTTGACGACGCACGAAACAAACAACACGACGCACGAAAAAGGTAACCATAAAAGCTGTCCATTAGCATGTTGAAATTCGTCTTATGGTTGCGCATTTAATAGCATTCAACCGTGCATATAGTTGCACTGACTCGTGTTAATAGCTGTACTACGGAAGCTAAACCGCCAACTTTTACGAGAATTTTATCTATCGTTTTATTAAATTTTACGAATTGAGACTAGAAAACGTCTGATCCAGACGTGCATTATAAGATGTTGTATCACTGTTTGGCGGTGTTTTATTTTGCATAAAAAAAACAACCAAATGCTAATATTTTCTCTTCATTGTAACATGTTTAGCTTCAAACACCGGAGATAAATAAAACAAAACTCGCGCACTGAATACTCGAGTGCTTAAGGCGGCTTGATAATATCATCTTAAATGTAACAGATACCAGGGATGATGTAAATGTTAAATTAATATACCTGTTTTAAAGGTTTTTGTGAAAAATTAACATTTTTCGGAAATACAAATAATCATGAAAGAGACAGATGATTTATATGTTGCCATTTTGTCTTGTCTCGCCAAATTTAGATTAAATTTGAATAGGTTTCAAGAGCTTAATGATTCCACTAAATCATCACTTAAATCCACTTAATTAGTTCAATTGACAAAAGTATATATTCAAATATTGGCGCTACGTTTGTAATTGTTCAAACTTGACACAAAAGCTTCTGTCCAAGGATGAAAAAGTTGAAAGTAGGCAGTAATGAGTCTAAAAATGTGTTACAAAGACTTAAGTCATACTAAAAGTGTTCATTTTATATTTTTTTTTTTACTTAAAACAACAATAAATTCAAACAAACAAACAAACAATCAAATGCATAAGCATACATACATTTGACGTAAGCGCTGGTATTTTAACAATTACAATGAATTAATTTGTTGGTCCCTGCCACATCTGAAAACACATTTTCGAATTATGATTGCCGTTAGTGTCGGTAAAATTTAAAGGAAACTATTTAAATGATATTTCGGCTTGAAAACCAGTTGAGTCAGTGAACATTCCGTTTAATCTTGTTCAGGACATATTCAAGGGAACAAGGCAAAACACATCACTGATAACATGGACTGTTAGCAGGTGAAAAAAATATATTACACGTTGATTCAAATAGCACAATCCTCGTTTAAATAACAAACAATATTCGTTAAGTTGAAATTTTAATTTGGATCGGACGAGTTACTATACAAGTAGTGCTCTCTTTTGTTAACAATAATGATATGTCATTAAACTACGATCATTGTTTAGAACACGTATTTTATTTGCAGTTGTTGAATACTCATTAACATCTTCACTATTGATCTAAAATGAAATTGAGTTAATAACTAGTTATAAATGTGTTTTGACAAATACAATTTAAATTTGCGCCTGCATAGGAATGTGTGTGTTTCATTTGTTGGAAATAAAGTCAAGACATATGTTTGTTACTATGTTTTCATATATTAAGATTTCGGGAGCTTTTTTAGCTTGTCATTCAAACGACAATAAAGTACTTAGGTTTGCCTTAATAGGAAAGTCCAACCAATGGTAAGCCCCTTAATACACTCTGTTTGCTGTGTACATATATATTTCATTTTTCTGCGTAGCTTTCTTACTGCTCTTTTGACCGAGATTTCAGGCGATTTCAGGCGATGATTTATACAGCGGCAACATAGAACGCCACTATATATGGGCACATTTTCTTAATTTAAGATATACAGGCAAACTTCAATTGTTACCAATATCTGTTTTAAACATATATCGGTATATATGCTCTCCACTCTTGAACTGGTGGTGTACTAGGGATTGTACTGGAATCCCCATGGACGTCTGTCCGTCTGTCTGACTGTCCTTAGACGTATACTTATCCAATGACTTTCATCTACACTAGTCAACATGAAACATTAACAAGTGAAGGCATTGTAGCTTATGATATGAAGTTATGCATATGCGATAATTATGACAATTCAGTGAACTTTCCAAATGGTATGCTCATTTTCTAACTTGTACATTTTAACATCATAATTTTAAATTCATTAGAAGCAAACTAACTTCACTGAAATCATATGGTCCTCGGATGCTATAAATGGTTTGTAACATCGTATAGTAGCCCTCTACAAAAGGTCTCAAATAATACCCCTGGAATAAAATAACTGGTCACGCGATTGGGTTACAAGATTAAGACTTATATCAGAAGAACTTAAATAATCTATTGCTCTAAAACCACAAGGCCCATAAGTTACGTATTTGGTGCGTAACATTGTAGTTTTAGTTTTAGGTTAAACCTATTTATGTTAACTCGATTGCATTAAAAGTACTTACTACTTATTTAAAACGCTCTCTAGTCCGTTTCCTGAGCCTAGAACCAGTACATGGTGTCTTTTCTTCTTCTTTTTTTTTTGGGGGGGGGGGTTGTAACATTGTAGTGTTGTCCTCTAAAAGATTTATTGTAAACATGCCTCTCCTACATTCTTAATATGTAATCATACATATAAACCTAACTGCGTTTATGTGTTTAGCTGTTCGTATTGACACAGTATGTACGTTTTGTAAACAAGTTGAGGTAAATTACGCAACATTCATATTTGCTTCCTCTAGAAGCTGAACGGTTCCAAAACTTCTTTATTCAAACTGTTTCCCAACTAGTTGGCGTAGAGTTGCCTACATTCACTGTAACACTATCTAGTATTCGGGTTTATCGCAAGTTAACAACAAGACAAATAGCACGTAGCATATCTCAAATTCGATTAAAAAATTAAAAAAAAACCCGAAATTTGCGTCATATGAAATTATCTTATCTATGTTCTCTCACTCGATGTATCACGAGGCCGCTTAATCATTATTGCTGATAAACTATTATTGATATCCTCAATGTTTTTCAAATGTTTGTCGAGACAATTGGTGTACCTACAATAATTCATTCTCCACAGCGTTTATGTTAAACACGCAACGAGTAAACATATGGCGCCGCATATTTTTCAAACAGAAAAGTTCTTTTTATCAATGTCCTAAAATAACTTCACTTCGTATGTTGGCAATAAATAATATATTAACATCAATGCTACCGTACGTTTGAATTGTTAGTTGTATTACATAGTGAATGAAAAGTGAGACAAAGACGTTTGATTTAGGTATAATTCAACTTAAAAAATGACCATTAATATCCCTTATTTTATTTGGGATAAGCTGTGCTATGGTTGAACAACAAAAGCACAAAGCGTTTTTGGTCTGATTAAAGCAATGCATTCAAGTATTGCAGACATTTTTACAGCAATCAAATTATTGAATCGTGCTTTCGTCTTTGCAAAAACTAACATAATTTGCCACATATTTTAATGACCTGCCACTTAATTTGCACTCCATATCACGTTTAGTTAAAGGGACCTGTTCACGTTTTGGTACAATATTGAACAGAATTGTTTCAGATTTGCATATTTTCGTTGTAGTTATGATATTTTTTTAAGAAACAGTAATACTTAACATTTACAGGGTTCTAAAATATCCATTATAGGCATCCTTTTAATATGCAGATTTACAAGACATGTAACAAAGTCTATTTGCATTCACATTCGTTTGAATAAGGGTGATACTTTCGATAATAAGACCAACCTTATACGCTAAAATAATGCACTTATCACATGTTATTCTTGTACACACATGCAGTGATGGTGGCTTTACGTTTTTTTTTTTTACGGCATATAAATTGAAGTGCAATTCGTGTTTTTTTCGTTTTGAAGTTACGTTACACTAAAATAAATGGAAAACGTAAAGTATGCACAAGTAATTTTAAGTGAAACTTCCCTGTCTAATGTATTTAACATTGTAGGTATTGGTCGAGTTATTTAAAGTGAAACTTCCCTGTCTAATGTAGTTAACATTGTAGGTATTGGTCGAGTTATTTTAAGTGAAACTTCCCTGTCTAATGTAGTTAACATTGTAGGTATTGGTCGAGTTATTTTAAGTGAAACTTCCCTGTCTAATGTAGTTAACATTGTAGGTATTGGTCGAGTTATTTTAAGTGAAACTTCCCTGTCTAATGTAGTTAACATTTTCAGGTATTGGTCGACTTATTTTCCGTAACCGATTTCTGCTATTTTAGTTACAGTGATATTGACATTAAATACACACGCCCAATATAAGATAGGTTTATATAATTAATATTGTAAAATAATATGAAATATAATTGTGTTATAAGATACAAAAATGCATTACCCAATACAGACAGCGACAAACCATCGACTTGGGTTTTGCGCGTTACACCCAATGCTCTTAAACAGTTTTTTTTTAATTTAAATTTATCCTTTGTTGGTATACTAATATGGTCCATACAAGCTTTATTGCTTAACTCGCATATATACGTTTAAACGGATACGGTTAAATCATGGTTAAATCATGGTACACTAAAAACGCAAACAATGTAAGCAAAACAAATTATCTAAAGTAAAATTGAGCAGAAAGGTGTTTCTATATACCATAGTCAATGCAGAGGTGGGACTACATCTCAACTACCCCTGCGAAATCTTTCATACTTTAAAGAATTATTCATGAACTCTTCTTCATTAATTCTTAACGTCACTTCATGAAGTTTTCTTCATGAAGTGAGGTTTCTCCAATTCATGAAGATATCAAGAATATATCAAGGATTCCCAAAATTCATGAATTATTCATAACATGTTTTAAAAATAAATTCAGAATATTTTTTTTCATTTAATATTCTTAATCCACCCATGAACTATTCATAAATTATTTTATGAATTTTTTATGAATATTTTTTAAATATAAGATACTTAAACCACCGATGAATTATTCATAAAATGTTTTAAGAATAAATGAAGAATATTTTTGGAATTTAGTATTCTTAAACCAACAATGAACTATTCATAAATTATTTTATGAATGTTTTATGAATATTTTTAGAATTTAAGATTCTTAAACCATCCATGAACTATCCATCAATTTTTTTATGAATGTTTCAAGTCATTGAGCAGATCAGGTATTTTTGTCAGAATTAAGGAAACAATTGCGCCATTACTCGGAATAAAATATTATCGTACAGGACCCAAAATCAAACTTGACCCTGCATTTCATAACTATATACATCCCAGGCGAAACAATGACCATGGT
>VMBQ01000978.1:198976-209283 GCA_007657795.1 Dreissena rostriformis | reverse complement strand
GATGATGATGATGATGATGATGATGATGATGATGATGATGATGATGATGATGATGATGATGATGATGATGATGATGATTGTGATGATGATGAGGAGGAGGATGAGGAGGAGGATGATGAGGAGGAGGATGAGGATGATGATCAATTCCCCAAATTTCAGGGTATTTCGGTCACGTACACGGGAATAATTCATTACCTTATGCCACAGTGTCTCGCATTTGTGCACAGAGTGCTACATTCCCAAATAACACAGGCAGACAGACACACATTCGCTATTAAATGATAAGTATTCCCACATGTAAAATCATCACTTTATTCTAGACAACGATGGTAATTAGTTATGAAGAGACCCACATATCTTATTGAGACGACATTTGTTTGGAAACTCTAGAAACTAATTCATTTAACCAAACTTATCCAAATGTTTCATGATTTATCAATTGAATACGAAACCTGTATTAATACTTGTAGAAAGTAAATTACCCTGTACGGAATCGACATTCCCTCTTCGTCTCTGAAGTTTTCTTTTTTTACGCTTCAATTCTTTTCTGCTTTCCAGCATTTGCAGCTTTTGTTTTAAAGTCTCCCATCGCACTGTCATCGGATTCTTCATCATCGTCTTCTAACTGAAGACCGCCATATTTGTTGACATCTGGTGTAGTCTCTAATTTGGCATTAGTGGTCTCCCGGTTCTCGCCGTGTGCACATTTGTCCGTCATTCCTGTTTTTGTAATGAATAGATGTGTTTTCCAGTTTTGGTCTATTGCTCACAATAATAAAACTTTTAGACGATTTTGTATATACAATTGTTGGACAGAATATATATATATATATTTGGCGTAGCTATTCAGTGTCTACACTGCGGTAACTATACAGTGCGTTTTGAGCACTATATTTGTAGACATATCTAGCACAATTAATCACATATTACAAGTTATATCACACATATAGGATTGTCATAATGCTCGTGCAACCGTTCTATTCGTACTACTACTCTACATGTTGAATATTGCTGCTTGGACAGTTCACCAAAATTAATAACCCCTAAAACCCTACTCGAAAAAAGATTCCAATTACAATACCATTTTAACAATTGCGTTTTCATATATCCTAGATATTGAATTCGAATCGATTCACGATTCGACTAAACATCAATGAGCAAATATCACTCGAAAATAAATTCACAAAATGACACAGAATACACATATTAACTTTTAGTGAGAATCATAAAACAGTTAATCACGATTGAAATTGCATCTTAAATATATCCAGTGTTGCTAAGTATCATGTTTGTTACCCTGCACCGTGCAGGAAGTATATATTGCAACAGTTTAAAATATTGACAGACGACTTTGTGGTAAAGAAACTCATGAAACATGCGGTTTATGTTTTTTCGTGTTTAATGTTTTTCAAAATATGTTTGTTTAGAAACACGTTTACTATTGTTATTATTCGAATTGGTATCAAGTAGAGATACAAGTAAATTGACACTGAAAATTGTTCATTCTTAATTATATTTTATTACTGGAGATTAAATTATTGTTATAAAATTGATGTTCAAGTAATTATTATTATTATTATTCTGTGTTATTATTTTTTAAATAAAATTATATGTGTATTGACCTCATACTAATAATTTTATTGTCATTATCATTATTATTGTAACAGTGTATTTGTATAAGAATGTGTTTTTGGTTCTGTTTTGCGTCAATACTGTTTTAACGTCATAAGGTCATTTCCTGTTTATTTGCTTTGTGAAGTCAACTTACACATGTTTTTTTGATTAACATAAAGAAAACGTAGTCGATTTGTAGAAACAAACTTTGAAAAAGCATATTCGGGTGAAATACATCAGGAAAGAGTGATTCATTGTCCGTGTTAAGTTATTTAGAATAGACTTGCTAATAATTTATAATCAACAACGACATTAGCATCATCTCGTGATAAATACTGCATGATGAACCGACAGTATTTCAGTCGTGTAACTCCAGGTAGTTTACCTATTAGTACATTCACAGGGCAAGCTAAGTCGATCTTACATCTTACTCTTTCTAAATGTACATATTTATCTACTTCCTTACTTACATGAGTGATTTGAAAAATGTTGGTTTATATTATGACATATCTCCTTACGTGTAGTTTTTTACGCTCTCAAAAACATCGGATCGGCAGTCTTCAGCATATTAAACAGCATGTACTGCACGCTCGTATAGTGCGATATCTGAATTGTGGAATTATCATAATTGTGTTTCCACAGTATTCATGTAATCGAAATCTAAAGTAAATGTGACGCCAAATAACAAAAATTTCGTGTCATGGTATCGACGCATTGTTGGCTGTGCATAATCATCGTCATATATATCGAAATTGTGTTCGATAAATGAGCACCTGCTGATTGTTTCATACTCTTCATTTATCATGTTAAGATTGCTGTTTTGGTGCTGAATGCCTGACCTGTCAGATTGACACAATTGTCAAGCATATGAATCAATAACGCAACGGTTGAAGGTATGATTATTTTAATGGGCCTTTCTTTGTTATTGAATTATTCATATTGTGTTATTCATTATATATATATAATTTTAGAAGAATATAATGTTGTATAAAAAAAACGGGTTGTTCAAATTTATATATGTGGATAAATTGAAGCAGCTTACAGCCAAGCGAGAACACAGTGCATTTTCGAGAAACCAACATACTCACTTAAAGGGACTTGTTCACAGTTTATCCAAATGAGATCTTTTTTTTAAATTTTTGTCACAGATTCAAGAAATAAATGAACAATGTACATCAGTGTGCGAAAAAACACTAATGTCGCAGACTTATACTGAAAATACACTTTCTTTTTCGAAAAATCATCGCTAGAAATTGATAAAATTATAAAGGGTCTCAGACGCGAAACGATTAAAAAATTTCGATTTATTGTGTTATCGTTATAGTTTGTAACAACACGTGGATGGTTATACAAAGTATAAAATAAATGGCAACCCATGTGAAGACGGATGACCAGGTCCGCACATAATGTAGTCGTAAAGACTCAATAACGAACCGAACATAAACTCTGAATTACACACATACACACGTGACGACGGATGGTTTCGGCGCTTGGCTTGTACTCAATGGGTCAGTGGTTCGAGCCCTGGTGTTGTTTTTATATTGTAGCTCTTTAGTTCTGATGTTTATATTTATCAATTAAAAGCATTTAACGACACACTTCAAAACATGCCAAGAACTGTGAACAAGCCCCTTTAAAGCATAGTAATTGTTTCTATACTTAACATGTAAGCCCCTTTGATTTGGTTCAAAGTAAGCTATTATTAAACGTTGACAAATATGCATGCTTCACATTACATATACTTCACTACAACTGACTTCCTCAGAACTTTCGGACCCTTGTCAGTAAAGCAAGACCATTATTTTCAATGAACTACCATTACCATTTTCAATGTTGTCTGTTCGTAGAATGTTTCCCTTAAAATACATATGAAACAACATAAAGAGAACGTGGTTAAGTAATTATCGCAAGAATGTTCGTTCGTAAGATAAGTAGACTATTTACGAAAATCTTACGAGTTGTTAATGAAGTGAGCCCCAACATGAATAATCTATGTGACGTCATATTTCTGGTTAAATTAAGTATTTANTTAATGTTTTTCGAAATATGTTTGTTTAGGAACACGTTTACTATTGTTATTATTCGAATTGGTATCAAGTAGAGATACAAGTAAATTGACACTGAAAATTGTTCGTTCTTAATTATATTTTATTATTGGAGATTAAATTATTGTTATAAAATTGATGTTCAAGTAATTATTAGTATTATTATTATTACGTGTAATTATTTTTTTAAATAATAAGTGTATGAGTATTGACCTCATACTACTAATTTTATTGTCATTATCATTATTATTGTAACAGTGTATTTGTATAAGAATGTGTTTTTCGTTCTGTTTTGCGTCAATACTGTTTTAACGTCATAAGGTCATTTCCTGTTTATTTGCTTTGTGAAGTCAACATACACATGTTTTTTTTTTTTATTAACATAAAGAAAACGTAGTCGATTTGTAGAAACAAACTTTGAAAAAGCCTATTCGGGTGAAATACATCAGGAAAGAGTGATTCATTGTCCGAGTTAAGTTATTTAGATTAGACTTATATAATATAGATTTATCTACTTCCCTACTTACATGAGTGATTTGGAAAATGGTGGTTTATATTATGTCTTATCTCCTTACGTGTAGTTTTTTAACGATCGCAAAAACATCTGATCGGCATTCTTCAGCATAAACAGCATGTACTGCACGCTCGTATAGTGCGATATCTGAATTGTGGAATTATCATAATTGTGTTTCCACAGTATTCATGTTATGGAAATCTAAAGTAAATGTGACGCCAAATAACAAGAATTTCGTGTCATGGTATCGACGCATTGTTGGCTGTGCATAATCATCGTCATAGATATCGAAATCGTAATCGATAAATGAGCACCTGCTGATTGTTATATCGGCCAATCAATAATATTCGGATCGACGTACAAACTATGTGATAACTTGTCAGCCGTGCCATTATCGGTCTATTTCAGTCGGATGGATTGTCTTTAATTCAGTTCATACAATTTACATATAAATCAGAGCGATTGTTTAAGCCTATCATACATTATTAATTTCATACTCTTCATTTATCATGTTAACATTGCTGTTTTGGTGCTGGATGCCTGACCTGTCAGATTGACACAATTGTCAAGCATTTGTATCAATAACGCAACGGTTAAAGGTATGATTATTTTAATGGGCCTTTCTTTGTTATTGAATTATTCATTTTGTGTTATTCATTATATATATATAATGTTAGAAGAATATAATGTTGTTAAAAAAACGTGTTGTTCAAATTTATATATGTGGATAAATTGAAGCAGCTTACAGCCAAGCGAGAACACAGTGCATTTTCGAGAAACCAACATACTCACTTAAAGGGACTTGTTCACAGTTTATCAAAATGAGATTATTTTTTTTTTTTAATTTTGTCACAGATTCAAGAAATAAATGAACAATTTACATCAGTGTGCGAAATAACACTAATGTCGCAGACTTCTACTGAAAATACACTTTCTGTTTCGAAAAATCATCGTTAGAAATTGATTAAATTATAAAGCGTCTCAGACGCGAAACGATTTAATTTTTTTGATTTATTGTGTAATCGTTATATTTTATAACAACACGTGGATGGTTATACAAAGTATAAAATAAATGGCAACCCATGTGAAGACGGATGACCAGGTCAGCACATAATGTAGTCGTAAGGACTCAATAACGAACCGAACATAAACTCTGAATAACACACATACACACGTGACGACGGATGGCTGAGTGGTTTCGGCGCTTGGCTTTTACTCAATGGGTCAGTGGTTCGAGCCCTGGTGTTGTTATTATATTGTACTCTTTAGTTCTGATGTTTATATTTATCAATTAAAAGCATTTAATGACAAACTTCAAAACATGCCAAGAACTGTGAACAAGCCCCTTTAAAGCATTGTAATTGTTTCTATACTTAACATGTAAGCCCCTTTGATTTGGTTCAAAGTAAGCTCTTATTAAACGTTGACAAATATGCATGCTTCACATTGAATATACTTCACTACAACTGACTTCCTCAGATCTTTCGGACCCTTGTCAGTGAAGCAAGACCATTATTTTCAATGAACTACCATAACCATTCTCAATATTGTCTGTTCGTAGAATGTTTCCCTTAAAATACATATGAAACAACATAAAGAAAACGTGGTTAAGTAATAATCACAAGAATGTTCGTTCGTAAGATAAGTAGACTATTCACGAAAATCTTACGAGTTGTTAATGAAGTGAGCCCCAACATGAATAATCTATGTCACGTCATATTTTTGGTTAAATAAAGTATTTATGAAGTGTATATAGACAACGTAGAGACCAACTTAAAAACAAAGATTACCGTTAAATAAAAAATCTTCTAACGTGGTTTAATTGTGCTGCATAATGAAGATTGCATATTTTTCATTGTAAAAGTCCGTGCGCTTAAGCGCAAAAATTTAACCGAACTATTTCTTCGACTTCTTGGAAATATTTTCATTTTAGGCACATCCCATGGTTTGTAGCATAATAACCCACACGTATTCCCCTTCCAGCTCCTTACACAACAAGTCACTGGTTGTGGAAAAATTGACTATAACAAACAACTCCTGAAATTGTTTCAAGATGGAACCCAACGGATGTGCAAACTGAAAGATACATGATTTTGTTTTTGAACTACCGAATTATATCCTGGTCATAAAACAAATAAAACAGATACAGGTACATGTAACTGCAGTTGAAGAGAATTGAAGTTGAAGAGAAAAAATGACATAATTATTGAGGTTTATGTTTCATTTGTATGTGATACAATTATTATTACGAACATGCTCATATATTATTATTCCACAGACCTACACACTGACTAGTGATGTGACGATGATGACAACAGTATGCTACTGTTATGCATTTCTAATTACACATACATGCTTAAGTCGCAGTTTTGCATTTACTCCCATAACACAATTAAATAACAACCGTTAACACATCGGAACATTGATCCTGTGAATGTATTTTATGTGGAAATGAATGAACTCACGACAACCAGTGTCATGGTTATCATTAAAAATACATTTTATAGATATCATCAGCAGTATGTGTCGAAAGATAACTTACCTTACATTGAAGTCGTTCAAGTCGATACAGGGTTGAGCAATGATGAAGAGGTTGGATATCGGTACAGCAGATGTGGAGAGCAGATCAAATATGCATCGTGTAGATTTGCAAACGGACAAATGCTGATTGAGATTCGGGCGACCTGAAATTATCATAAGATTCGCATAGCATAAGATTTGACACACTTTATGGAATAACTTGGTAAGCATTTAAGTAATACCAATAAAAAAAGAATTTAAATTACAAGTACTGGCTACAAGTGTGAGTTTCGACATATAATTTCACCGGTTTAACCACCGAGTGCTTTGCATTTACCGTTCCAAGGCGATTACCTCAACTTTAAAGATGATATGTTTAATGTCGTGCTGATGTTTATTCATATAGAAGGCCATTTGCCTTAAATAAAATACTAGCGAGTGTTAATATAATGTGTGCGCAGTTTCATACTTCCTATATATCCAATATATTGTTACAATGTGGTTTTGGCGTATTACCCGTGGGTCACGTCAGCTTGTCTTGAAGAAAAAGACAGAGTACATAGTAAAAAAAACAAAATGCATGCATTATGTATGCTTTACTATAAGTTGTATTTAGCCTATTCATGGGACAGTGGTGAAATGATACGGTGATTCAGGATCGGTGCATATACTAGAATATTTTGCCCGAAGTTATTTTGAATCCGGTTTGTCTATTTAAAAGTCCAACAAATTTAGTGCCCAAGACGTTCTCTGAATTAAAACTCAAACTTTTGAGATTTTGGGAAGTGACGAAATCGATAAAGACACGTATACACATTTAAATATACTAGCAACGTAGCATGCGTGTCATGCGCACATTTTCTTTCTCCATTGTAAATAAAAAGGTGTGTATTGTTTTTATATACATTATGCATTTTAATAACTGGTAAAGAAATGTTTAAATTGTGCATATTTACGTTTATTCCTATGGACGTTGAAGGATATGTTAATATATCCAAGCCCCTTGTCTTGCTGGTTCATTTGAAGAACACCGGCGATATGACTTTGTAAGTTTTATTTACACTGAATGCTTTGTGAATAATTCTTACGTTAATGACAAGAATGTGTCTTATATTAAAAAACAGCATTGAATACACGTTGAAAATTTGAATCCTCTAAATCTTTGGTAAGCAAATCTTTTTGATGATAAACAGATTGCCTATACATATAGGTCTTACTTTCCTAATATTGACAAAACTCAAGCTCAACATAAGCAATACATGTATAATTGTTATACATATTTAAACAACAATCAAAAGGCTCGATTGCCGTGTTAAACCATTCCGATTAATAATTACGAATGTAGAAAACGCATCATTATGAACTGGTTATTTGAGTTCTCTGGACATCATACCCGTGGTTAAAGTCCCTATGAAATGCATATAGAAGTTTATCATATTTTTACGATTAATTTCCAAATTCAATTATCAAATATTACTTATGATTGAAGACATAGAAATGCTAATATAAGACTTGATATCATTTTGCCCTAAACATGTGATAAACATAGAAACGTCTCATTACAGCTAAATAACTAATAAACCAAAAGTATACATTTTTAAATATAAAATTACTTACAGTTAACTGGTGTTTATATGACTTCTGCAACAGTACGTCGCCGATTTGTAGATAATCATGCACGAGCGTTTGAGTTATGAATGTTATAGACGCCATCGAAACCCTTGCACGAAGTACAGAAAGGCATGATTTTTTATTTATGTCTGCTGATTTTCTTATCAACCCTGAAACTCATGTTTTTATTTAATTTATTTAGTTATATGAATGTTTTTAATCAATGTAACATAGCATGTGTCAGACAAGTTACTTTAGCCTGTGTCGGACAAGTTGGACTTGCCTGTGTCAGACAAATTAGACTAGCCTGTGTCAGACAAGTTAGACCAGCTTGTGTCAGACAAGTAAGACTAGCCTGTGTCAGACAAGTTAGACTAGCCTGTGTCAGACAAGTTAGACTAGCATGTGTCAGACAAGTTAGACTAGCCTGTGTCAGACAAGTTGGACAAGCCTATGTCAAACAAGTTAGACTAGCCTGTGTCAGACAAATTAGACTAGCCTGTGTCAGACAAGTTTAACTAGCCTGTGTCAGACAAGTTGGACTAGCCTGTGTCAGGAAAGTTGGACTAACCTGTTTCAGACAAGTTGGACTATCCTTTGTCAGACAAATTGGAATAGCCTGTGTCAGACACGTTAGACTAGCCTGTGTCAGCATGTTAGACTAGCCTGTGTCAGAAAAGTTAGACTATCTTGTGTCAGAAAAGTTCGACAAGCCTGTGTCAGACAAGTTTGACTAGCTTGTGTCGGACAAGTTGGACTAGCCTGTGTCAGACAAGTTTGACTAGCCTGTGTCAGACAAATTTGACTAGCCTGTGTCAGACAAGTTAGACTAGCTTGTGTAAGACAGGTAAGACAAGCCTTTGTCAGACAAGTTAGACTAGACTGCGTCAGACAAGTTAGACTAGCCTGTGTCAGACAAGTTGGACTAGCCTGTGTCAGCCTGTGACACACAAGTAAGACTAGCCTGTGTCAGAAACGTTAGGCTAGCCTGTGTCAGACAAGTTAGACTAGCCTGTGTCAGACAAGATGGATTAGCCTGTGTCAGACACGTTGGAATAGCATGTGTCGGACACGTTAGACTAGCCTGTGTCAGACATGTTAAACAAGCCTGTGTCAGACAAGTTAGACTAGCCTGTGTCAGACTAGTTGGGCTAGCCTGTGTCAGACAAATTGGACTAATATGTGTCAGACAAGTTGGACTAGCCTGTGTCAGACAAGTTAGACTAACCTTTGTCAGGCAAGTTGACCTAGCCTGTGTCAGACAAGTTAGACTAGACTTTGTCAGACAAGTTAGACTAGCCTGTGTCAGAAAAGTAAGACTAGCCTGTGTCAGACAAGTTAGACTAGCCTGTGTCAGACAAGTTAGACAAGCATGTGTCGGACAAGTTGGACTAGCTTGTGTCAGACAAGTCAGACTAGCCTGTGTCAGACAAGTTAGACTAGCCTGTGTCAGAGAAGTTTGACTAGCCTGTATCAGACAAGTTTGACAAGCCTTTGTCAGACAAGTTGGACTAGCCTGTGTCAGACAATTTAGACTAGCCTGTGTCAGACAAGTAAGACTAGAATGTGTCAGACACGTTAGACTAGCCTGTGTCAGCAAGATAGACTAGCCTGTGTCAGAAAAGTTAGACTATCTTGTGTCAGAATTGTTCGACAAGCCTGTGTCAGACAAGTTTGTCTAGCCTGTGTCGGACAAGTTGGACTAGCCTGTGTTAGACAAGTTTGACTAGCCTGTATCAGACAAATTTGACTAGCCTGTGTCAGACAAGTTAGACTAGCCTGTGTAAGACAAGTAAGACAAGCCTTTGTCAGACAAGTTAGACTAGCCTGCGTCAGACAAGTTAGACTAGCCTGTGTCAGACAAGTTGGACTAGCCTGTGTCAGACAAGTTGGACTAGCCTGTGTCAGACAAGTTGGACAAGCCTGTGTCAGACAAGTTGAACTAGCCTGTTGTAGACAAGTTAGACTAGCCTTTGTAAGACAAGTTGGACTTGCCTGTGTCA
>VMBQ01000978.1:169387-198967 GCA_007657795.1 Dreissena rostriformis | reverse complement strand
TTGCAAAAACACTTTGCGTTTAGGTTAAGAAAAATGTGGAAAAAGGGGGCATATGTCATCCTATGGTGACAAGCCTTGTTTGATAATATTTTTTTTCTAGTAAAGTTCAAATTATGCAACTTTTAAATTTACCCACGGTCATCCACAAATCAAGAAAGTTTTATTTGAATATTGCTCTTAAATATCAGGTAAGTTATGATTTTCTTTAGGATCATTGAGGATATTAGTTTTATTAACCAGGTTTTCCGAAGGAAAAAACTGGTTATTAGATTGGCGAATGCGGGCCGGCAGGCTGGCTGGCGGGTGGAACAAGCTTGTGTCCGCTCTCTATTTCAAGTTTTTTTCATCCGATCTTCACCAAACTTGGTCAGAAATTGTATCTAGATGATGTCTAGGTCAAGTTTGAATATGGGTCATGCCGGGTGAAAAACTAGGTCATGGGGTCACTTAGTGCGTTTTTTAACATTCAGCATTGAAAACCTGGTTTTGTGACAATTTTGTCCCTTGTTTTTAGGTTTTTTATGCAAATACTTTTTGGTGACAATGTGGTGGAGTAATTTAATACAATTTTATTAAAAACCATTATTATATATTGTTTACATAGGTATATCGATGGTCCCCAGTAAAAATTCCGAACTTACAAAACCACAACTTTTCAGGAGAGCTATTTTTTTTTCATTTTCACCTTCCATATTTGTTTACAAAACTATATGCAAAATGATGAGGTTACAATAATATTCAGCTACGCTTCGCATTTTTGCATATTTTTATTTCCACCAATCACAGTTCGGCATTTTATCATATGACCGATTTGACATATTCTGATATAGGTTAAACAATTCGCCTATTCTGGGCATATGTGCACTGATTTCCCGCCCTACACAGTGCAAAAATCACGAAATGTCAAAAAATGTAGGTTCGGCATTTTGAATGGGGACCATCATATCATATTTATGCATGCATACAAAAGTGTTTGAGATACACATTTGTAAAGCAATTGTATGTTCTGTATGAGGTTTATGCTAACTATAACAATTGTTTGTTTTTTTTAAATGCTAAAAAAAACAAGGGAAAACACAACTGCATAAGTAGTTCTTTTACCGTCATCATTTATTATAAATATAAGTACGACATTAACCACAACAAGAATGGAAAAATTGTATCACCCTTTTATAGTTTAGTTTTGTTTGTCATCAGTTTTTTTAAGCAAGGCCCAAAAATGTAAGAATTATAACCTAGATTTATAAGGTATTGTTTGATCTTTTAAGTTCACATCAGATAGAGTTTCCTTATATAGAAGGTTATTGGTATTAATGCTAATTTAATGATTACCGATATGGATTGTTTGATTTCTGTCCGATGTAACTTTCAGCACGGTTAATTAGATTTGCTTGGTTAAAACAAAGATTTGGACAAAGTTCAAATATGTTTATGATAATTGTTCAACTTGCAGATACACCATTTATAGGTTTTAAGCGATTGAAAAAGATAAACTGTATATAATTGACTTGGCAAGTTGCCTTAGATTACTCGATATTCCTCAATAGTTATATTAAAATTTCATTATTGTGCTTGCTTTATTTTAATGGCATTGGATTCAATCAGATAATAAAGTGGGTCATTCAAGATAAATCAAAATTATATGACAATTTTATAATTATGACAGCAGTATTTTCATTATCTTTAAATTTTACACAATAATATTTATACTATTTTAGTAAAAAAAATAGTTCATTAAAATGTTGCAAAGTAAAATTGTCAATACATTCCAATTGTTAGTTTTATTAAGTAGAAGTGTTTAAACAGTTTGAGCATTATGTAAATTAAGCTTAGATTGTTAATTAGTTTGTAATGTTAAATAGTTAGTAGATTTAAACTGGGAATTACTGCTAGATAGCTAGTGGTATAGTAAGGGTAATGAAGTTTAGTTAGTGTTCTCAGTGATGTTACACAGTTGAAGTATTGATATAAATAATAGCACTGTAGCCATACATACAAGACCCTTGAAGATATTGTATTTTGGCCATATTTGTAATGTTACATGTGTTGTAATTACAGATGAGCAGTGAAGGCCTGAAGTTGAGTGAGTCTGCACAAGCCAAACTAGGCCCTGGCAATGGAGGTATGTATGGTGGGGTCTGAAAATTAACATACCAGGACCCAGTATCATGAATATTGTCAATTTTTTAAAAGATGAGATCTGAGTTAACCCTTTGAGCGCTGGAACCGGATTTTGAAGGCCTTTGCAAACAATTTGGATCCAGATGAGACGCCACAGAACGTGGCGTCTCATCAGGATCCAAACTGTTTGCTATTCTGATAGTATTCTTTGAAAAAAATCGAAGAAAATGCTAATTTGGAAATTCAGCAGAGGACATTTTAGCAGACAACAAATTTCCCAGCATGCAAAGGGTTAACACTCAGCTGAGTATTAAGAATGTCGGTCAGCGCACAAACAATCACAAATCTCAGCTATACTATTATGAACTCAAACTCAGGGTCGAGTCATACGCAAAACTCACTCAAATAAACTTATGTGAACACCAAATTGAGCTTGAGGTCAAAGCTCATCTCAAATATTGAGGAAAAAACCTTAAAGTTGAGTTAGAATTTTGACTTACGTATGTTACTGAGTCTAGGCCCATAGCCTTGTGTCCTTATAAACCTGTGTTCAATGGCAATTTGATATTATATTAATGCACAGTAAGTTGTGGTATATTAACATTTATGGTAAAACAACAACAACAACAAAAAACTCAAGTGGTATGGAGTTGATGTTTGTCAAGAAGTAGCAAGAATTGATACCAGTCAAAAAGTAGTTGGAAAGTTAAAAAGGTGTGAGGAGGTGTGAAAAAAGTGATATGAAATATTGTGTGTTAGAAAGAAAAAGGGAAGAAGGGAACTATCGGTAAATTAAAGTTGTAGTGAAAAGATTCAGGTCCATTAATTTTATATATAGTAGGGAATTAATGTAGGTCAAAAAGTAATGGGCATTTATCGGGTCTAAACATTTGTGGGAAATAAATGTGAGGTTTAAAATTTGTAATAACATACAATGCCCATGGTTTACAATCATTACATTCAAATTGGTGTGCATAACTAAATGTTTTAAAACAGCTTTAATCTTGATCTGTTTGAGAGTAAGTGACAGTTTTTTAAGAGGCGTAAACAGTGTACTTTTAATCTTTTCTTTTTCATTTCAATCTGTTCTTTTCTTTGTATACTCCCTGACTCAATAACAAGTACGATAATTGGAACCACCTGGCTATCTTTAGAAGTTTTATGGTAATTGTGAAAATTATGTTTATCAAGGAAAAGCATTTATATAGGTAATTATGGTATCATATCCAATTAGGCTCAATTTCAATAATCTAAGATTTTTCTTTATGCAAGTATTTTCATCATACTAAGAATCGCGGAAGCTCTTTTGTCATCACGAATTGTCATTAACTAGACACAAGTATGTAGGCGGAAAGTAATTTTTATACAAAGCCATGGTTATTTCTTGAAATTACAATAAAAGAACTTAATCAGCCTATGACTTTCATCTTGTGAAATATACTACTACAGTTTCTGCAGTAAATTGGCGTCATGCGACTTTCATAGAAATCATGGCATGAAGCAATGTTCAGATATGATTTTGTTGCGGCAGTACATTTGTGTACACATTTAGCATTTATAAGTCTTTCAGTGCTGGAACCAAAGTTTGAAGGCCTTTGCAAACAGTTTGGATCCAGATGAGACACCACACAACGTGGCTTCTCATCAGGTTCCAAACAGTTTGTTATTTTGATAGTATTCTTTGAAAAAAAATCGAAGAAAATGCGAATTTTAGAAATTCAGCAGACGACATTTTAGCAGACGACAAATTTCCCAGCATGCAAAGGGTTAATAACATGTTATTAGTATGCCTTTTATTGCTGGAGAACCCATCATTTGTTAAATGCCAAGCTACAATTTCTTAACACTATTTGATGTCTTATTTTATTTTATAATTTGAAGTTAGAGTAAGACATCAAATACAAAATTATTTGATTTCTGCTCTCTTTTTTCGCAGCAACAGTGAATATTAGGTTGTTTTTGCATGTTTCTTATATTCTGTTTAATAAATACTTCTTGTATGCTGAGCATGATGCCATGACATATTCATCCTTTTATTTAACTTCACATAATAGTGTGTTTCTTCTTTTTACAATTTAATCTTGAGGCTGTATATTTGAGTAGTTTTGTTGCTAACTGTTATCATGGTTTAAATACAATGTACGTCTCATAAAAAGTTTCATAACCAAATTAAGTATTTGTAGAATACAGAATTGTGGAAAATACTGACAGACATTCCCAAAAGTGTCGGACCGTCGGACCTGACCGACGTTTTAAAGACAGGTCCGATTGAAAATGCCATGTTGCGGGTCCGAATGTCCGGGACATTCAAGAGGAAACGTTGATATATTTTAATAGAATTCGTTCAAGTGCGCGAGAGTTTGAGAACGAATTCTGTTATACCTTCCAAGAACGTTAACTGACAAAACCTCTTCGCTACTTTCCGAAAATATTACAATTCTACGAGAAAAAATGTCCGCCATCTTGAAATTTTAAGAGATCGAATAGCAAAGTAAAGCACTGCTAAAGCATATTGTAAAGCAATGTGTTCACCAAAATATATATTGATTACATATTTGCTAGGTTATTGGAACTGGTTTTCTTTTTCTACAGTCTAACGATATGCATAAAGCACATTTTATTTCATGTGCAAAACACGTACATGTTTTCGGACTGGCATATTCGAGACAGTATGCTTCGTCAATTTTAATCCCCCGCCAGAGGCGGAAGGATATTGTTTTGGCGTTGTCCGTCCGGCCGGCCATCCGTCCGTCCGGCTGTCCGTCCGTCCGTCCGGCTGTCCGTCCGGCACTTTTGTGTCCGGAGCCATATCTTGGAAGTGCTTTGGCGGATTTCATTGAAACTTGGTATGAGTATATATATGGATAAGACGATGATGCACGCCAAATGGCATTGTACACCATCTGTTAATAACGGAGTTATGGCCCTTTGTATCTTGAAAAAATGCTTTTTACTATAGGCACTTTTGTGTCCGGAGCCATATCTTGGAAGTGCTTTGGCGGATTTCATTGAAACTTGGTATGAGTATATATATGGATAAGAGGATGATGCACGCCAAATGGCATTGTACACCATCTGTTAATAACGGAGAAATGGCCCTTTGTATCGTAGTATGTTCATCCGTCCGATTTGCACCCATCCATAAACAAAATATATGTTGCGGGGGATATCAATTCTACGAATTTGCTTGTTTTATTTATTTTCAACGTTCTTTATAACATTTTTATAGAATGACAATACACATGCGGTGATACGGATGGTCTGGTTTTTCATATTTTGCATTGTGCTCACCAGAAATTTAAGAAGAAAGACTAAAAAAGTACAATATTATAAGCTAGGGCTGGGGGGTTTCCCCCCATATGGGCTCTGTCCTTATCCCTGCGGCCCCAGACACCCGGCTTAATTTTCAGGATTTCAAATTTGGGTCAATTGACATACCTGGAATTAACAAAACAAATATGTAACCATACAACTTATCGGCTTAGGAAAACAACCAACACTAAGTATTAATGGAGCACCTGAGTTGTTGCCGAACGACATAACACTTAACTTCGCAAATGTATTCATATTTGGGATATATAAGTTTTTACATTGATGTTTCGGTCCTATGAATCCGAGGCCGGTCCTGCATGTTATCTAAGTCTACAGGACCGGATGTCCTGTGGACTTCAAATACTTTTGGGAATGTCTGTACTGATATGCATAATACTTACATTATGTTCATTAAGTTTATGTCTTCATTTCATATTGTTACATTTGGAATTTAAAATGGATAAAAGGTCTGTCACTCTCTCTACTCGTCCGTCCTTCTGTCCCTCCGTAGACACAAATTTGTCAGGAGAAGTTCTCCTACACTTTTCAACATACAAAATTGAAAACATGCTTGGTGTTCATTTTTATTTCCCTTCATTAAAAATTACAAAATAATGCCCCTTTTTCAACTTAGAAATTCTGTAACATTATGATTGTTCCTGATTGTTATGATTGCGTAAAGTATCGTCCCAGATTAGCCTGTGCAGTCCGTACTGGCTAATCAGGGACGACACTTTCAGCGTTTAGTGGATTTTCACTGAGAAGAGACTTCTTTTAAACAAAAAATACAATAAAAGCATAAATTGAAAAGGCTTATCTTGGACTTTATACACATGCTTTAACCCCCTTTTCCCAGAGCAAAGTTTATATATATATATATATATATATATATATTTTTCTCCTCTCTGTTGACAGGTAAGGAGGTGTGGACGATGCCTCTGAATGCAGTCCCCTTGTCGCCAGGCAACAAAGACAACGATGTAAGGAGAGGCCTACACAGAAATCCAAATGTCTCCAGCAACTGTCAACCAGTTAGCGGCGCTGACCGTAAAACGACTGCATCTTATGATCACAGTTACCAAGGTGATCCTCGTCCCAAGAAACGGAACTGTGTGCCATCAGAGACTGAGTACAATGTCCCACCTGCAAAATCGTCATGGCAACCGCAGGGGACAGCACTGTGGAAGCCTGTCGCCGTACAATCAGGGAGGAATTTCTCCTACAGCATTCGTGATAGAATGCTTAATGCGCAGGCTGACCAGTGGTCTGCAAGTGACTTGAGAAACTTTCACTTCTCTAGTATAGCCCCATGTGTCCAGAGGCATAGAGAAACGGGGCACATAACTCCAGAAGATCTTTTGACTCCCCCAGAGTCCCCAGTCTCGCGCCCGAATTCTGTTTATAGTGACGGGTCAGTGCCATTGTCGCGTCCCAATTCTGTATACAGCGATGGAGCCGTGAGTCCATACATGTACATGGGTGACCCCCAAGCCTGCTTGGACATGTCACATGACCGGATGCGCCATGTTCAGGAATTTAGAAACCGTAGTCTTTCAGTTGAGGACAGGATCTCGATGAACTCTGGGAACTTTGGGGGGTTGGTGTGTAACATGTCGGGGTCGGCCGGGGCCCTGCAGGGGTCAGCCTATCAACTTGCGGCCATCAATGGTTCCGTGCCGTCGTCGCCCCATCATCGTAACCGAGTACCCCGCTGTCGATCTCAGCCCTCGTTCCTGGACAGGAAGTCTGCGCGCAGAAGGCGGCGTGACCTGCGGCCGACCTTGAACTTTAGTAAAATGACAGAGGTACAGTATTGGCGGCTTAGTTTTTGTTTCAAAACAAAATCAATTATCTAGGTGATAATGCAAATGGTAAGTTTTTCATTGAACAATATAAAATGATGAATTTTTTATGTTGAAAATATGAAGATCCATCTCTGCATTTTCGGAGTTTGCACTGGGCAAAAATAGATTTTAATTAAAAATGCAAAACCACTTAAAGACTTTAATGGAAATCAACTGTATGTTTTTTTTAAGACTATCAATTAAGCATAGGTCAAGTTGAGCGTGGTAATATGAACCTGAAATAAAATGTAATGCAAATGCTTCAATTTTACATTTATACTCGCAACGAACCATAAATTCAATCCCTCATTTCCCCATTCAAAAGATAAGTGCAAATAAGGAAAGCACATCATTTAATACTTTACAGATTTTTAAGTAGCAGTTAACAGCATTTAATACTTCACAGTGTTTTAACCCATTTATGCCTAGCGTCTAGAAAAAAGGCCTTGGCAAACAGCGTAGACCCAGATAAGACGTCGCATGATGCGGCGTCTCATCAGGGTCTGCGCTGTTTGCTTCAAGGAATTTCAGTAAGAAATATTCTAAATATAGAAATAAATATACTAGACAAACCTCATTTTGGAAATTAATTTATCCAATTTAGAAGGATGGGAGAGTCCACTAGGCATAAATGGGTTAAAGTAGCAGAGTGACATGGCTTAAGCTGTTGCGTTCATATTTGTGTCGTCCCCAAATGCTCACCTCAAGCTGTTGCATAACAGATCAAATTGCTGAGTTCCCCTTTTGGCTTTAGATCAGAATCAGGGGTATACAGAAATAAAATTTCCTTCTACTATATGGGCCCACACTCCGTTCTTTCTACTGTAATTGACACTACAAGTGTTTACAATGAAGTTTTCACTGATAGGGTTTAACCAATCTGTTCTGTAGCAGAAGCCTGTGATCTAGACCATGAGAGGTTTCAGTTATTAAAATGTCTCTCCAGGGGACAAAAATATTTCAATAATGCACTAGTCCTGCAGGACAAGCGCCTTGCCTTACAATTTTCACTCGTCAAAGAATTGGCAGTGTAGTTTTTTTTAATGCTAATTAAAGACAAGTCGTTTTCGCTGTATCTACAACGCTACGGTTGTTTAGATAGGTCAGTATTAATATGTTACATGTACCGGTACTGTTATTGTATTGAATTTAATTCAATGAAAAAGGGTCTAACTGGTCAGAAAATAAATGTTATAATATCAGGTTTGTTTCAATAGTCCCGTAGGAGAACAGCTTTTGGGAATGTTTGTTCACTGTCCTCTGTAAATAAATTGAAATGCAACAATGTGGAATTATATTTGCTGGCAAATCTATTTAAAACCTATTACAACCTTTTTCCCTTTGACATTATAATGTTAATCTATGATTGTCTTGTATTTATGAAAGATATTAGCCGTGACCTCTTTCGAGTGCAATAATCTGCCGAGATAATATTTGATAATCAATTTGTTCCCAGTGTCCTGCAGCAATCAAGTAGGCTTAATTTCTACTTGATTAATTTCCTCTGTATTATTCAGCGTTTAATTCCGCCAGCTTTATATGAGCTTAATCTTGTTATGTTTATAAATCAATCTTGAAATAGTGACGCTTGTATCCAACGTGTCTTGGTAGGCCATCAAATGTTATCATGAATCTGTTAAATGCTTTAACCATTAACTTGTGTGTTTATGCCATTATAAGATGATGAGATTACACACTAAACAAAGATAACTTTAATCTGTACACAATTAATAGTTATTAACCCCCCACCCCCTGCCCCGTGAATGTCTTTGTACATCAGTTTGCCTGTCCATCCAGGCCTTTTTCTGTCTATTTTGGGAAAAAGTACCCAGCAAAATTGGGATTTTTTTAGTCGCGAAATCTACCAAATTGGGAAGAATTTTCATCAACAAAGGCATTATTTGGGCATGGGATTTTCCAGTCATTTTTGATAATAATCATATTAATTATGGTTACATATTTTGTTATTTTGTAGGTTGTTTAAAAAATATAATTGAGATATAGTCTAATAATCATAAAAGTCTTTTTAAATTGGGATTTTTTTTGGAGAATTGTGAAAAAATATGCATATTTGGCATTGGGAATGGGTCCGACTATCAGACCCGTGAGATAGGCAGAAAAGGCCTGCCATCGGTCTGTCTGTTGCTAGACACATGCATGTTCAATTTCCTATACTTACACATACAACATTCAAACTTGCAGTGTTCTTTCAATCCTCAAAAATTGTTTAAATTAGGCCACTTTTTCAGATTTCAATAACATAACATCTTACTACATATAATCACATGGGTCATGATTGGGCACTACTAAAACAAGCCCCATTTTATTATCATATTAAATTTGCTTATTCAAGTTTAAAGAATAAGTATTACGGTATTTGAACAATTTCTTTGATTTGACAGTATTTTGTAGAAGTTTTCCTACTAATATTCCATAAAATTGTGTGACTTGACTGGCTAGACTTAATCAATAGTACTCTTTGAGAAGTACACTTATTTCCACTTCTATGTTCTTCATGTTTGATTGTACATGTATTTTAGCCTTGCTGTGGGAAAACTGGGTTTAATACATGTTAGTAAAGTGCCTTCCCAGATTAGTCTTTGCAGTCCACACAGGCTAATCAGGGAGAACCATTTCCGCTTGTACGGTATTTTTCGTTTAAATGAAGCCTCTTCTTAGCCAAAATCCAGTTCAGGACGAAAGTTACGTCCCTGATTAGCCCATACAGACTGCACAGGCTAATCTGGGAGATCAATCTTAGCTCCTGCATTAAGCTACATTTTCCCAGATCAAGGCTCATTTATATTTTCTATTTTTGATATGAATGACCAGATGATTTCTTTCATTTGTAAACGTTTTTGTCAGTGACCCAGCAGACTCTTTAATTTAGTAGGACTTCATTTACCAACATACCAGCTTATATTTAACTTCTGCAGTTTAAGGAATTTCTAGTAATTAATTAATATAATATAATGTATTACCAAAGTGCACCAGAGCATGTGCATTTCAAGAGCAGATGAAAATGAGTATGTTTTTAAATCAGAACACTTAGTGGAACCATGCAATGGTATAGTGGGAATAGGATTATTGTTTTGTTGAGGTTACAGTGTGATAAGTGCGTGATCAACATGACCTTTTCTGTTCCAAATCAACTCCCATACTTTAAATTATAAGCTTTTGAGTAGCTGCCAGCATACATTGACACAATTTGCGTCAGATTGGATTGAGTTGCATGATTAGCAGTTGTAAAGCTTCTGGATTAACATTCAACCCAAAATAATCTAACTTTAACTGTGTGTTTTGGTTTTACATTATTTGGGTATTGTTTGTGATTTGGGGGAGGGGGGGGGGGTATAATTGTATTCTATAAATATTAAGCTTTGACAACCACCATAAAAGCACCAATTTAAAACACATAAAAAATAAAGTAGTTGGGTCACAAAATGTATTATTCTCTTATACTGAATGACAATGGTAGCTGTACCCATAACTATTTTTTTATTACCATATTTGGTGTATTTTTATAAGCTTGCAAAACAGAGTTTGACAGAAGGTATATAGGAGTCACTCTGTGGATTGTTTGCTTGATTGGTTAGTTGGTCTGTCCCTATAAAATGCTTTTTTGCGAACTACTTCTGCATTTCTCAAACGATTGGATTGAAACTTGAAATATGTCATCATCATAAAGTTTCGAAATGCAAGACACCGTTTTTATGCCCAGTAATCCACATGTTCCTGAGTTACCGTATGTGCCTTTTAACTTATCCTTTTTTATGTCAGAAAAATGAAACGTTTGTGCATTGAACTACGTCAACATTTCTCAAACTAATGANTGGTTACATTTCTGGAGAGAAATATACTCAATGTTAAGCAATTTAAATCAGGTCTGATGCTCACTTCCATTCATTTGGAACATGACTGACATATTATCGAACAATCTCAGTGTCGTAAAGCAGATGTTGTCATGCAGCTACCAGTAATTTTGACTTCATTGGCTTCTTGATGAACATGTACGTAAAGCAGATGTTGTCATGCAGCTACCAGTAATTTTGACTTCATTGGCTTCTTGATGAACATGTATGATCTTTCTCATTTCAAAGACACAAACAACTGGTTCAACCTAGGTAACAGACTTGAAAATGCTTAATCAAGAAAACGGCGTGTGAACATAATATGGCTTAAAATAAGATGTTGAATACTTTTCTCAATAAACCTATGGCTTTCAACACTGATAAAAATAGATTTTAAGTATTGCTTTGTTTTCCAGACTGCATATGGCCATTCCAGAAGATATGAGAAGGTAACAGAGGTAGGTTATGAGAGGTTAAACATTGATGTTGTTCTGAGTTTTGTGGAAAATGTAAACTATTTTAAGCTTTTAGTAGTTCTGTCTATACTTTAATTTGTATCTAGGCTCGTATTCACCAAACAATTCTTAGACTTGAGTCTAAGAATAAAGATTATTCTTTAAATTGGAATTTTCAAGAATTGCTTTAATTTTAAGTAAAACTTGGAATGAAGCAGCTGCTTCTCTATCTACATTATTCTTCATGTAGAACAAGTCATCGTGTTAATGACATATTTTACAAAGAAAACAAATTACTGGAGTAGTGAGTACTGGAAATAATGTTTTCTTGTTTTTCTTGTGTTTCAGCGCCCCAGTTCAGGTTTCCTAAGTGGGCTAGAAAACACAAGTTTAGCTACCATTGCAAGCTCCCCACATGACCCTGAACACATGATGCAGCTGGAGCATGCATTTGCCGCAAGCAATTCTCGTAATGTAGATGCTTTCCACACAAAAAGTCCAATTGAAGAACTTGAAAATGCCAACCGTGATTCAGTTAGCATGTGTGAAGACTGTGGAGGGAATTCTGGGCCAGTCAAGCTTCTGGGTGATCTAGATGAAGATGACATGGAAGTGTTCCAGATCACTGAAGAGCTTGATCTGGAACAGATTGAGAATGACTGATCTCATCCAAGCCTCTTAGTGATATTTTTAATCATACAAGCTTTTGAATGACAAAGTTGTGTGAACAATTATGTAATGATATTAGGTTACACATGCGCAGATAAATTGCTTCTTTGTTCTATATAAAATATGCAATGTTTGGTGAAAGTTTTGACCATGAGCAAGCTACAATCCAATATACACGTATCACTCACTATACATGGTTGGAAAGATAAGGTCATACACTTATTTACACTTTTCTGTCTATCAAAATATTTACCATAGATTTAACACACCGTTTCTTGTCAGCATGTTGTTGTTATTGTTGAGCATGAGTACATAGGGCAAACTATGTGTAGTTAGAAACCGCTACACACAAAGAAGGGCCAGAAAAGGCACCCGGTCATTTGTGCTGATTATCAAACAGACAGCATGTAACCATTCCCTGAGGAGTTGCGATCTGCGCATGTGTAACCTATTAGAGTTCTTGTGTTACGTTGAAGTCAGACACTACTACTTAAACAAATACTTTTGATATTGATATTAATAATGTTACCTACGTGGATGACATGCATGTGTCAAGGCTGGTGTATAGGGCTGTGTATTTAAGTGTTGTCAGTGCATTTTGTGTACACCCTTGTCATAAATAGGTAGCTTAAATTGTGCTTGTGCGCTTTGTGAGAAATATTAATATCAAACTGAAATCATCAGGGCATGAGAACAAAAGTAGCAAACTTAAGGCCCCATGAAAGTCAATAAATCATTCGAAATACACAACCAGGAACCATTACACTGGCTGGCCACTGACCCTGAAAACAGGGAACCAGCGTGAAATTAATTCTCGGCAGGGAATACTCAGGAAACTTAACCAAATGGGTTAGAATAAAAAAAAATCATCCAAAAGCAAAAAAATTAATATAGAGAACAATAAAATTTATATATATTTGTTCATACTAAGAGTTTAAATTACTAAGAACTAAAAGTATGAAGAGACACTCCAAAATTATTTTTATTTATTATGCCCCCTTTCGAAGAAAAGGGGGTATATTGCTTTGCACATGTCGGTCGGTCTGTCTGTCGGTCTGTCCATCCACCAGGTGGTTTTCGGATGATAACTCAAGAAAGCTGGGGCCTAGGATCATGAAACTTCATAGGAACATTGATCATGACTCGCAGATGACCCCTATTGATTTTGAGGTCACTCTGTCAAAGGTCAAGGTCACAGGTGAAGGTAACAGTTACTGGAAATAGGCATTTTAAGGATTTAGCATGGTTCAAACAAGGGAAACAACCTACCGTTTATGCATGTTCTTTTTGTTACAGCATTTGCCTCCCTTGTAATTTATTTAAATTTTACCAAATGTAAGGCTAACTGCATTTTTGTAATGCATTGTATCAATAAACATCGGGCAAAAATGAAAATAACCACCACCACCACCACCACCACCACCACCACCACCACCACCACCACCACCACCACCACCACCACCACCACCACCACCACCACCACCACCACCACCACCACCACCACCACCACCACCACCACCACCACCACCACCACCACCACCACCACCACCACCACCACCACCACCACCACCACCACCACCACCACCACCACCACCACCACCACCACCACCACCACCACCACCACCACCACCACCACCACNCCGAGTTCAGGTTTCCTAAGTGGGCTAGAAAACACAAGTTTAGCTACCATTGCAAGCTCCCCACATGACCCTGAACACATGATGCAGCTGGAGCATGCATTTGCCGCAAGCAATTCTCGTTATGTAGATGCTTTCCACACAAAAAGTCCAATTGAAGAACTTGAAAATGCCAACCGTGATTCAGTTAGCATGTGTGAAGACTGTGGAGGGAATTCTGGGCCAGTCAAGCTTCTGGGTGATCTAGATGAAGATGACATGGAAGTGTTCCAGATCACTGAAGAGCTTGATCTGGAACAGATTGAGAATGACTGATCTCATCCAAGCCTCTTAGTGATATTTTTAATCATACAAGCTTTTGAATGACAAAGTTGTGTGAACAATTATGTAATGATATTAGGTTACACATGCGCAGATAAATTCCTTCTTTGTTCTATATAAAATATGCAATGTTTAGTGAAAGTTTTGACCATGAGCAAGGTACAATCCAATATACACATATCACTATACATGGTTGGAAAGATAAGGTCATACACTTTTGTACACTTTTCTGTCTATCAAAATATTTACCATAGATTTAACACACCGTTTCTTGTCAACATGTTGTTGTTATTGTTGAGCATGAATACATAGGGCAAAATATGTGTAGCTAGAAACCGCTACACACAAAGAAGGGCCAAAAAAAGCTGTTTTTCTTATTGCTTACATATATATATATACCTTTAAATTGATAGCAAAATATATTTTTTAAACTGTATTTTATTAAGGATCGTGCACCCAACCATTTGTGCTTATTATCAAACGGGCAGAATGTAACCATTCCCTGAGGAGTTGCGATTTGCGCATGTATAACCTATTAAGAGTTCTTGTGTTACGTTGAAGTCAGACACTACTACTAAAACAAATACTTTTGATATTGATATTAATAATGTTACCTACGTGGATGACATGCATGTGTCAAGGCTGGTGTATAGGGCTGTGTATTTAAGTGTTGTCAGTGCATTTTGTGTACACCCTTGTCATAAATAGGTAGCTTAAATTGTGCTTGTGCGCTTTGTGAGAAATATTAATATCAAACTGAAATCATCAGGACATGAGAACAAAAGTAGCAAATTAAAGGTCCCATGAAAGTCAATAAATCGTGTGAAATACACAGCCAGGAACCATTACACTGGCTGGCCACTGACCCTGAAAACAGGGAACCAGCGTGAAATTAATTCTCGGCAGGGAATACTCAGGAAACTTAACCAAATGGGTTAGAATAAAAAAAAATCATCCAAAAGCAAAAAAATTAATATAGAGAACAATAAAATTTATATATATTTGTTCATACTAAGAGTTTAAATTACTAAGAACTAAAAGTATGAAGAGACACTCCAAAATTATTTTTATTTATTATTAAAAAATTGGATAAATGTATGCTTGCAACACCTTCCACTAATTTTTTGCAGGAAATTTGTCATGGAAAATAAAATTAGTCTTGACAAAGTCAGGGAAACATCAGGGAATATTTTTGGGGGAAATTTCAGTGGCCACTCTGTCGAAAGCACAAGCTGCCTCAGTGTTTTTTCAAATGAGCTTCATGTTATTAAAAAAGAACAACAACATGGAAATAGTCTTGCCAAAACCATTCTTTGTTCATATTGAAGACTGATAGACATTGATTGTCTTAAATATGAGACGCGCTCTGAGAAATGGGGGTTTAATGCATATGTGTAAAGTGTCGTCCCAGATTAGCCTGTGCAGTCTGCACGGGCTAATCAGGGACAACACTTTCCGCTTAAACTGGATTTTTCTTTAAATGGAAATTATCATTAAAGCTGAAAGTTTCGTCCTTGATTAGCTAGTGGGAACTGCCCAGCCTAATCTGGGACAACATTTTACGTACTTTTATGCACGTAACCCTGTTTTCTCAGAGCGCGACTCTTTTTTTTTCTTTTCTTTAAAGATCTGATCACCATTATTGTTATTTATTTGTGACCATTTGAGTTTAATTTGGTCATTTTACTGACCTCTGCCTGTGTTTGAATCAGTGAATTTCACTATAATATTTGGATCATGTGGGTCACAAAGAATTTACAATGTGATGGTTTGTTTTTGCAGAAACACAAACCATTATTTGATCTCAATTAGTTATTTCTCAACAAAGCACAAAGTTTATGCTTTATGCTTTTGACCTGTTTTTGAGTTGGAGTTATAAATATACTACATTGTAAATTTGTTGAAATGTCATTTATATTATTAAGAATAAGAACAATAGCATGTTTTTGCAGAAACAACACATGAACTTGCTCTTATTTAATTGTTTCTCAACAGGTCATGAAGTTTTCTAAAGGATTGTGACATATTTTTTTAGTTGGAATTATACACTATTTGGGTGGAAATTTGTGTCAATTAGTTATATTATTAAGACATGTAGCATCTGGTTGATATTGATTTTCATTACCAGAACATTTGTATTATTTCATTATTGTTAACGGAAAAATTTAATGCAGTTTGGAGTTTTATATCGTAAAATGTTAACATCATATTTTTGTTTCTTTATTAAGTATTTCTTGTCATACATTTTTAAATTCAGAACCTTGCAAATTATATTTTAAACCCACCAAATTACATTTGTGGTAAACATGATTTATTTATTTGCGTTCATTTTATTAGCAGGCATTAAATAATTGTAATTAGATTTCATATGTTCATGACACGTTTTAGATACCCTATGTTGTGTATAGCTCTCTACTGAAATCCCAGAACTCCTTAACCCTTTGCATGCTGTGAAATTTGTCGTCTGCTAAAATGTCGTCTGCTGAATTTCTCAAATTAGCATTTTCTTTGATATTTTTTTTCAAAGAATACTATCAGAATAGCAAACAGTTTGGATCCTGATGAGACGCCACGTTCTGTGGCGTCTCATCTGGATCCAAACTTTGCAAAGGCCTTCAAAATCCGGTTCCAGCGCTCAAAGGGTTAAATATCAGAACAGTGTACCTGGTATTGTCTGAGGGTCATGCTAAAATGATCGTGTTGGTTGATATTGGAAGTATTGTTAATCAGTAATCATCCCAGATAACAGAATGTTTAAAATGTTACAAACAAAATGGCATCAATTTTTTATGCACTTGAAGATACCCGGTACACTGTTGGCATAAAGCAAGGTTAATTTATCTGGGTTGGCAAGGATTAAGTGACACAAATTGTGCATGAAATATCGTGTGGTACAATATTGTTCAATTTTCTTTAACTGAGCTATCGATGTGCACGTACACCAAATTGTGGGGTGTTTTACTATGAATTGTTGCTGTGATAAGACTTTACCGGTAGATCTTTTGCATACAATATGTAAAGCATTTGAATTGTAATCTTTTGATAACTTGTGCACAAAAAAACGTAGTGTCCATTAAAAATCCTAGCACACCATTCCATGTACAATATATTATTTTTTTCGAACAAAATGTATTACAATACAAAATTATATTTTGGGTAATTCGTAGTATAAATGGGTAATACTATAACAGCTCTTCTCCAAAGAATGTTAGTTTACAAAAAAAGGTAGAAGGTGCTAACACAGTTTTAACATGAACAGACCAAATCAGTTTATACAAAACACATTATTATAGAAATATTGACTGGATGGTTGCGTCCTCCATGTTGTGATAATCAAACATATGCAGTTGCGTGCTATGTTTAACCATGTACTTGTGATATTTGATTTTAACCTGAAGAATAGATGACAAATGAATTTTTAACATGTCATTTATTTGATCCATATTATTTACAGTTTGTTTAGAAAGTTGTTGTTGATATCTTATATCATATGATATCATATAGTTCCTTGAATGATCTTTCCATTTTAAATTCATCATGTTGCTAGAGATACATGTATTACTGTTTTTTTTTTATGGAAATTCATTGTGTTTACAATATATTATTACAATATATGTCTCGCAAGTTGATGTTGTCCTTTATATTGAATAAACATTAGGTGATAATGTGCTGGTTTCTTTGTTGAATTATTATTTATCTCGCGCATTATGACCCAATTGTCAATAACCCCTCATTACAATAATATTATTGCTCTTTGTGACAACATGTAATACATTTTTAGCTCATATGAGCACGTGTTCATAGTGAGCTATTGGGATACCATGGAATCCATCTCCTGTCTGCGTGTCCTTCAACTTCTTGTTAAATCAACATCGTCTCCTCAACCTCTTGGTAGATTTTTAAGAAACTTCACTGGAATGATCCTTGGGTAACGATCTTTCAAAGCTGTTCAAATAGTTACTGTACACTGTGTCACGGTGCCTATACCACGTAACTTTTTAAGATCTGTGTTGGGAGAATACTATCAACAAATGTGTGATCCAGGTAACATTTTTAAGGATGTCTTTTTTAATATTTTACCTTTTTTAATGTGACGGAATTTCAGACGGACAGACAGACGATCACTATATGCCCACCTTTTGGGGGCGTAAAAAGAACATTTTATATCATGTTTAACTATGTTACCATAGCACATCTCATGTTGATAATTTGGCTATTGCTATAAGGAACACTGATTATTTATGTTAACTTTATTTTACGAAATTTTCGTTCATTTTTTAGTGTTATCGAGGCTTTAAAGGGTGAATGCTTCATTATGTATGGAACTCAGCTTATGATGTTGGTAGACGTGTGTGCAGTACGGATACTGTATTGCTCAAACTCGCATGATTAAAGTTTAGAATATTCTTTATAGCTTTTGTGGACTGTATATGGCAAAATTGAACTTTGATAAAACAGCCAATGGTTATGAACATAGTTTGATAAATTATAAAACATGTATTGGTAAAATATATAGCTGAAATGTATTTAAAGATAAAGGATACAACAGTCAAATAGTGGTTTGATTAGATTGAAGATTTCTTATGGAATAGCATGTGATATAACAATACATTGGTGACAGAGCTGATGCAGCAATAGCCCTTTGAGCACTGGAACCGGATTTTGAAGGCCTTTGCAAACAGTTTGGATCCAGATGAGACGCCACAGAACGTGGCGTCTCATCAGGATCCAAACTGTTTGCTATTCTGATAGTATTCTTTAAAAAAAATCAAAGAAAATGCTAATTTTAGAAATTTAGCAGACGACATTTTAGCAGATGACAAATTTCCCAGCATGCAAAGGGATAGTCCTCAAATCACGTGTGGCTCTTTATGAAAGAAAATAACAAATACTCAACTCAGTTTTTAAATATCTATTTTATTATACATTTAATTTAATATTTTCAGGTCCATACATCACAACGCTGTATGAGAGCACAGACATATTTTTACAAGATAAACAATTACAGGAGCAACACTTAATTTTCATGCACAATTCTTATAATACAATAAAAACATACAACAAATCAAGTGACAATCAAGGGTGTATGCTTTTATATTTACTTGATATTACGAATAATAAGTTCACCAATATGTTGACTGACTCAATAACACAATTTCTCTTTATTAAAGATTGACAGGTTTGTCTATATGCAAGTTAAAAGCAGATTTTAGATAAGTCTTAAGAGCTTTTTTCAAAATTTTGGCAAAAATAACAGCTAAACTAACATATAAGCAGTTTATAAATAAGAATACTACATAAACTAATAAAATCAATCATAAGCATGATTGTGTTTTCCTTTCTGGTAAATGCACATCCAGTGTCAGCAAAAAACATCATTCACCGGAGCCAGAAATATGAAAACATGAAAACACACCAAAAGAGGCTTTTGTGTTATTTCAAGCTTATTTATGTTCCCCTTTTATATTATAAGACTACCAAACTTAATTTTCTTCAAACTTTTAAATTAAAAATAATAAACTACAGGTGTGACATCAGGTGTAACATGGAATGTTACTTTGTATGTGCCTTAACATTCACTGTCAGATCAACATGCGTACATTTGACAATCGGTTACTTCAAAAATACATACAGAAAATATGTAACCAGAAGTTACTTTGAATTAAGAAACACAGATGCGTACTATTATTTCTTATCTTGGGGAAAAAAAGAACAACATAAGAAATAAACATAAATTTTCATTACACAAGAAAAACATTTTAAACTATGACAGGGAGGCAAATCTTATAAGTTTACACCAATATTTTTACAGCATTCATAAAATATGCTCATACTACACTTTAAGTAGTAAAGATACGAAATTGTCAGTCCTACTAAAAGAACATATATTCTCCTAATTGTGAAGCTTTCCCATGCAAACTTGAACTTCATGTACGCATCAAGCAAAGTAAACTTCATAACAATATTAAGCATATAGGAAAACATCGAGAGATCTAGAGCGATATACATGTAGCAGGATGCTGCAGCCTGCCCCTTTTTGCCCCCCTCCCTGCCCCTTAACATCTGGCAGCATAAAACAAGAGATGTGTTTGTCAGAAACACAATGCCCCCTACTGCGCTGCTTTGATTTTTTTATTTATTTTTGACCTTTGACCTTGAAGGATGACCTTGACCTTTCACCACTCAAAATGTGCAGCTCCATTAGATACACATGCATGCCAAATATCAAGTTGCTATGATCAATATTGCAAAAGTTTTGACCAAACTTTAAGATAGGTTAAAGTTTTGGACAGACAGAATGACAGACAGACAGACAGTCAGACAGACAGACAGACAGACAGGCCAAAAACAATATACCCCCCCCCCCTTTTTTNCGGCATGACCCATATTCGAACTTGGCCTAGATATCAACTAGATGCAACTGCTGACCAAGTTTGGTGAAGATCGGATGAATACAATTTGAATTAGAGTCCGGACAAAGTGATGCCCGCCGCCCGCCGCCCGCCGCCCGCCCGCCCGCCAAGGGGTTTCACATAATACGTCCCGTATTTTATACGGGCGTATAAAAAGCAACAAATCTTACAGAAGAAAGGTAAATAATTATTTTCATAATGATTCATGGTCATATATTTATAAATATTTGTGATGTAACATCTTTATGAAAATTACCCACAACTCAACCAGACTATAAGCATGTATATAATGTGTCATGATATATATGTATGCAGAAAACAATCTTTGTAAAAGACATTATACTGCTATGTATATATAAATACAATTTAATACAAGATATTGCACAGTGTCTTTTTACAAGACATGGCATTGATCACTTGAGAAAAAAGAAACATTAAAATATTAACATGGAAATGAATCTCAATTACACAACAGAATAATCATACACAAATTACCCATTTACAATATTCAGAAAACACATCAGATTTTATGCACATATTTAAATAAGTTCTCCAAGACTTAAATACATCACCAAAAAAAGAAACCTAGGTCATGATCCATAATCAGAAACAAAGCTTCCTATTTGGACACACATCAGAAATGAAAATTTTTCACTTGCGATTGAGAAAGGTTACATATTCAGTAAAGAATATTCATTTTTGAGTTGTGTTTTTTTAAGTTTAATTACATATTTGTTACTTGCATCATCGTGTTTCAAAATGAAAGAAACTTCCTGTAAATGACAATTGTCATTTGATTGTTTTTTTGGAGAACTAATTGAACAAACTACAAATGATACAGCCGTCTTATTTCTAAAACAAGAGGTAATCTGAATGATTTTTGGTGGAACAATTTAGATGTGAGGTTCATAACCTCTTCACTGTTGTGCAGTAGTGTGTGTGGGGGAGACACAATGAGGACTGACTGAACACGACACCACACAGTGACACAATACATCAGGAATACATCTGGGGTCCATTATGACTCGAGTCTAGGGTCCATCATGACTCGAGCAGCACCACATTAGAGTATCACGCAGCAAGAGTTTGTCTTCCTTGCCTGAAGATACACAGAAACGTATATCAATAAGTGGTACTTAATTGTGTGACATGCTTCATTAGCATGGATCCTTTGGCTATTTTTTATACACATGTAGTGCCAATGTTTTTTCTTTTGAAAGTCTGCTCTTTTTGCCCCCCCCCCTTTTTTTTTTGGGGGGGGGGGGGTTATGATATCAACCAAATCTTCTTAGTACCAGTAAATGTTTTCAAAGTAAACATTATTTTAGTCTGTGGCAACTTTAACAAGGAACATTAAATTAACTTTTAAGATTTTCCTTAAGACATAAGTGACTCCCAGTAGTAAAACACTTGTTCTACACAATAAAAAGGCTCAATTTACATATAGTAGGCACAATCTTTGACATGAACTGTAACGGTCAAAGCCTGACCAATGCTGCTGACAGTGTATAAATGTTATACAAGATGATTACTACTCACAGTTTTATAGAATGTTTTACTCTGTAAACTAAGCCCCTCTGATTTCTCCACCAAGTCGTCTATCTTCTCTCCCCTCTGAAGCACAGCCTCTATTGTGTTGTGCTAGAGATACAAACAGCACATGTTTACATGTTTACTTAGGTATTGCTTAACCCTTTACCGCTCAGATACGCACTTTTATGCATTTGAAGTCTCTTAGAAAAATCAAATTAAACTAGAGCTTTGTCACAGACGTGACGAACACTCCCACATGCCGCATTGACACGGAATATTTTGCATGTTGTCTTCACAAAAAACAGCGGACACCATGCTCAATGTTTAAAACACACTAATTGACCCCGTGACCTAGTTTTTAACCCGGCATGGCCCATGATCGAACTTGACCCACACATCATCTAGATACAACTTCTGACCAAGTTTGTTGAAGATCGGAAGAAAACTACTTGAATAAGAGAGCGGACTCCATGCTGAATGTGTAAAACCTACTACCGGTAAGTGACCCCGTGACCTAGTTTTTGGCTTGGCATGGCCCATGTTCGAACTTGGCCTAGAGATCATCTATATAAAACTTCTGATCAAGTTGGGTGAAGATCGGAACTAAACCACTTCAATTAGCGAGCGGACACCATGCTCAATGTTTAAAACGTACTAAGTTACCCCGTGACCTAGTTTTTGACCCGGCAAGGCCCATGTTCGAACTCTGCCGTAAGATCATCTAGATACAATTTCTGACCAAGTTTGGTGAAGATCGGATGAAAACTACTTAAATTAGAGAGCGGACACCATGCTAAATGTTAAAAAACGCACTTAGTGACCCTGTGACCTAGTTTTTGACCCAGCATGACCCATATTAGAACTTGACCTAGACATCATCTAGATACAACTTCTGACCAAGTTTGGTGAAGATTGGATGAAAACTTGAATTAGAGAGCGGACAACTTGCTTAATGTTCAAAACACAGTAAGTTACCATGTGTCCTAGTTTTTGACCCGGCAAGGCCCATGTTCGAACTCTGCCTTAAGATCATCTAGATATAACTTCTTACCAAGTTTTGTGAAGTTTGGATGAAAACTACTTGAATTAGAGAGCGGACACCATGCTTAATGCCAAAAAACGCACTAAGTGACACCGTTACCTAGTTTTTAACCCGGCATGACCCATATTCAAATTCAAACTTGAACTAGACATCATCAAGATACAACTTCTGACCAAGTTTGGTGAAGATTTGATGAAAACTACTTGAATTAGAGAGCGGACAACATGCTGAATGTTCAAAATGCAGTAAGTGACCCCGTGACCTTGTTTTTGACCTGGCATGACCCATATTCGAACTTGACCTAGACATCATCTAGATAGAATTTCTGACCAAGTTTGGTGAAGATCGGATGAAAACAACCTGAGTTAGAAGCAGACAACCAATACGGACCGACCGACAAGTTTACTCCTATATACACCCCTAATCTTCGTTTGTGGGGGTATAATTAAAGACTTTTCTTACTAGATTCAAGTTGTAAAGGCTTCATTACCAACCCTAGGATACTAATGAGCAGCAAACATCATAAAATCTGAACAAACTGCGAGTTACTCACAGGCTGTTCTGGTTTTGTGCTGGTTGCAAAAGCCATTTCCACTTTGCTTGTGAGAAAGGGTTAACACCAATATCTGACATTCAGTACAACACCAATACTAATTTTGGGTCTTCTGAGGTTTGTAATGATTGGCAATTATAACAAATAAACTTTGAATAGATGACATGTTATATTTTGAAACAAGCATGTTTTTATTTTATTCTTAATTTGATGAAAATTTAAATCAACAGTCGACTTTCTCTGTTTCTTGGTAAGATTAATAACTTCTTTTTATACACATATGAATATTTCTCAAACTCAGTTTTACTTTAAACAAGGGCAACATATTGGTGTTGGGCTAATTCTTTAATTCAAGACCAGGAACAGTTATAAAATTATCTACAGAAAACAAGTGTGAACAAGAGATGTGTTTGTCAAAAACACAATGCCCCCTACTGCGCCGCATTGAAATAAAATTTATATTTATCATTTGGCAGGTATATAAATTATCTCCCTTTAAAGCTTATTACTTCCCTTGGATTATAGTTTTGACCTTTGACCTTGATGGATGACCTTGACCTTTCACCACCCAAAATGTGCAGATCCATGAGATACACATGCATGCCAAATATCAAGTTGCTATCTTCAATATTGCAAAAGTTATGACCAATGTTAAAGTTTTTGGACGGACAGACAGACTGACAGACTGTTCAACTGCTATATGCAACTCTACCGCGGGCATAAAAAATATATTTTGTATAACATTTTGTCAGTAAATTAAACCCAACAATCTGTACTTACAAGAATAATTTTTGTTTCATCTAAATCTGCATTTATTTTAGTCATTGCATCTGCCTCTTTAGGGTTCTGCAAAAGAAAAACATCTTTCTATTATAACCACTTTCCCTCTATGGAACTAATCATCTAAAAACCGACAATAAATTTCCCATTAAACATTCACATACGTAACTACAATGTACCAGTACATGAAAATATGAAAAAATTCAACATTATTTCCACAGTAGGGATTCTTTCTATAGATATCATCATTTAAATCATAATTTACAATAAAATCAGCTAACTGACACCATAACAAACATTAATGCCGGTCATAAAAAATGGCTTTTTAAGTAATAAGTCTAAGACTTACAGTCTGTGTTCTACACATTTAACTGGGGCCGGAACATACCTGATATTTTATCAATAATTCTTCTACCTCAGGAAGTCTTATTTCACTGAAAATAAAATAAGGTTGAATTATTGACCCGCATCATGCGAAAATGGGTCTTATGTCATATGCTGCCAGAAGAGCCTGCACAATCGGGCACTGTGTACAGGAGCTAGACTGCACGATTGGAGCTACGCTGGCCACATCTGGCATGAGACAAATCCTCGCATGACCGTTGACGCAGGTCATATAAGTATTCTTTTGTACAGTTTTGACAAATTATTTTGAAACCAAACAGTATCTGCATGTTAACTTTACCTGAATGACAACCACACAAAAGCCAGCTTCTATAATAAACAAGGCTTGTCACCATAGGATGACATATGCCCCCTTTTTCCACATTTTTCGAAACCTAAACGCAAACTTTAAAGTTTAAGTGTGACATAATTTCAGACGGACAGACGGACAGTGCGATCACTATATGCCACCCTACCGGGGGCATAACAATACTAAAATGTAAAAATTTGTATGTATGCACATGTCAAAAAAAAATAAGCACAAGTGGTAACCATAAATCCACTATTGACTTATTACTCATTGAGAAATAAAAGAAGCTTTTTGCAAATTGTCTAATTATATAGAAAGACTATAAATTCTTAATCTGCATGTTAAGGCACTGGGATAACAGTAAAGATAATTGATAAACATACCCCTGTTAGAACATGTATATGTATGTGTTTATACAACCAACATATAAATATATTTCACAACAATATTACTAATTCCATTATGTTAGCACACCTGAGCACAACGTTATCATGGTGAGCTATTGACGTCATTTTATGTCCGGCATATGCTGTGGGGCATTGTGCCTCGTCAACTTTTAGCTCGTTAACACTCTAGAGGCTACATTTTGTCATCCAATCTTATTAAAACTTGAATAAAATGTTCATTTTCACAATATCAAGGCAAAATTTTACTAGAGGCCATATGTATTTCATCCAAAATTGATGGAACTTTGTCATAATGTTTATCTTGGCTGAGTTGAATCTTAGTCACTTGCATCCAAAAACAAGATTCCCAGGTTAAGATCTAAAAAAAAACACTTATTAACACTGTACAGGCCACATTAATGACTCAGAGTTCCTGAAACTTGGTTAGAATGTTTATCTTGACAATATCTAGACTGAGTTTGAATCTAGGTCACATACATCCAAAAACTAGATCATGAGGTCAAATCTTTGAAAAACATTGTTACCACTGTATAGGCTGTATTAATGACTCAATCATGATACAATGTAAATCATGGTAAAAATGTTCATCTTGACAGTATGTTGGCTAAATTTTAATCTGGGTCAAGTAAAAATCTTAATCAACGTGTGAAATTTTAGAAAAACCTTGTTACCACTAAAGAGACCACATTTATGACTCAACCTTTACAAACTTGGTCAGAAAATTATATCTTGACAAATCTAAGCCAAGTTCGAAAAAACTAGGTTGCCTGGTCAAGTCTTCGTCACATGATTTACCTTGAACTCAGGTGAGTAATTCAGGGCCATGGTGGCTCTCTTGTTTTTCTTCCATTTGGGTTTATAACACATATTCCTGAGAACTTTTTTATTTTCATTGTTTTAACAAGCACTTTTAAATATACAATATTCTTTATTTCAAAATCAGGGGTGTGATTTTGAAAACAACTCAGGGTAGGAAAGTACCCTACCCTTAAGTGGTTTTACCCAAATTTGTAATCTCAAAAGAGATGAAATTAAGTTAACAACTTGACACTAAAAACAGAAATCGGTTACAAGAGGCGAAATCATACCCCTGCAGAACAAATTGTTATTGACATAAGCAACAGTTGTACCCACTTTTTGAATACTGGCAAACTTACATCTACAGTTTCTTAACTCAAATCAGTAGTTGGATGTGTGGTTTAGGCCCAATGAACATGACTTGTACACCTTGTTTTTTACTCACTCTTCTTTTGATATAGACCAGTATTTCTTGTCAATTTTTTTTTCAAATTCCTCAATGACTTTGTTCAGGAGAGTGTGTGCCACCCTCTGTGGGTACTCGTGGTCTGCTATCACCACCGCTCCAACATTGTTACTGTTCACATACACATGGCATATGTAGTCTGAAACACAAACATTTCATAACGTGACCATTGAAATCCTCTCTACATGTATGTAGCATATATACCCTGATGCATGTAGCATACCGGTATATGCTCTGAAATACTAACAGAAATGCCATTACCAAATCAAACATGTCATTGTGTCACCCGTGAATCTACTGATGCCAAGAGGTATATAACGTTTTGCCAGTCAATTGTGTAATTATCTCTCTTTCGTGTGTGGCAAAATTTTCTGATCAATAATAGATTGATCGTGTCAAACAATACTGTGACCCAAAACGTGCGAATCAGCTGTTTTATAAACTATAGACATTAACACATGAGCGGGCAAGCCTGAAGGGACTAACTCGAGGCTGTAATCGAAAACTAATACATTTTATGGGAGAAAATGCTTAATTTTTTGTCAGGTCTTATGAGGCTAACCCAAAATGACTTGTTTTGTGCTCTTGCTAAAAAGCGGAAATAATTGTATGGCTGATGTCCTTGAACACTATCAACACAAGCACCTCACCTGACCTTATTTTAACCTGATTTTTTACTTACACTCATCCAGAAAGTCTGATTCTTAGTTAACCTCAAATGATGTGTTTCGTCTAACATCAATACCGCTTGCTACAAAGCTTGGATACTTTCATGAATGATGTCTTTGAACACTATCAACACACCTGCGTCTCCTGACCTTATTTTGTCCTTGACATTGACCTAATTTTTGACTGAGAGAAAATTCAGAAGGTCCAAAGTCTTGGGTAACCTAAAATGACGCTTTTTGTCTAACCCTTTGCATGCTGGGAAATTTGTCGTCTGCTAAAATGTTGTCTGCTGAATTGCTAAAATTAGCATTTTCTTCATTTTTTTTCAAAGAAAACTATCAGAATAGCAAACAGTTTGGATCCTGATGAGACGCCACGTTCTGTGGCGTCTCATCTGGATCCAAACCGTTTGCAAAGGCCATCAAAATGCGGTTCCAGCGCTCAAAGGGCTAACATACCAGATAGCATAAGACATTCTATTTCAAAAATCTAATACTTGAATGGATGTTATCTATGAACTCTCTCAACACACCCACATCATCTGACCTCATTTTGACATTTACCTACTTTTGGACTTCAATTTTTAGAAGGTTGCATTTTTTGGTTACCTCAAATTGACCATTTGCTTAATATATTTATCAATACTTATCACTAAAGAGCTTTTTTGACTAAGACTTCCAACAGGGCCAATTAATTAATACTGACAAGACTTTATCAGGGGCATATGCTTTTATTGATCACATCATCTTGTTTTTATCTGAATCCTAACATTCTGGCCAGAATCAACACAGCCTTTCACAATAGTTTATTTCTAATCTTGAAAATACACACACTGATTTTCTCAAATTTAACAATGAATTTTCAGGCAATCTTTTGCTTACGACACTGAATGGTAGTTTTTCTTATAGGTGATAAAAAATAGTACTTGTCAGTGACCTAGTTCTAAGATGCTAAGATTAACCCTTTGCATGCTGGGAAATTTGTCGTCTGCTAAAATGTCGTCTGCTGAATTTCTTAAATTAGCATTTTCTTCGATTTTTTTCAAAGAATACTATCAGGATAGCAAACAGTTTGGATCCTGATGAGACGCCACGTTCTGTGGCGTCTCATCTGGATCCAAACTGTTTGCAAAGGCCTTCAAAATCCGGTTCCAGCGCTCAAAGGGTTAAGATAAGACAAATAAATAATTGCTCCCAATAAAAAGGATTTTACATGCAATAGAATTCCTTTGCCTACACATAAAAATTGTAGATTTTTTGAAGTTGTTATAGTATGTTTTCTCTTTAAACTCTGCTCATAGAATCAGCAATAATGGTAATTAAATAATACTGAACATCAGACATAGTTCCAGGCAACACGATACCTTGTTCTTTCACAGATGACCGTGATGATGCGAGTGTTCGCTCCACAATAATCTTACTGGAGAAGTTCATAAACTCCTTCACACTGTCAAGAAAAAAAATAAATATTTATAAGTATATATTTCTGTTAATAAACCTAACACAGCAAATACTGTTGGAGGTAAGAAGTTTGTGTGAGTTTAAATCAACATTTTCTAAATTGAATAAGCTATGTATTAACATAACAGCCATGAAGGTTTTGTAAGTTTGAGAGTGTGATAGAACTCACTTCAATCATTTCATGCAAACAACTGTAAGTGCTGCTGCAAGCATTTCAAACAATCAGCTGTAACTTAATTTCTATCACAACCTTAATGTTCCGCCTATGTTGAGTTTCTTTTTGCAAATCACACAATACTTAAAATAATAATATAAAACTAAAAATAACAATGCCTTAACCCTTTGCATGCTGGAAAATTTGTCGTCTGCTAAAATGTTGTCTGCTAAATTTCTAAAATTAACATTTTCTTCGATTTTTTTTCAAAGAATACTATCAGAATAGCAAACAGTTTGGATCCTGATGAGACGCCACGTTCTGTGGCGTCTCATCTGGATCCAAACTGTTTGCAAAGGCCTTCAAAATCTGGTTCCAGCGCTCAAAGGGTTAAGGCTTTC
>VMBQ01000978.1:114180-161843 GCA_007657795.1 Dreissena rostriformis | reverse complement strand
ACGAAGTTATACGAATATGACATTAAAGCGGGACTGTACGATTTTGTCAAATATTTATGATTTTTTTTTAAATGTGTTAAAAATTAGTATACATATATTTCAATATAAATTAAAATAAAAGTTAAGAAGAACATGTGTCGAAAAATGCGAAATAAGCCAGATATTTAAATCTGAAATCGAAATTGGCTGGAAGTCGAATTCGCCAGCATATATATCATGCATGTACAATGTGAATCTAAATTTAGTTTTAGTGCAGATTCGTTCAAACGACACAAAGACACAATTTTGTTTCCTAACAAATACGAGTATAAGTGTCGGCATCGGCTTTAACCAGCGCTAATTTTTCTTGCTGTATTTTATGAAATTCGTCTTCAATGTATATTTTTTTTTGCCTATTTTGTGTTATTGTAACATATTTTTATCAATATATTACAATTTAACATACATAAAAATCGTACAGTCTCACTTTAAAGCCTCATTAACACTCAAAATCACCGAATATTTCGTAAAATATTTCGTTATATAAAGTTAACACATTAAAAAGCAGTGTTAAAGCAATAGCCAAAATTTCAACGTTTGATGTGGTCTGGTAATATAGATTTAACAAGATATCAAAATGCTTATTTTTATTTAATTTCGTGGTACAATATATTCCATTTTAATTTCCCGCAACGGTATCTATTGATACGACACACGAGCACTAAATTGGCACATGGACATGTGTTGAAATGTAAGTAGGAAAGCATTAAATATTCATATATGATTCATGTACTTTAAACAAATATTAAATAAAGGACAGTAACTACGTAAATAGTACGGAAATATTGATGCTTCAATTATGATCAGTGTACTTTTTACATCCGATAGATCAGTGCATTCTAACGTTACAAGAAGCATCAATTGTTTAAAGGATTTCTTTCCAGCCCATGCATGCTAACAAAATGAATGACTATTGAATGTTGCTTAAATGACAATTGGTTTTGCAGGTTGAAAGTGTGTTGCAATGAATGTGCTATTCGAAACAACATACTGCAACTGCCGTACGTCTTTGCCATTGCTCTTCCATCACTAAGTGGGACTTAGCTTGCATCTTTCGTTTCATGACAAAGGTAAATCCCAAATTAGTTAAATGATAAATGTCTACAGTTTAATTTTTATTCGAACACGTTCTTATTCTGTGTGCATTTCCCGCTGTGCATTTGATCAGGCAATTCTGTTTTCAGCATATAAAATGAAAGTCAAACATGGCGGAATCAAAAAGCGTTTTAGCATGTTGCTAGGCACCAAGCGACATGAAATGTTTATCAAATCAACTTTAGCATTTGAAAGATGTAATAGCCACGTTACATCGGACTGGTATTCGTATTTCGTTCGTTTAGCGTTCTGGCTACAATGTCGTAGGATCGCCACCAGGGCCGCGTAGATACAGAAGTAACGCATTGCAAACACCAAAGTTGCAGTACCGGTAGTTTCGTAAAAGACGTGTCAAAAACGTGGTTTGGACGCCGAGACGTCGATTTGGCCGACCTTACATATCAAACCAGTAGTTTCGCGACTTCGCTATCAAGACCCAGAGAACTTCTCTTTTTATTATCCTTGTTAAATGAAAGCTTTTTTATAGAGAGTCTTTTTGTTGTTCTAAGAGCCACTCAACCATGGTGTCTTCGTCCTATTCGTTCATTTCGCTCCTGACCAGTGTTCCTTTTTGCCATTGACATGGATTTCTATAAGCGTCTAAAATTCCTAGCAGACTGTGTTAATGACCTTAGCCTCTCTCAGCAGAAGTCTTCATTTCCGCATCCACGACACTAAGCTTTGGACAATAACGCTGAGCTAGTGAATTTAATTAACATCAATTGAAGTCTTCAAACCTCGCAACATAGTCATTCATGAACATTTCTGCAAAAATAAGCGTTATGTATGCAAGCAAAGACAAAGCTTTATGGTCGTTATGCAGTCCCAGTGAAAAAGCAAAGAAGATCGATGTTAATTAATAGTTTACCCGATGTGACGTTGCCGATGGTCGCCGCGTGAAAGCAGAGGGATCGAAGTATAAACGCAGCGTAAAACGATAAGGACGTGGTGGGACGCCGCGTGCACGCGAAATAAGCAGGACGATCCCCTGCCTGATGGTTGGCGGTATTTGGAATAATTTGAGAAAAAACAATTTACTCTAAATATCGGCGTTTTTTTTTTAAAGAGACTGTTTTGGTCGTAGAGAAGATGCCGATCCGATGTGACGGGGGTTTAATAATAACTGAGAACAAGAAACTGAACAAATGGATGGACTTCTCAGACCTTAAGCTACTTGTTGAAACTTGTAAAGGAGCAGACTATTTTGTTTCAAGANAATTTAAAAAAAAAAAAAAATGACGAATGCCTGTGGTTTTGGTGATAGCCTTTTACTCAAACTTGTCCAAGGGTCAGTGGTTTTATTTCTTTAGTTTTATTCTAGTTAAATAATGGCGATCTTAAGTTCCGTTGTTTACATTTATCAATTTAAAGCATTTAATGACAAACTTCAAAACATGCCAAAATCTTTAAACAAGTCGCTTTAAAGTACTTACCCGGCCCCTCTTCTTAGAAAAGGCAACCAGCTGTCAACACACTACGATCTGTTGAACGTTGATAATAAACGGTTTAAAAGTTTTAAAGTACAGTAAGATTGCTGTGTTTTATTCAAAATGTGTTAAAAACGGTCTTTAAATTCAAAGTCGTATGACAAATGTCGTATTTTTGATTCAATCAAATGTTTATTTTCTGTTTCTGACTCAAGCGGAAGTGCCAGATTGGAAGTTTTGACAGACGTCACCGCACATCAAAGGTTACACACAACCTGACTCATTGTCAAACATATATTTTGAAATACGCTATACTTCATTGTTGATAATGTGTTTACCAGCATACCGGCAAATACTAAGTACTAGATCGGTAGATTTGCAGCGATTTGTTTTCCATAATTGTTCAAACAAAACAGTACAGTACAGGTAAAAAGTTCAAACTACCAACAAAACCAAAATAACTGCGACCTGGCTCCACCACCTAAAGTCTTTTCAGACCGATGACGTATTGCTTTAATTCAAAGATTTATAAATAATTATTAAATTAATTAATATTATTTATAAATCTTGTATTTATTGTATCGAAACCTTTTTGATGTTTGTGTTATTGCGATGCTGAACATCAAAGTGTACAACAATAGGCCATGTATGGCAATAAAAGGTAAAGGTCTTTGTTATTATAGTGTCACCCCTATTGAAAGGGCCAGCCATTTTTGACTTATGAGACACTTTTTTGCATGTATACCATGTACCTCCCAACTTCTATCACTATGCCAGGCGCCAGGCGGATAGAAGTCGGTAACCATTTATTGTTAACGCTCTTGGCTCACGAGCCGGCAACATCGGAACAAGTCCCATGAAAAATATCCATCCTTCGACAAACGCTCCCCATGGGGCTCGATCCCGAGGCGGACGCCTTATCCACTAGGCCACGGCAATATGTACGAATTGTAAAATAACTTGTGTGTAAGTTAAGAAAAGATAAAGTGAGACTGTACGATTTTGTCCAATATTTATGAATTTATATAAAATGTGTAAAAACTTATTATACATATATTTCAATATAAATTAAAATAAAAGGTAAGAAGAACATGTGTCGAAAAATGCGAAATAAGCCAGATATTTAAATCTGAAATCGAAATTGGCTGGAAGTCGAATTCGCCAGCATATATATCATGCATGTACAATGTGAATCTAAATTTAGTTTTAGTGCAGATTCGTTCATACGACACAAAGACACAATTTTGTTTCCTAACAAATACGAGTATAAGTGTCGGCATCGGCTTTAACCAGCGCCAATTTGTCTCCGCTGCATTTTATGAAATTCGTCTTCAATGTATATTTTTTCTTGCCTATTTTGTGTTATTGTAACATATTTTTATCAATATATTACAATTTAACATATATAAAAATCGTACAGTCTCACTTTAAAGCCTCATTAACACTCAAAATCATTAAAGCAATAGCCAAAATTTCAACGCTTGATGTGGTCTGGTAATATAGATTTAACAAGATATCAAAATGCTTATTTTTATTTAATTTCGTGTCACAATATATTCCATTTTAATTTCCCGCAACGGTATCTATTGATACGACACACGAGCACTAAATTGGCACATGGACATGTGTTGAAATGTAAGTAGGAAAGCATTAAATATTCATATATGATTCATGTACTTTAAACAAATATTAAATAAAGGACAGTAACTACATGAATAGTACGGAAATATTGATGCTTCAATTATGATCAGTGTACTTTTTACATCCGATAGATCAGTGCATTCTAACGTTACAAGAAGCATCAATTGTTTAAAGGATTTCTTTCCAGCCCATGCATGCTAACAAAATGAATGACTATTGAATGTTGCTTAAATGACAATTGGTTGTTGCAGGTTGAAAGTGTGTTGCAATGAATGTGCTATTCGAAACAACATACTGCAACTGCCGTACGTCTTTGCCATTGCTCTTCCATCACTAAGTGGGACTTAGCTTGCATCTTTCGTTTCATGACAAAGGTAAATCCCAAATTAGTTAAATGATAAATGTCTACAGTTTAATTTTTATTCGAACACGTTCTTATTCTGTGTGCATTTCCCGCTGTGCATTTGATCAGGCAATTCTGTTTTCAGCATATAAAATGAAAGTCAAACATGGCGGAATCAAAAAGCGTTTTAGCATGTTGCTAGGCACCAAGCGACATGAAATGTTTATCAAATCAACTTTAGCATTTGAAAGATGTAATAGCCACGTTACATCGGACTGGTATTCGTATTTCGTTCGTTTAGCGTTCTGGCTACAATGTCGTAGGATCGCCACCAGGGCCGCGTAGATACAGAAGTAACGCATTGCAAACACCAAAGTTGCAGTACCGGTAGTTTCGTAAAAGACGTGTCAAAAACGTGGTTTGGACGCCGAGACGTCGATTTGGCCGACCTTACATATCAAACCAGTAGTTTCGCGACTTCGCTATCAAGACCCAGAGAACTTCTCTTTTTATTATCCTTGTTAAATGAAAGCTTTTTTATAGAGAGTCTTTTTGTTGTTCTAAGAGCCACTCAACCATGGTGTCTTCGTCCTATTCGTTCATTTCGCTCCTGACCAGTGTTCCTTTTTGCCATTGACATGGATTTCTATAAGCGTCTAAAATTCCTAGCAGACTGTGTTAATGACCTTAGCCTCTCTCAGCAGAAGTCTTCATTTCCGCATCCACGACACTAAGCTTTGGACAATAACGCTGAGCTAGTGAATTTAATTAACATCAATTGAAGTCTTCAAACCTCGCAACATAGTCATTCATGAACATTTCTGCAAAAATAAGCGTTATGTATGCAAGCAAAGACAAAGCTTTATGGTCGTTATGCAGTCCCAGTGAAAAAGCAAAGAAGATCGATGTTAATTAATAGTTTACCCGATGTGACGTTGCCGATGGTCGCCGCGTGAAAGCAGAGGGATCGAAGTATAAACGCAGCGTAAAACGATAAGGACGTGGTGGGACGCCGCGTGCACGCGAAATAAGCAGGACGATCCCCTGCCTGATGGTTGGCGGTATTTGGAATAATTTGAGAAAAAACAATTTACTCTAAATATCGGCGTTTTTTTTTTAAAGAGACTGTTTTGGTCGTAGAGAAGATGCCGATCCGATGTGACGGGGGTTTAATAATAACTGAGAACAAGAAACTGAACAAATGGATGGACTTTTCAGACCTTAAGCTACTTGTTGAAACTTGTAAAGGAGCAGACTATTTTGTTTCAAGAAACCCTCAGCCTCTGAGTCTGCGTGTCAGTGAACGCCCGAAGAAGGCTATTTTTAGTGTGCACAAGAATGACGATATTGTGTTAATAAGTGTGTTTTTCTGTTAGTACCTTCGGGCGAAGTGGTAAGAACACTCGATTGTCAATAGCCGGTCCGGGTCTTCTCACTAAGCGCAGGTGAGTTTGGTAGTGGTAACCATTCCGGACAGGCGAGTTGTCCTCATGATACTTTGCCCATCTCCCACAGCACCAATTCACACAAAAATTATCACCACAATAAAGCAAGTAAAACATTGAGGAACACAATCAATAATTATCTATAGAAAATTGAAACTATAATTCAACATTCGATCTAACCTTTACGTCGAATCAGGCAAACAAATATACTTATCCGAAAACAATGAATAAAACATGAACAATGAACAATAAAAAATGAAACTGTCAATATTGCAGTAAGCAAGCATGATATTTAAAGCATTTGTAAATTAAACGCAAAAAATACACAAATGGTATCCAAGAATTTTCTTGTTTAATAACCATCAAGAAACATGAACGCTGAAATGTTTCTACAGCAGCTGCAAGAAACAAAAAAGCAGTCAGCATGCAGCACAACATATTCAAGAGGGGTAAATAACATAATGTCATTAAACATCGTACATACTGGCGGATAACCCTTCCGTATAAGTAACTGTAATCCCTCCTTTATTTTTTTCATTTTCGTTCCGCGAAAGAAGCTAGACGGACGCTCAGATGGACGGACGGACGCGGGTGCTGCGATTACTTAATACAAGAATCAAAGTGCTGAAGGTACAGCAGTTGTTCGCTATTGCATAACATTAGGCACAATTTATTTTTTGAAAATTGCTTTTATAAATCGCAGGTTTAAAATCAACAAAATACACTCGAGTGTATTGATAGTGTGTCTAAATGCAAATGTCTAAATGTTTGTGTTTGTGTTTTTAGCATTATATGGATATTATAAAGATAACTCAGTCAAAATAACACCAGCAGGTCCCCAGCATAGCACATATGATTACAATTGTACGTTAAGAACCAGTTAATAAATAACACTTAATAAATCATATACATGCATATCGGATTCCCATAATACTAATGGTAGGAATTCGCGTTAGCAAACATTTGTGTATTAATATCACCTAAATATACTTAACTACACGTACACTAAGATAATTTATGGAAAGATCAACACAATTTTAAATCCGCGAGCAAGATTGCACTCACGAATTGGGTAGGCATACAGACATCGCCGTTGAACCTGACGTTGATGTAAATGCAGTTTTACCCTAAGATCGAGTGCTTTTTGATGTCTGTCAAATTCTGATCTTCGGTATTAAATGTGCAATCATGTTTTATGATTGGTTTTAGCGATTATAGTAACGGAAAAAGGTGCAGTAGTGCAACATTTTGATCCACGTTTCACTTTGTCGTTGTCCACAGTGCTATTATTGTTGAACTTACGTTCAATGTTATATTTATTTACAAGTGTGAATAAGAGCAAACACTAAAGTGCTCCATAATACTGACTTGTCATCAACCATTTGATGAAGAGTATGGGAATGAGGATAGTGCTGCTTCAAACTATTCCTTAGGGTCTTCCCAAAGTTGTTGACCTGAATTATGTTAGGTTGACTATTCAACCATCGAGAGCTAGACGAAAGCGCATCTACGACGAAAGCTCAAAACCACGTCCCATATTAAAGATTAATGAACCATCAAAGACTATCAAGCCGAAGGTACACAACGACAATTATTACATAATAAAAGCAACCAGGGACCTATACAAACAAACTTATAGGTCCCTGAAGCAACTTTGGACAAGACTACAGGAGGAATTGCCACTCCCTGTTGAGAGCCAATCAGCATCAACCAGAGACATCATATTTCACACGCGATGTACTAGTTAGCGAATCAGTCAAGCACTTATTACCAAGGCTACGCGACACACACGCGATAGACTAAGGTGTATTTGACTCTCTACATCTCTTTGTGTCTGTGGATAAAACCCGTTCCTCGATCAGATACGATTGGCCAGAGACCATGTCAGAGATACAATGCAGATGAATAATTGAAACGTATAGATCACGATTGTCCATTTATATTGCCGTTCACGAATGTATAAAATATTATTACACAATTTTGACAGGGCGATATTTTGAGGGGAACACTTAAGTGCGGACTATTTATGTGGCTAAAAATCGCTGACTTGATGAAAACATATTGGGAAGTTCTGTGTTAATTATTAACAAAATGAATAAAAGGTGAAAGTACATTTAAATTAAAAAAAATCGCAATATTATAAATTGTATGTTTAAAGCGTGTACAATGTATTCAAATTATCGTTTATTTGTTTTTTGAATAAAAGAAGGATGTATCAAGAGATGCCAGGAAAATATAAGGTTTTATTTCACATAAAACAGTTAAAATGTAAGCAATTTTAAGCATATTTAATCAATTAATAGCACGCCTATATACACAACAAAACACAACACTAGAAGTGTACAAAACAATGTGTTAATGAAGACTACGTTCCGCAAATTTAGCATGCTGTGCGCAACCGTTAAAATGTTGCCGGGCCTAGTGATACAGGTTTCTTTACGATTGACTTCGGTGGAGAAAATAGTTCAGCGATTAATGCGTATATTTATATTTACGCCGATAGAGGCTTATTATCGACTTAATAGGCTTGACTGTTTCGTATTAATTTTTCCGTACATTTCATTTCAATAAAACAGATGTATAATATGATATATACAGTTACTGAAAACGGCATTTCTTTTTGCGTACGTTGAAAAATTACAGAGATTTGGTGAATTGTAGTAGATCAAGCAAGTGGTTCTGAAAACACGGTATTAACATAAGCTTTTCAGAAGCGCACTTCTACTAATAAAACGGCACAACTTCAAAATTGAGAAAGTGCATGCTGTTTCTTATTTGTAATGTACAATAACGAGCTTAATATTTTCGGGTACCAGTCATTTTATTCAAGAAATCGAAATACTGATGTAAACACGCTTTTTATGACCTCGTCGAAGTGTGGGTCTATAGTTTTGCCCATGTCTGCTGGTCGATCGGTCGATTGGAGGGTCGGATGGTCGGTCGGTTCGTTGACAATTTCAATTCCACACTTTGGCCTACGAGTTTGCACATTGGTGTACTGGTTAATTGTGAGGACATGATGAAGCCCATTGATGTTTAGGTCTAAAGCTCGATGATCAATGTCACATGGGCTTTTAAGATAAAATTCGTTTCCGCACGAGAGCTAGACACAGATTGGACCTACGATTAGGAGGAGAGGAAGATCCCTCTCAACATCAAAGGTCAAGCTCACATGAGCTTATAAAGTGAAAACTATTTATTGCATATACCTCTTTGATTCCGCAGTTTAAATAGAGAAATATTACAAATACGATCCACCAAATTATAAAGTGGTTATTCTTTAAAAAGAAGCCTATTTATTCTTAGGTCAAGCAGTTAGGGGTCAATCGAACAGTGCCTTGTAACATGTTATCCGCTTCTATATACGTTTAGAGAACGCTCTAACTTAGGATGATATAAATGAGTTTGCTGGTTAGTCTTAAGAAAGTAAGAACTTTCCATTTTGAGTTTAAAAAGAAGGTAACAGGCGCATGCAATATTTAAGAATAACTAAACAATTGCACACATTAACAACTCGGATGCATACATGTTTTGCAAACATCCCTTGTTTAATTGAGCTAAACATATCGCAAATAAACTGATTATTTTGCAATCGGCAGTACAAATCCAGCGACAGTAGGAAATCTATATAAAAGTCTCACAGCACTGGACTTTACCGCGACGTAGCGGGTATATTTGCCCAAGAATCATAACACCAAAGAGGCAGATGCAGTCTGTTTTGTAAACTGGCTTAGTGCCTCTGACAAACAACTTTATATACTGACGGAAAAAATACGGCTACGAACGTTTTACTGCTGATGTATTTCTGCACATACACATTGTATGACTAGCCACGAGTTTGTACATGTACTTGATGACATATTGTTCCAAATACACGAACTACCCGATCATGCAATTCATATTTAAATTTACATCTATGTATGCTTGGGATGAAATTGAAAATAAAACAATCACATGGATCAAATTCTAAAAGTTAAATGCACAATCTACTTATAGTATACTATGACAAATTTGAAGTAAGAACCATATGTATGCGATACTATACAGCACGACTGTTTCTTATTCATCGTTAGGGAAATGCATTCTTATTATATTTCATAATATTTTAATCGCTGTACGCCTCCCAGCCCTATAAGTGTCTGTTTTACTATATTAAGCTTAAAATGCTAAAAATATTCCAATGCTCGACACTTGAATAATTATTCTTGAGTGTATTTCCGGGTCCTTTTTTTAAATTAATATTTAAGACATCATTTCCAGTGAACGCGTCTTTCTGTAAAGGATTCACTTCGTTTAAGGCGCTGAAAGGAATGGATATACCAGGAACAAGACATATGTATACTTGTATGGGATGTATCATATTGTTGACTACCGGTATTTAGTTTTTACATACTTATATATAACGATTAGTTAAAATGTTATAGGAATGATCAATAACAATTATCAGGCAAACCAAGCTTTTAATGAACAAAACTTCACGAACGTTTAATATTGTTTCTGATTCTAGTGCCGTGACTTTCAATTTACAAGTTGTGTTGTTCATTTTTTGTGTAAGAGAAATATTCAGTGGTCGACATTAAAATTATTTTGATTACAAACATGTTGGTGTTACAATTCCTGTCTGCGACTGCTATTGTTCTGTCGACACATCCGACGCCCTCGGCATCTCTTCCTTCGGGCGGAAACCTTACCCAAGAACAATGGAACTTTACTTTGGACCCAGAGATACAATTGAAACCGTTAACGACGAACGCCAGTTACAAATCCGGCGACGCCCGATATAACGTCGGTGGTATGGGGCCCCTCTACCATTTGACCCGGAGTTTTATTAACGCCTCTTTACCTGAACTGCAGATAGAAGACATGCAAAGTATACAAGGTATGCACAATGATAGTTATCATTTTGTTTATGCTCCAATCAAATACATAGTTTCAGCAGACCCATTTTTAAATTGCTTTAAAAATTTATTTGTGCTTATGAAACCCATAGAGCAAAGACAATTTTAAAAAACAACTGTTATTTAAACATGCAGCTGCATGCTTAGCTTTCCTGCTCAGTGGTTAACTATGCTCAAATTTTCTCTGCTCAAAAAGAACACGATATATAAGTATTAAGTGGAGATAAGTTCATTTATCGAGGAATAGAGACATTGTAATGTAACGAGGCTTTGAAACCCTAAAGCCAGAGTCAGAAGATTTTACCAAATTTATTATGTCATGTAGTATCACGCTATTATCTGTCGTCGTTTTATATTTGGTTTGTAATATTCTTCTATATTCTTTTAGTTTGTTTTATTATATTCCGCTCTATTTGTTCTGCCCTGCCGTGTTGTACACGACTTTGCGCTCTATTCCGCCATGCTCGGTTCTTTATGTTTTGTTAGTGCGTGGTATGTTCTCTTTATTGTATTCTGTCTGTAATGTTTCATCTCCTCGTTAGCTATGTTTTGCTTTGTGGATCCGTTTTACTCTTAGTATGTCTTATTCTTTTTCAGTTTGCTCTTAAACATTGTATCCGTTGTGTTCTTTTCTGTTATATGACGTTCACTTCAGTTAACTTCACTTCTGTACCGTTCTGATTAGATTCCGGTCCGTTTTGTAATGTTTTCGTTCCGTTCCATTCCGTTTTATTATATCTGTTTATTCAATTAATTTTCTGACGGTGCAATTTTTCAACATGAAGTTCTGTATTTAAAGCATAGTGAGATGATGCGAACAGCAAGGAATTCAGCAAAAAATGGATTCTTTGTTTGATTGTATGCAGTGAAAAAGTATTAAATGTACTTGTTCACAGATTTTGGCATGTTTTGATGTTTGTCATTTAATGCTTTAAATTGATAAATATAAACATCAGAACTAAAGAGCTGCAATATAATCACTAGAATAAAAGTTTAAAAAAAAAGAGAGAAAAAAAATTAACAACACCAGGGCTCGAACCACTGACCCATGGAGTAAAAGCCAAGCGCCAAAATCACTCAGCCATCCGTCTAAACGTGTGTATGTGTGTAATTTAGAGTTTATGTTCGGGTCGTCGTTGAATCTTTACGACTACATTATGTTCGGACCTGACCATCCGTCTTCACATGGGTTGCCATTTATTTTATACTTTGTTTAACTATCCATGTGTTGTTACAAAATATAACGATAACACAAGAAATTGAATTTTTTAGATCGTTTCGCGCCTGAGACGCTTTATAATGTTATCAATTTCTAACTATGATTTTTCGTTAACGAAAGTGTATTTTCAGTATAAGTCTGCGGCATTAGTGTTATTTCGCACACTGATGTACATTGTTCATTTATTTCTTGAATCTGTGACAAAAAGTTGAAAAATTCTCATTTTGATAAACTGTGAACAAGTCCCTTTAATAAATATTGAAGCTTTGATGATATTGTTTTGAAAATGTTTTCTTTTAAGGAAGTTTAAGCTTCAACAAGTTGATTTTAAATACGTGTGATTTCAATTTTACATGTATCAATCACATTTTTATTTAACGTATACTTTTTGCATGAGTATTAATAAGTATAGTCATTCAATAATCGCCAGTGACGCTTACTGACCATCAACGGATGATATACTTATACACGGATGTCAGCTGATTTGTTAGCGAACTCAAACGTATTCGTGTGAGTAGTTTACACGAGGATGTTAATTGATTAGCGTTAACGTCATTTCCACAATTCCAAATCGTTTGATTAGCCAACGTTCAACTGAACCGATTAACCTGTGGTGAAAACTCGTACGTTATCGCCATGATACCACATACTGTTTAGTTTTCTGGGATTTAAACCGCGGATTTAAACTGTTTAAATGATAGAGACTCATTTAACGCCAAACTATTGTCACCGTTATCCTTCTGGATGCATTTTGTGATAAGGGACCTTATACAGGACTTCGCCGTAAATCATTATCGGCGGTTGCGTGGCTGCCTTCGAGTGGTTGGCAAATAAAGGAGCATAGTTATCTCTGGTCGTATTGTTTCAGCGCCAATATCCGGTACTATCTGTAACTGCAAGGACTTAATAATGGTGCGTCTTTAGGATTATGGTTGAGTCTAGATATTTCAGTCCGTTCTCGAAAGTTAAGTCCTGATCTTAAATTTATTGATCGGTCTACTGACGAAATCAACGAAATTTAATGTCACAAGAATAATTTTGATTTTGCAGTAAACTGTCCAAACAACATTTGAAAAGGTATACAGGTGCCCTATAATTTGGACTATAAACGTTTACAGTTACTGTTCCTGCTTTTGGGGAAATCTGAGACACCAGACAATACATTAGAAATGGTAGACACCGAAAACGTACATTTCCCGTTTGCTTGGCCTAACTTGGCATATCCGGAGAACGTCATAGACAGATAAAATATTCAATTTTCACGGAGGATAAATCTGCTACCCGTCAATGCGCGAGCTCACCTTCTGTGGATAAGATTGTCGCCATGGTCATGTTTTAAACTTCCTTTAGGAAATATATTTAACAAATGAACCTCGAAAGCCTCATGCTTCTTTTCTTTGATTTTCAATATACAGGAAATAATTAATTTGAATATAATTATGTTGTAAAAATAAAAAAATAAACTGCAAACACTACAATAACGCGGCAAGTGAAGTAGACAACTCTAAATACATTATATGTCAGCTTTAAATATTTTGTCACACTTATTCTTTTGTGACTTATGCCAATTACAAAGCCGGCGAAACTGAATATGACGACGGCGGAATGGGACCGCTCTATAATTTCGCCCGGAGTTTCATTAACACATCTCTTCCCGAATTCCCGACTGACTTCATCCAAGGTAGTGTTGGCGTTTTTTTTCTTGTGTGTATGTTTTTTTTCTCAAGTTTAAATGGCAAACATATTTTATCGGGGAAAACTCAAATACATGCAAATAGGGGTCATCTATAAATAAAATATAATATATATTATATAATTTTAATGTTTGGTAAATTATTTAAAATGTAAATGTCTCAAACATTGATGGGGGTAAATGTATGTACATGTATTTTCATTGTTATATATACATTTAAGCCTATTATAAAGTACAGACGTTTATATACTTTAATGCTTATTTTCAACTTAAATTTCTAACAGAATGCCTTGCGTGAATGTAGCACATAACATCATCTTATCTGATAGTTTACTTAATGGTACGTGTAAATGTCACTTTTCTGTATACGTCTAAATGTCAAATCTCTAAATAAACTCCGGCTCTTCATTATCTCATGAAGTTATCGTTCTATTTATTGTACTTTACATTTTGTTTCCTTACGTAGATGTTGTCGTAAAAAATGACTTCAATAACGATTTTGTGCTCATTACTACGTGAACATACATGTATTTATCGTCCATAACGCTGTTGTCATACAAATATTTTGAGTTTCAAATAAATATAAACCAGATAAGTTACGAATTACATGTAGGCAACATCTCATATACTTTTAACATCGGCGAATAATTCACATCCTACTTACCAACGACGGTATACTAGTACAGAGTGTGTGTTGTAATTTTAACAATACAACGTATATGTATATTAAGGTATTTACTACAAGCCGTTACATTTTAGAAAATACTAGCAGCTTTTTAAATTTATGCCACAAGCAACAATTTGCTGTGGACAACGCTAAAAGTACAGTTTAAAAGGTGGAAATAATGAGTACTTTCGAAACTGTAAAGTTCGCATATTTTTTCAAAAAGTGTTTTCAAGTGAATTAAAAAATATAGTTTAGAATAATTGTTGTTTTATCTGCTTCAGAAAACGATTTATCGTCGTGATTAAGTATTCAAACCACTTATAATTTTTTTACCAAGTCTTTATATGCTTTTGTAATCAACTGACTACTTTTGGATAAGAAGCATATGCATTTTAAATGTTTTTTTTCTTCATATCACATAAGTGCATATCAGATGGATTGAATGGGGGAAAAATGCATAGTTATTATAGATAAGTGATAATTCTACAGAAATTTGGTGTTTTGAAGTGGCTCCCACGACAATTGGTCGCGCCAAATGTCAGCAAATCATAATATTTTTTTCAATTTAATCTATCAAATACTTAGTTATCATCTGCTTCAGTGGCAAAATAACATTTCACTTATCAATAAGAGTTAACTGTTTAAATCTTGGGTCCATGATACTAAGGTTCGTCATAATTCGTTGGATAAGCGCTTTTATAAAGTTAATTGATAAAGTGCATTTGACTTCCTTACAAATATATGCGATCAAGCCTATATATAGCAATCCTTTATGTACGTATGGACAATAATGCATATGTATGCATCTTGAAAAAAAATAATAGAACGTAGACCAGAACCAAGAAAGGCAACTGCAAAACAATTGACCAGGACAACCCTATATATAGCACTTCTTTATGTACGAACGGACAATAATGCATATGTATACAACTTGAAAAAAATTAATAGACCTGAACCAAGATAGGCAACTGCAAAACAATTGACCAGTACAGGCCTATATATAGCAATTATGTATGTACGAACGGACAGTAATGCATATGTATGTTACTTGAAAGAACTAGAGCACAGACCTGAACCAAGATAGGTAACTGCAAAACAAATGACCAATGCAACTAGGAATTTAAGGTTTGATTTTGCCAATGCTAGTTGCCAATATCAGCATTTTGCTGCAAACTTGTATTGGAACTGGTCTATGGGTAATATTGCTCCCAGCAGCAAGGAAATCTGTTAAATATTTGTATATTTTAAAATATAATTTAGCTTAAATTGTGATAACCTACACACGTTAAACATGTGTTCATCATTCCAAACAAGATGAGTTGCCTAAACTCATGATTACAATATTTTGTGACTGTTAGTTTCTGAATCATAGCAAACATAAACAGACCAGAACATATAATTAAATGCAGAACTACAAGCTTTATAGGGATTAAATCCAAAACGCTTTCTGATGTATGTTATGATTAGTCAACCCATAAAAAAATCAACGAGTACCTGATATCGTTATAAATCGCAATTTTAATGGCAATGCCAGCTATACTATTATAAATATCAATCAATTATACCAAAGTTTCTTTCCTTTCAATTTTGCTGCTCTCTTTTTATCAACAGTAGTATTGCTGAGTGATATTACTAGGCTCTTCAAAATCACATCTCTAACTATCTTTTAAATGGACCCTTACTGTGAAAACGTCAATTATGGAATGTGTTGATTCGTTTAAATGTGTTTTACATAAAAGCTGCACGAGCGTCCCTAGTTACCGATGTTCGAGCGTCCCTAGTTACCGATGTAACAGATCAGAATGTACTTGAACTGTCGCAGCATGTTTAAATTATTTTTTATCGACTCAAGTGATTTAAACAAATTGGTGCGTCGTAGTCCGAAAAAAAAAACAGCAACGAACAGCAATTTATAAAATCTGATTATACTTTGATATATTCACGTACCAAATTGAATTTTGAGTAGTCATAGGAGTATTGCTTTTTGAAGTTGAAGTAAGCGATGTATGTTTTGCATTATTGGCATCAAGATCATGCAAAAGCGCTTTTCAAACAGGCTTTGTTTAATAAATTAGCTATTATTCAAGAGTATTCGCCATTGTCTTTGGAGGTTCCGGTTTTGATGTCTGTTTGTCACTAATGCAATTTCAATTAGGTTACATCATAGAATACCAGTACTGCAATTGTTCCGCGTTTGTCTTGTTTTATTTCCGATTAAGTGTTTCCAGTCAAGCACATGCACGTCTTTTCGTGGAGAAAGTAAAGATGCAAGACATCACTCAATGAGTGAAGACCTCCGTTAAGTTTGTGATGTAACTACCTTAAATAGCTGAGGAAGGTATAACACGGACAAATTGTTGCAGGAACCAACCCTGGTTGCATTGGAGGTAAAAAGAGGTTAATTAAATGATAAAAACAAGATAATACAAATGGTTCGACTGACGAGGAAAAGGTAATGTAAGATAAATAAGCATCTTTGAGTTACTTCTTTTTTTTTAATATAATAATGTCACACGAAAATGTCAACTTAAATATATTTCCTTTCACGATCTATGATAGAGACACGCGTTCAAAGAATATACTTTTAGGAATATATTGATTGACTAATAAACTTCCTTTTTTACAATGTCACGCTATTGATATGCGTCATCTTGTGAGTTCAAATCGTCTTGACAACAAAGCCTTTTAAAGCTGTCCGCAAATATGAGCGGTGTGGGGTTTCACCAAAATATCAACGCAATCCATAACGAGATATAATTGGTTTTTAAACTTAAGACCAAACACAGTATTAAGGGGGGGGGGGAAGAATGCTGTATTTCTACATACTAACTACAGCTCAAAGCACAAAATTCGCGAGCAAGTACATATAATATCAAAGCATAAAGCGCGCGCTGACCGTACATAATATACAACAGTTAAGAATGCGCGCTCAAAAGAACATAAATCAAATACTAGTATGCGTCATCAAATACTTGTATGCGTCATAAAATACTAGTATGCGTCATCAAATACTAGTATGCGTCATCAAATACTAGTATGCGTCATCAAATACTAGTATGCGTCATCAAATACTAGTATGCGTCATCAAATACTAGTATGCGTCATCAAATACTAGTATGCGTCATCAAATACTAGTATGCGTCATCAAATACTAGTATGCGTCATCAAATACTAGTATGCGTCATCAAATACTAGTATGCGTCATCAAATACTAGTATGCGTCATCAAATACTAGTATGCGTCATCAAATACTAGTATGCGTCATCAAATACTAGTATGCGTCATCAAATACTAGTATGCGTCATCAAATACTAGTATGCGTCATCAAATACTAGTATGCGTCATCAAATACTAGTATGCGTCATCAAATACTAGTATGCGTCATCAAATACTAGTATGCGTCATCAAATACTAGTATGCGTCATCAAATACTAGTATGCGTCATCAAATACTAGTATGCGTCATCAAATACTTGTATGCGTCATCAAATACTAGTATGCGTCAACAAATACTTGTATGCGTCATCAAATACTTGTATGCGTCATCAAATACTAGTATGCGTCATCAAATACTAGTATGCGTCATCAAATACTTGTATGCGTCAACAAATACTAGTATGCGTCATCAAATACTAGTATGCGTCATCAAATACTATTATGCGTCAACAAATACTAGTATGCGTCATCAAACACTTGTATGCGTCGTCAAATACTTGTATGCGTCAACAAATACTAGTATGCATCATCAAATACTAGTATGCGTCAACAAATACCATGCGAAAGTTACATCTATAACATCCAATTGGTAGCGCTGAGTGATACATGTGAATTCAAGTAATGATCTATGACAAAGCGAAGGTACGCACATTGAATGATACTAAAAATACAATTATATCAAGGTCGTTATGTTCCACATACATAAATCAACAATGAGATAAAAGCACTGTATTAACAAACATTGTTTGACTATTGACCTTCCCAAACCCAATTGTAGGTGTTGGTTAGTAGAAGTAGACGTAATGTAACGAGGTATAATTACAAGCTGTCTTTGATTGCGCGTTGCATTAGTTGAAATATTCATAAACGTTCACTTTTAATACCTGTAAGTAGAAAAACCGACCTAAGAAATGTTTCCATAAGTCGCCTAATACCGTTTGGCTCATGAAGCATGGATACATTGTCTGCTAGTGTATTAAAACGACCTAGGTAGTAAACGGCACGCATACGAAAGATAAACACTGCGCTTAACCAGAAGACACGGAGTAACGAATCCATTACGACTGGGTGTCTGCTCGTACTTGTTAATAATGGCACAGGCTGCAATGTTATCGCAGTGAACATAAATCATCTGATTAGACCAGTATAAATACGTTGTAAGTGATAAGACGTTGTGTTCAGGTTCGTTCCTTTATTCAAACTAATAAACAATAATAATCAGGATATGACGTTACGCCAAAAACAACGTTCCATAAAGTGGCGCGAAGTTACGTTAACGCGCCAAAACCGCGATATTCTGGGGGCCTCAAAATGATTAAGCAACATGTATCAATGAGTCTGATCAAAATTTTAATCTTTCAAAAATACTTGAAGTACAACTTATTAGTCATTACTCTCAAAGTATCAATTAATCACCTAAACCCCAGAATATATTGCACTGTCTTTAAAAGTTCACTTTGTATCACATATGTATCAATTACATGTTAAGAACATTGTTTATTAACTGTTTATCGCGCTGTTTCTCACATGTTTAATCACAATGTGCATCACAAGATTCTTTTGGTTTCGCTTCCACATAGCACTTCTAACGGATAGAGTTTTACGATTGGCCTGGTTGTATGTCTATTGCACGTGCGTATTTTGGCGGCACGTGTTAACCCGTCATTTCCGGTAAGCAGCTCTTCAACGACTGCGAGTTTCCAACGTATCCTCGGGGAGTCATCTTGGATTTGTACCACGTTGCCTACTCGAATGCTCTGCGTGTTGTTGCCGGTGGGTATGGAATTCACGAAGACCCGTCAGGTACTTGAACTTCCACCTCTTCTGGAACTGACTTATGATGTGAGCTTGTAACTTAGCTCTTTTGTTGATCTGGGAATGGTCTAGGTTTGGGATCATCGTAGAATCGTCAGGGTTGTCGGGATATGGAAGGGTCGTCACTCTCCGGCCGTTTAAAAGATGCACCGGGGTCAGGGGCTCTGGATCGTCAATGCTGGTCGATACATGGGTTATTGGTCTATCATTAATCGTAGCCTCAATTACCGTTACGATAGTTTGAAGTGATTCAAGACTAACCTAAGCATGTCCAAGTGTCTTCTTCATGGAAGTTTTGGTTAGGCCAATTAATCTTTCCCACCAACCGCCATACCACGGTGCTCGTTTCGGTATAAATCTCCATTCTGTGCCCTGGTTACGTAGCGTTTCTTGTAGGGAGGGGGACTGAAACAATCTCTTCATATGAGAAGCTGCTGCCATATACGTAGTCGCATTGTCAGAAATCATTGTTGTTGGTAACGATTTCCGGCTGGAAAACCTTCGGAATGCGTTGAGGAAAGATTCTTCGGACAGGTTCGGAACCACTTCAAGATGTACAGCGAGTGTACAAGCGCACGTGAACAAACAGACGTAAGCCTTAGATTCACTTCCGGATTTCTCTTTAACGTAAAGGGCTCCAGTGAAGTCTACACCAGTCACTGTGAAGGGTGGGGCATCCTGAACTCTCATCTTTGGAAGTTGGGGCGGATAGGGCGTTCCATAGGATTTTCCAGACGTTTTCAGGCAGGTGGTGCATTTTTTGTAGTACTGATTTAACGCATTTACGTATAGCTGGGATCCAGAACTTTTGCATCAGATGCGTAACTGTTGCGTTTATTCCGGCATGGTGTTGATTTTCATGGACGTGTTGTACTATCAGTCGTGTTACAGGATGTCGTCTTGGCAACAAGAACGGAAATTTCGTCTGGTCATCCAACGGTGCATTATGTATTCGTCCGCCACATCGGACAAATTTTTCGTCTAGGAAAAGTCGTAACTGTTTCACCAGGGTAAGTCGTGCTGATGACGAGGATCTCATGCTGTGTATTTCTTCGTGAAACGCTGTAGCTTGGCAGTTTTGAATCACTTTCATCTCTGCTGTATGGAGTTCACGCACTGTTAACGATCCTTGGTATCTTTCTGTTTTGGGGATCTGCAATTCTTCACGAATCTAAGCACGAATGCAAGTACTCTCCGTAGCTTGTTGTAACGGTTGTACCGGTTCACGTCTATGATTAATAGAGAAAGGTTAATAGAACGCCGGCTGTAAGTCATTAAAGATTCTCATGATCGTGTAAAACAGAACCTTAAAAATGTCGGTATCGACTGACTTGGACAAAATATAAATACGTTGCAAGTGATTAGACGTTGTGTTCAGGTTCGTTCCTTTATTCAAACTAATTAACAATAATAATCAGGATATGACGTTACGCTAAAAACAACGTTACATAAAGTGGCCAAAACCGCGACAACCAGATATGTGACCAACGTATTGCAGCAATTTCCAGGGATAACACTGCTAAATAGTTAATAGGCAGTTGCGAAGTAGTTTGTGTCCATGGCATGTAAATAAAGTCTCCTTGGTGAAAGGCGCAACAAGCTGTTTTGCAAGCGTCAATACTGACAGAAATTGCCGACCTATCGTCAATCATCGGCATGGTTCCATTAAATATTTTAATGAATTCCAGCCAGCGCAATATGTCCTGTTTCATGTCTGTTGTGACACGGGTTCTGTGTCCACTAGCGCGTAGAGTATTTGCACGGTCTATTAAACGGCGCATATGAAAACGACCACCATAGATGCCATTGAGTTATCCGGTTAAGTTTTCCAACGAGTTGCTGTATATGCTGTTTCGTAACCTTATGAGCGTGAAGCGTTTTGTGCAGAAGACAGTGGATTTCATGAAGTTTGTTTTCCGGTACTCTTATAGTCCTTTCAACGGAGTTCAAACATATGGGCAACAGCGCGTTTGGTCTCTCGTCTTAAAACAATTAAGAATCTTAATTCAACATAATTTAGCATGATTTATTCATGTATAACTCGTACATTATAGCGCTATATTTAGTGGACAAGCGTTTACATCTGTCATTGGTTTTGCCGCAATCTTTGGAAGAAACAAGTCAACGGTTAAGTTATAAGTTGTCTTCCACGTCCGACGATTTAATATGCCTAGTTTTAATTAAATTAAATTGACATCGATATGCTGTTTTATATAAGCAAATACATGCCTTTGAAGTGTACTCATGATTTATCTTTTTTCCCTTATCATGAAGTACAGACTCAAAATTATTTTGGTGTTTTCAAGTGATTCCCGCGACAATGAGCCGCGCCGTAAGGTGGTAGATCAGCATTTTGTTTTAAATAAAATGATTATGTGCATTTCACTTCCTTGCAAGCTCAAAAGAGCAAGCCCATTTATAGAAGCACTTTGTGCACTTATGTGGAAAACAATGACACTTAAAGTTCAAGAGAACCGACTTCCTCCAAGATAGGTGACCTTTCTTAAAAATTCAATGCTTTGTTCATATTTCAGTGTTTAAACATGGTTGCATAAATTTGCAGGAAGAGGTATACATAATAGATTATTTTCAAGCATTTCGCTATTTACCGGCAGACATAATCCGACGTACGAGTTTGTAGTCTCCATTATGATTTCTAACTGCAAAGATTGGCTCAATATAAATCACTTTTACTATTTTTGGATCGATTGACAAGTTGTTAAAATTCCGAATAAAAAAAAGAACATATTTATAAAATGGTTATTTATTTTTTGAGTATTGACTTTTTATATATAATGGCCAGTTAATCATCTTATAGTTGGCGCTTTATGTTCAGACAAACTCATCTTATTTTAGCAAAATTATCAAACTTTGATTCTGTTTGAAGCTCTATATTCAACACACTTGTTTCAATTATATTTTTACCTTAAGTAAACAATGCATCAAAACAGTAAAAGTGAACATAGTTTTGGATTTACCAAACCAAATGCATAGCATGATAGTATTTGTAGACAACTCATTTCAGTGATTTGTTTTGGCGGATTTATGTGTCGTCAGTACTTTGATGCCCTTCTACTTTCCGTGTACGCATGGTCAAAATCGAGTATCATTAATAAATTGAACCAAAGTTTCTGCCATTAAAGTGATATTTATCTCAATTTTGCTGGTCTTTTCTTATCAACTGTAGATTGCTGGGTGATTAGGTCTCGTCTCTTCAAAACCACACGTCTAAATATCTTTTGAACGAACCCTGACAGCGCAAACATCAATTTCGGAATCTTTTATTTGTAATTTGGTTTTACATTGAAACTTATCGAACGACCTAAGCAACCAATATAACGTATTAGCATGTCCCTCACTGTCGCAGAATAATTGAATTATTGTTATCGACGACAGTGATTCAAATATTTGGGGGTTTTGTAGTCCGCAAAACGGGAACACAGCAACGCACAGCAATTTATTATTTCTGATTTAAAAAAATATATATATTCACGCAAATTATTGAATTTTGATAAACCATAGAATGATTTGTTGATTATTTTTTTTACAAATTTTAAGTAAGCTATGTATATGTTGTGGTTTGATGCATCAGGTTCTATGTTAACAGCCTTCGCTTGATAAAATCAAAGCAAAAAGTATTTGCCATTGAACCAGGAAGTACCGAGTTCTAACTCCCTGTATTGTTTAGCAGTTTTAACTAGGCTACATCATATAACACCTGTCTAACAATTAATGTTTGTTTTTCTTATTTGATTTCCTGTCTTTTCCTGGGGTTGAAAGAAATCACTCAGCCTGTGCAGACCTCCGCCAAGTTGATTTTATTGCGAACGGTTGCTGCATAAATAACACATCTAAAAAGATTAAAACCAGACCAACCGTTGAAGGAACAAACGCAGTTGGCAATGAATGTATTTAGTTATAAGCTGAGACGAGATTTATAAGGATTAAACATATGGTCGGACATATGAGGTAATGTGAACCATAAAAGCGAATATGAAAGATTGTAATTGTTTATTTTATTCAAACAGTTCTTAGTGCAAGCTTATTCGGTAATGAAACTGTTAATTCAAATTTAAGTATGTCCTTTTACGATCTGACTTAAAAGCTATAGGTACACGGAAACATGCACTTTTAGGAAAAATAGCATACTAATCGACCAAGTTAGTTTCCCATTCTTTTTTGTCACGTTTTCGATATACTTTATCTTGTTAGTGACGAACGAGCCCTTTAACCCATGTGTAAATAATATCCGTAAGGATAATATTTTCGCCCAAAATAGAAAGACACAATCCAACGAGATAAAATTGTTAAGTATTGAGCATAATTTCTTCGTAATACTTCGAGGACAATCACCCCAAGTTGGAAACAGTTTAATGCGTAAACCATAACTAAGCAAATGCGTATACTACACGTCAATTAAAAAAAAATCATATTGTTTCTCGAGATTTATGGACAGATATAGTCCAGTATAATTCAAAAGCAATATTCCGTTCATCTGGTTATGTTGTCCTGCCGTGTTCCTGTTTTCATGTTCTTCTATTACCTAGCTGTTCTTGTTCCAGTGATTTCCAGGCAGTGGTTTTGGGAAGCTTTATATGTATTGTTAAACTAATATTAGTATATATTTGGACGTATTTTATTATGAAAAAAAAATCGTGTGTTTTAGTCGAATAGAGAGAACCGCGTCGGAAGTAGCCGTAACTAATTTGTAACTGCGATTGTTGGCTATTACGCAACCAACTTTTTAGGATCAATAAAGAAACCGCGAAACGCATGAATGAAGAAACGCTTCACAATTATCTTGCAGCATTTAATCATTATGTTATACAATGAAAAGTTATTCAAATTATACTTGGCACTTGCTATTTAGACGAGCCCATCTTATGTACGCATATTAAGCAAACCTAAATTAAGTTCAAATATTCAATTTATTTGTTTCATTAATACTTTGTATATATAGAATTTAACATTTAAAGTGAATGGACAAATTGTTTTGGATTAACCAAAATACCTAGCGTGGAGTATTTGTACATGAAACCTTTAAGTAAATCGTGCACGACTTTGACCTATCTGAGTGTCGCCAGTCCTTTAGTGCCATTGTTTCAGTGCATGCACACTATCGAATATTTGCCTTGCTTCTAAGAATTACATTGAACAATTCAACAATTCATGTTTGATAAATTGTACCAAAGTTTCTTTCATTTCAATTTTGCTGGTCTCAGTAGTATTGCTGAGTGATATTACTAGGCTCTTCAACATCACATATCTAAATATCTTTTAAACGGACCCTTACAGTGAAAACGTCAATTATGGAATGTGTTGATTCGTTAAAATGTGTTTTACATAAAAACTTTTCGATTGCCCTTAGTTACCGATGTATCATATCAGAATGTACTTGAACTGTCGCAGCATGTTAAAATTAATTTTTATCGACTCCAGTGATATAAACAAATTGGTGCGTCGTAGTCCGAAAAAAGAATATCACAGCAACGAACAGCAATTTATAAAATCTGATTAAACTTACATATATTCACGTACCAAATTGAATTTTGATTAGTCATAGGAGTATTGCTTTTTGAAGTTGAAGTAAGCGATGCATGTTTTGTAGTATTGGCAGCAAGATCATGCAATTTTAAGCGCTTTTCACACAGGCTTTGTTCAATGGATTTGTTTTATAGAATAGTGTTTGCTATTGTCTTCGGAGGTGCTGGTTTTGATCTCCGTGTGTCATTAATGCAGTTTCAATTAGGTTACATCATAAAATACCAGCACTGCAATTAATCCGCGTTTGTCTTATTCTATTTCCGATTAAGTGTATCCAGTCAAGCACATGCATGTCTTTTCGTGGAGAAAGTAAAGAAGCAAGAAATCACTGAATGAGTGAAGACCTCCCTTAAGTTCGTGAGGCTACTTCCTTAAATAGCTGAGAAAGGTCAAACATGGACACATTGTTAGTTTAGTTTAAACATATTTATTGGTTCAAAGTATAATACATTACATTCATGTGCATATCAAAAAAGAAAACCCTTTCATGGATAAGAAGACAAGCATCTACGATGCTTATTTGAGTTCTGTTCTATGCTGGAGTTACTAGAGAAGAAAATGCAATATGAATCAGGTAGTTAAGGATACTATTGTAAGATCATCACTTTTGCATGTCGTTCTAATACGGTCTAAATATCTTTATAGAATACCTTGTATGACATTTTGTTGTTATTACAAAGTAGAATGATCTCGATGAATTCTCACTACGTTTACAGTAAATCCAAACCATAAATATATGAAAAAGAAGCGAGTTCGTATTGTCACACACATATAAGGGACCAGGGGGAGAGGGATCGATCCGGACATATATGTCTATAATTATGTCAAAGCGTTTTATTTTTGCAATAAAAAAATTGTTGCAGGAACCAATCCTAATTGCATTGGAGAGATAAAGGGGGTCAATTAAATGTTAGCACAACATCAAGAAAATGGTTCAACTGATGAGGACGTTATGTTAGATACATAAACATCTTTGAGTTACTTATTGTTTTTATTCTGATAATGTCTCACGAAAATGTCAACTAAAATATATTTCCTTTCACGATCTATGCTAGAGACACGCGTGCAAAGTATATTATAATTTTGGGAAACATATTGATTGACCAATAAACTTCCTTTTCTTTAGTGTCACGCTATTGATATTTGTTTATCTCGTGAGTTGAAATCATCTTGACAACCAAGCCTTCAGGGCTGTCCGCAAATATGAGCGGTATGGGGTTTCACCTAAATATCTACGAAATCCATAACGAGATATAATTGGTTAATAATTTAGCATGGTTTATTCGTGTGTACCTCGTACACAATAACGCTATATTTATTACAGTTTTAGTCTCCAGTAATGTTAAAGTTTAAGATTGTAGTCGTTTCAGATTCCGGTTATACTATCCAACCATTAATCGACATTCTGGGAGTGCGTGTGACCCTTTTTCGGCATTTTGGTTGATCCTTGAAGTAATTTTCCGGTATGCTATTAGTATCGTCTGGCCAATTTTTGGTATTCGTGTTCTCTATGGTTCTTTCGACCAGCCATTTCTGGGTACTCTGGTTACCTGTCGGATTCAGTGAAGACATTTTCTGGTATGATTCTGGTCCTGCAATCATACAATTTTTGGCATTCTGGTTCTGCCGTGAAGCAATGTTTCGGTAATTTGCTTGATGTTCCCTTTTTTCACAACCGATGAAAATACCACTGGCGCAGATGGTCATATGTTAAATCTCCTATTACAAAATGGACCAGTTTCCATGTGACAATCAACAAGCTAGGATCGTTATGAAAGGAAGTATGTTTCCTATTTTTTGTATTTCTTAATACGCATATCCTCAATCAATAATCTTAATTGATTGGCACTTGTTTTAGTTATGAGTCTTTAAGATCAAATTGTTAATCACTGTTTGAGTTTAAGGTTCCATTGGCTCCAAGTTCGAACTGTTGTTAGTTTGTAAAAACCCACTTTCAACATCAAACGTACCAACTCGCGTTATTTAAGCGGTGACAACATACAATTAGTTTTTCTAACTTATTTGTTGTTCGTTGTATTGCTTGACATTTTTGCAAAACCGGTGACAAACTTTGACCGACGTATGCATTGTGGTTGTGTGAGTAAACTGTATTGCAAATTGTATTGTAAATTGTCTAGGTTTTTGCAATACTTCCAATCATTTATGCGAATTAGAAAATACAACGCTCTTTTGTACCTTGCATTATCCCATTTATCATTGTTTTGTTGTTGTTTTTTTTTGTATTTTTTTGTCTTTTTGTTGTTGTTTCTTGCACTTGTATTTTGACATTACGCAGTTAACCGCGAAGCACATGTCCATTGAGCTATTGTATTACTAAAATATATTGTTTCCCTTACTGCATACTTGAATGCCTGAGATGTAAATAAAGTTGTACTCTGTTCTGTGATTGTCAGTTTGAATCTTCACATCCCTAGTTTTCATAAATTAAATTGACATATATATGCTGTTTTAGATAAGAAAACGCATGCCTTTGAAGTGTACTCATGTTTTTATCTCATGTTTTTTCACTTATCATAACGAACAGACTCAAACTTGTTTTGGTGTTATAAAGTGATTCCCACGACAACGAGCCGCGCCATAAGGTGGTAGATAAGCAATTTTTTTTTATTAAAATGATTGTATGCATTTCACTTCCTTACAAGCGCCAGAAGCAATCCGATTTATAGAAGCACTTTGGGTATTTACGTGGAAACAATGAAACGATAAGTTCATGCGAACTGACTTCCCCCAAGATAGGTAATCATTCTTACGAATTCAAAGCTTTGTTAAATTTCAGTGCTAAAACTATATCATGGCTGCATGAAACAGATCGGTTTAACATGTCAGGTTTTAGAAACTATTTATTTATAATGTGTCCAGTGATGTTTTTAATTCCAAAACTAAAATAATCATCGCAATATTTTAAAATAAAAACGTTAGTTTTTAACTAGAACCCAATAAACAAACAACAAACAAATAAATATCATTTCGTCCTATGACTCAACTATTTTGCGAAATAAGTCACAATGCTTTCTGGTGTATGTAGCGATTAGTCATCACTGATGAGGACATGCCAACACTAACACATCGCATTTTACAGTACCCATGAAAGGGCTACTCTTAATCCAAAAACGTTGCATGAACTTTGAAGAGAACAGCTTTGGTAATGACGAATAATCATAAAAAGTTTCAGTGCCCAAACATATTGACATTCTTTATCACGAACTTTTATTACGACAATACCAGTGAAAATAAAAGCGTCACGGGGATTTTACGAAAAATGAAACGTATTTTCGAATTGTTATCAATAATTCATCTATCATATTGAGCCGGATGTATTGCTATAACAAAGTTAACGACTATCTTTTCAATAACATGGTGAAGAGTTAAACATCATATATTATTTTCAAAATTTTCGCTATTTACCGGCAGATATAATCCGACATATGAGTTTGTAGTCGCCATAATGATATATAACTTCGATGATTGGCTTAATCACTTATACTAATTTTGGATCGATTGACCAGTTGTAAAAGTCCCGAACGAAAGAAAAGAACCTCTTTATAAAATGGCTATTTATTTATTGACTATTTCTATAAATTATGACCGAATAATCTCAATATAGTTGGCACTTTATGTTCAGACAAACTCATATTATTTAAGCAAAATTATCAAAGTTGTATTATGTGAGTAGCTCTATATTCAACATAGTTGTATCAATAATATTTTGTGCATTAAGTAAACAATGAATCACAACAGTTAAAGTGAACATAGTTTTGGATTTACCCCAAAAATCAATTCATATCGTTACAGTAATTTTATGTTGCACATTTCAGTTATTTGTTTCGAGCGGCATTGTCTGTCGCAAGTGCTTTAATGCTATGCTTACACGCAAACATGCAGTTTTAGGAAAAATAACATACCAATCGACTATATTAGTTTCCTATTCCTTTGTGTCACGATTTGGATATACTTTATCTCGTAAGTGACGACCGAGCCTTTAAACCCATGTGTAAATAATATCAGTATGGGGTTTCACCAAAAATCGACACAATGAACGAGATATAATCGTTAAGTATTGAGCAGGATTTCTTGTTTTTACTTCGACGACAATCACCCCAAGATGGAAACAGTTGAAGGCCCCGGTAATTCAAAAGTTTAATAGTAGTTTGTCCCTTCAGATTTCTTTTCTACTGGTGAGCCATTTTCATGTACTTCTGTCCAAGCATATGTCCTTTTTGGTTGTGCCGTGAAGCCTTTATATACAATAGCTCGATTTGATTTTGTTATAATAACATTGACGAGATTCGAATACATTAAATAAATGAGTTCTTTGTTCTTGTTCACTATGGTCTACTAGTATTTGGGACTGCTTCTTCATATATTCTACATAGATTGTCCGTTAAAAGAAAATTAAACGATTAAACTTATAAAGGCAAATTTATTGTATCAACGCAAATTTAATTACATCTGAAATACCACCGGTAAACTCCCTTGCAAATACATATAAGTATTATCAAAACTTGATGATATAAGAGGATCAGTAGTTATTTAATTTATTGAACTGAATGCTTTTTTAATATAACAAAACCAGAATTTACTGTTCCCAGTATTGAAATCCTTCAGTCGCGTGTAATATCGATATAATCACTGATCGATGACATCTAAAATCGCGAGTTTTAAATTCAAATCTTATCTCCCGCAATTTCGGCATTCAATTTAAGATCAATTCAAAGTATCAATGCGTTTGAAATTCAAACGTAAAGTCCTTTAATTCTAACTGGGTAAAGACATTTTTAATAAAACTTCCAGTGTGAGTTCAAAAAATAACATTTTGTTGCAAACATATTCCTGGTAACCGAGATATAATTTGTAATACATGATACAGGCCTATGTACTATCTGAATAAAAAAGGTATTACATGTAAACATTGTCACTTTATATTCAAAATTTAAAGCTATTTGACAACCTTGATTGTTCGGAATATTGGATTTCACAGAAAGTTCCTTATCCTTATTTATTGCACAACAAAGTTCAATGTGTGTTACTCGTCCAATATATCAAAACTTGGAATAACAATATTTTAAATTATCTTAAGTATACAATTTTAAGATGGAATTTAAACTGGAGAACTGCTTATAATGTTTTCCTTAAGAACTAGCTATTAGTTTTTTTAATTTAGATGTTTGAAAAGCAATATACCTGGTAAAATGATCGATAGTTTGGCATTGATAGACCATTTGGACCAAGAGCATTAATAACGTTTGAACATCTTGTGGCCTGTTATGACATTAAAGGGACTTGTTCACAGATTTTGGGATGCATTGAAGTTTGTCATTAAATGCTTTAAATTTATAGATATAAACATCAGAACTAAAGAGCTACAATATAAAAACAAGAATAAAAGTAAAAAATGAAAAAAAAAGAGAAAAAGTTAACCTCACTAGGGCTCGAACCAATGACCCATGGAGTAAAAGCCAAGTAAAAGTAGTGTTGACTAAAGGAGCATAGTTATCTCTGGTCGTATTGTTTCAGCGCCAATATCCGGTACTATCTGAAACTGCAAGGACTTAATAATGGTGCGTCTTTAGGATTATGTTTGAGTCCGTTCTCGAAAGTTAAGTCCTGATCTTAAACGTGTTGATCGGTCTACTCATGAAATCAACGAAATTTAATGTCACAAGAATAATTATGATTTTGAAGTAAACTTTACAAACAACATTTAAAAAGGTATACAGGTGCTCTATAATTTGGACCATAAACGTTTACAGTTACTGTCCCTGCTTTTGGGGAAATCTGAGACACCAGACAATACATTAGAAATGGTAGACACAGAAAACGTACATTTCCCGTTTGCTTGGCCTAACTTGGCATATCCGGAGGGAGAACGTCATAGACAGATAAAATATTCAATTTTCACGGAGGATAAATCTGCTACCCGTCAATGCGCGAGCTCACCTTCTGTGGATAGGATTGTCGCCATGGTCACCAAATGTGTTTTAAACTTCCTTTAGGAAATATATTTCACAAATGAACCTCGAAAGCCGCATGCTTCTTTTGTTTTCATTTCAATATACAGGAAATAATTAATTTGAATATAATTATGTTGTAAAAAGAAGAACATTACAAATAACAATAACGCGGCAAGTGAAGTAGACAACTCTAAATAAGGGAAATTGTTTGTTTATACATTATATCTCAGCTTTTAATATTTTGTCACGCTTATTCTTTTGTGACTTATACATTTATTGAGCGCAGTTGACGTATTTATTAAAATGACGTTATTAAAATGGTTGTTAGTTATGAGTTTGATTGTGTTGGCGTTTTTGACACCGACGTCAAAACAAGATTCGTTGGACGTTCAATTGAAACCTATTCCGACGGACGCCAATTACAAAGCCGGCGAAACTGAATATGACGACGGCGGAATGGGACCGCTCTATAATTTCGCCCGGAGCTTCATTAACACATCTCTCCCCGAATTCCCGACAGAATTCATCCAAGGTAGTGTTGACGGTGTTTTTTTTCCTGTTTTTTTTTAAATTAAATGGAAAAATACATTTTCGGGGAAATCTCAAATACATAAAATAGGGGTCATCTTTAAATAAAATATAAATTAATTATATATAATTTCAATGTTAAGTCAATTCTTTATACTGTATATGTCTTAAACATTGATGGGGTAAATGTTTGTATTTCAATTGTTATATATACATTAATGCCTATTATTAAGCACAGAAGTTTATATACTTTAATGCTTATTTTCAGCTTAAATTTCGAACAGAATGCCTTGCGTGAACGTAGCACATAACATCATCTTATCTGATAGTTTACTTAATGTTACGTGTAAATGTCACTTTTCTGTACGTCTAAATGTCAAATCTCTAAATAAACTCCGGCTCTTCATTATCCTAGTGATGTTATCGTTCCATTTATTGTACTACAAATTTGGTTTTCTTACGTAGATGTTGTCGTCAAAAATGACTTCAATTAAGAGTTTGTGCTCAGAACTACGTGAACATACATGTTTTTATCGTCCATAACGCTGTTGTCATACAAATATTTTGAGTTTCAAATAAATGTTAACCAGACAAGTTACGAATAACATGTAGGCGACATGGCATATACCTTTAAACATCGGCGAATAATTCACATCCTTCTTACCAACGACGGTATAATAGTACACAGTGTGTGTTGTAATTTGCACAATACAACGTATATGTATATTCAGGTATTTACTACAAGCGGTTACATTTTAGAAATACTAGAAGCTTTAGAGTAAATGCTTCAAGCAGCGATTTGCTATGAAAAACGATAAAAGTACCGTTGAAAAGGTGGCAATAATAAGTACTTTCGAAACTGTTATGTTCGCATAATTTTTCAAAACGTGTTTTCATGTGAATTAAACAATATAGTTTAGCATAATTGTTGTTTTATCGGCTACCGACAACGATTTTTCGTTGTGATTGATTATTTTGACCACTTATAGTTTTGTTACTAAGTCGTTATATGCTTTTGTTATCAATTGACTACCTTTGGATAAGAAACATATGCATTTAAAATGTGTTTTTTCTCTTCATATCACATAAGTGCATATCAGATGGATTGAATGGGGGGAAAGTGTATAGTTATTAACAATAAGTAATACCTTCACAAAGTTTTGGGGTTTTGAAGTGGGTCCCACGACACTTTGTCGCGCCAAATGTTAACAGATCATGATGTTTTTAGATTCAATGTATCAAATATAAAGTTATCATCTGCTTCAGTGGAAAAACAACATTTCACTTTGCACTAAGAAATGACGGTTTTTGGGTCCATGATACTAAGGTACATCATAATTCGTTGGATAAGAACTTCTATATAGTTAATTGATAAAGTGCATTTCACTTCCCTACAAGCATATGCGAGCAAGCCTATGTATAGCAATTCTTGATGTACGAACGGACATTAATGTATATGCATGTTACTTGAAAGAACTAGAGCACAGACCTGAACCAAGATAGGATATGGTGTCAGCCTAGCGACCGGGAGGTCATGGGTTCGATCCGCTTTGTGTGAGCGTTCTTTAGATCTCCCCCATAGACACCAAGTACTGGTTCTAGTCACAGGAAACAGACTCGAGAGCGTTTCAAATAAGCCTTATGCAATCGAACTTAAATAAATAGGTTTAAACTTAAGGTTCTGCAAACCAAATGACCAGTTCAACTAGGAACTCAAGGTTTGATCTTGCCAATGCTAGTTGCCAACTTGCCAATATCAGCATTTTGCTGCAAAATTGTTTTGGAACTGGTTTATGGATAATATTGCTCCCAGCAGTAAGAAAATATGTTTAATATTTGTATATTTAAAAATGTTGTGAAGTTGTTAGTTTCTGAATCAAAGCCATCAGAAAAAAAGACCAGCTAATATCATTACTTGGAGTACTTCAAGCTGTATGGGGACTCAATCCAAAACGTTTTCTGATATACGTTATGGTTACTCAAACTAAAAAAAATCAACAAGGAAATTATATCGTTATAAATCGCATGTGTAATGCCAATCTCGTTTTCACTACTATAGCGACCGACAAAACGTGTTGATCCATAATCTTAATGGGGTTTCTTAAAAATAGGTTCGCTTTCTTCAAACTTGTATTAACCCATATCATTAAAGCCGGATGTAGTAAAGTCTTCGGCTATCCCGTCACTTCCATAGGAAGTAATTATGCGTCACAGATCCTGTCCTGACCGAGGACATGTTTTCAAGTTCTGTTAGAACGTGCGGTGTTTCGGTATTCTTGTTATATCGATTCCCATGCGTTGATCATTCACTTTTGTCGATGCGTTCAAATCACATTGGTTCTGGTAACCGTATGGCTTGTCCAATATATTTTGGACTTGATTTTGTTCTGTAACAAATTCGCGCATTCAGGTTTTCCGTCAATATTGTGAGTCTGGGGTCGCCCTAATCGATTTGTAACTCTTTATAAAGCAAACTTTATTTTTTGGGATCACGTAAGAAGTAATAAAAAACCTTAATGAAGTGACGAAGTCATCATCATTCAATAGTAGCATTTAAAGATTGAGTTATACAAGCAGGAGCAGGTCCAATAAGTCATGGTACTTCCAGTTCAACTAAGTCCATCTCATTTTTAAAGCGATATTACGAACTCTTGATTCTTTTCATATATTAAATTAATATATTTCAATTATATGTTATTCATCAAACATTACACACGTTGTTGGGCTGAATTGTTTTGGATTTCACGAAACGTCATTTCGCGACAGTATTTATTCGAAAACAAATTATTTCTTTATGAATTACGAATATTAGTATCGGATGGATTTTTAATCGGCATAAACCAATTTGCTGTTTCAATTTACAAAGTTTATTTGTCCTATCGATACGTTTTGTAGCATATTAAATACGGTCACATTTAAGATCTCCCTTTGAGACTTAAGCATTCAATACTGGTCTACATCATAAAACTTCGCCATGCCATTTTTTCATTTTCATGTTATCGTAGTCAAGTAAAAGTTAATCCAAGCAAGAAGTATTGTTATGATTTCATGTTTCATTATTTTATTATATTATTGATTTGAGGGATAAGGTAAGTAGAAATCACTTAGAAATGGCAGACTTTTACATTAAACAATGCATGTTAAATGGAATATGTAATCCCCTTTAAAGTGAAGATGTGCAAGACACTTTTTCATATGCAGTGATCCACACGTTCTTGAGTTATTAAGCCTTGATAGTAAACCTATTATAGCAAACGTATACAATTTTCTCCGTTTGTGAAGTGATCTTTTTCCATATTTCTCAAGCGATAGAATTAAATCTTGAAATATGGCAATAACATGAAGTGTAGGATGTTCAAGACACAATTTTGTTTGCTGTTTCAAAGTGGTGAGAGGCTATGTTAAGTCATGTTTGTGACAAAGCTGTAGTTAATGTACGTAAAATGCATCACGTATAACGATCATGAAGTTTAAACTTAATTAGTGTGAACCCAATTCCAAATCATGGAACAATGGTTAAGAGTTTAATGGGCAGATATATTGACTTTAATTTAACATAAATGAAATAATGCATATTGCCACTTTTTACCTGAACGTGTTTTTAAATAAACCTTGTAAAATTATACTTGCAAATTATCTGATAACCTGTGTACTTATAATATTATGCTTGCAAAAACTGTGCATATTTGTTTTAAAGGAGACACTCCATACATATATATATCAGCACATGTAATTTAATCATGAGTAAGGCACAATTCTAATATTGGGAGATTAATCTCCAAGTATAAACATGCTTGAAATTGACGTAAATAGATGCTACACAGTGGTTCATTTCTGCAAGATTCTACACATCCATGTTCTCAACAAGATATTGTTCCCAAACAGTCGATACTTACAGATAATTCTTACTCACTTTAAGATTAAAACCGTCGGTGGATACCGTAATCCTGACAAGTAAACACAGATGAGAAGCTATTTATCATGCGTGATATTGAGAGTCCTCAGTTAATCTACACTAATCGGAGCAAATTATCAGCTACATTTGTTCGAGTGGACAGAAACCAACGCGTTTATCTTGTAATCTAAAAGTGCTCAATTTAAAAATTATTCTATGGCGGTAAATTGTAATATTGTATGAATTTTATGATTTAATGTTTCATTATTTTATTCTATTATTTTTTTTTGGGGGGGGGGATAAGGTAAGAAGAAATCACTTAGAAATGGCAAGCATTTTACATTAAACAATACATTTTCAATAAATTTTACCATAGTTTCTTTCATTTCAATTTTGCTGGTCTCTTCTTATCAACAGTAGTATTGCTGAGTGATATTACTAGGCTCTTCAACATCACATCTCTAAATATCTTTTAAACGGACCCTTACAGTGAAAACGTCAATTAAAGAATTTGTTGATTCGTTTAAATGTGTTTTACATAAAAACTTTTCGAGTGTCCCTAGTTACCGATGTAACATATCAGAATGTACTTGAACTGTCGCAGCATGTTTAAATTATTGTTTATCGACTCCAGTGATAAAAACAAATTGGTGCGTCGTATTCCGAAAAAAGCAATCACAGCAACGAACAGCAATTAATAAAATCTGATTATACCTAAATATATTCACGTACCAAATTGAATTTTGATTAGTCATAGGAGTATTGCTTTTTGAAGTTGAAGTAAGCGATGTATGTTTTGTAGTATTGGCAGCAAGATCATGCAAAAGCGCTTTTCAAACAGGCTCTGTTCAATGCAGTATATATTTTAGAATAGTTTATGGTATATGCCACTGCCTTAGGAGGTCCAGGTTTGGATCTCCGTTTGTCACTAATGCAGTTTCAATTGGTTTACATCATAAAATACTAGTAGTGCAATTAATCCGCGTTTGTCTTTTTTTATTTCCGATTAAGTGTATCCAGTCAAGCACATGCATGTTTTTTCGTGGAGAAAGTAAAGAAGCAAGAAATCACTTAATGAGTAGAGACCTCCGTTAAGTGCGTAAGGTTACTTCCTTAAATAGCTGAGGAAGGTCAAACACGGACAAATTAATGCAGGAACCAACCCTTGTTGCATTAGAGGGATAAAGGAGTAAATTAAATGATAACACACGATTAAACAAATGGTTCGACTGACGAGGAAAATGTAATGTTAGATATGTAAGCATCTTTGAGTTACCGGTACTTTTTGTTTTTAATCTGATAATGTCTCACGAAAATGTCAACTAAAATATATTTCCTTTCACGATCTATTATAGAGACATGCGTGCAAAGAATATTATAATTTTGGGAAACAAATGATTTACCAATTAACTTCCTTTTTCTATAGTGTCACGCTATTGATATTCTTATCTCTTGTGTTCAAATCATCTTGACAACAAAGCCTCTGAAGCTATCTGCAAATATGAGCGGTATGGGGTTTTACCTAAATATCTACGCAATCAATAACGAGATATAATTGGTTTTTAATTTAGCACGATTTATTCATGTATAACTCGTATATTTGTAACAGATTTAGGTTTTAGTAATGTAAATGTTAAAGCGTGTAGTCGTGTCATTTTGCGGCTCTGCTAAAAAACCATTCACCGATATGCTGGGCTTGCGTTTGGCTGTTTTGGTTGTTCTGTGAGACTGTGACGTTCTGGCGGTTCCTTGAAGACTTTATCCGGAATTTTGCTTAATCTTTAATTTTCTGCAACTTATGTAAATACCGCAGGGGCAGGTAACATTTCGAAATGGACCCATTTCATGTGACAATCAACAAGCTAGGATCGTTATGAAAGGAAGTATTTTGTATTTATCAACAATCATACAATCAACCAATAATCGTAAGTAAAGCAGGGGATATATAATGTTGAGCTCAAGGGCCGATGTGTACTTGTTTTTTTGTGATGAGTCTAAAAGATCAAATTGTAAATCACTGTTTTAGTTGACGGCTCCATTGGTTCCAAGTACGAACTGTCGTTAGTTTGTAATATCACACCTTCAACATCAAACAAAACGACTCGGGTTATTTAAGCGGTGTCATCATACAATCAGTTTTTTTGTATTGCTTGAAATTTTAGCAAAAGCAGTCGCAAACTTTGACCAACGTATGCACAGGTGTGTGTTTAAGAGTTGACATCTGTCATGGGTTGTAATGTTTGGATTGAATTATGCATATCCTTTTTCGACGAAGAACATCCATTTAACGGTAAAGTTGTAAGTTTCGGTCCACTGTTTTTTTTTATGGAAAGAATATTTCAAGACCAAACCACTACAAGTCATTGCGCCCCCTCACCTTCTCTGAATACGATTGTCAACATGTCAACAAATGTATGTTAAATTTCCCTTAACGAGTTTTATTTATTTAATGAGCATCAGAACCCGTATGTTTCTGTTTTTAAAGTATGAAATAAATAATAATATTGTTTGAAAATATTTTGTAAAAAGAACAATAGCAAAAACTAAAATAACGCGACAAGCGAAGAAACGTTGGCGATTCTTCGTTCTTTTTTTAAGTTATGGGCGCCGAAATAATGACGCCATCAAATACAAACGTGAATTCATTAAGTCCCTTTATGTAGTTAAAAATATAATAACGAGTCCGAACAACATTTTGTTATTTATCATATTTAATCTGACGCATGCCTATTTTCAATATATTAAATTGAACTCGATAGGCTGTTTTAAGATGAGAAAACACATGCTTTTGAAGTGTTCTCATATGTTTCATACACATTTTGCTTATCGAAAAGTACGGACTCTTAACTGTTTTTGGTGTTTTAAAGTGGGTCCAACGTCAATAAGCCGCGCAATAAGTTGTGGATAAGTATTCATTGCTTCATATCAAAACGATTATGAGCAATTCACTTCCTTTCAAGCGCAAACAAACAAGCCTCTTTATAGAATCATTTTGTGTATGTATATGGAAAACAATGAAACTTGAAGCTAAAGAGACCTACCCCCGAGTAAGGTTACCATTCTTAAAAATTCAATGCTATGTTTATATTTCAGTGGAAAAAACTAATACATGGTTGCGTTAAAAGGAATGGTTGAACAAGTAATGTTTTTGAAACTATTTAATAGTAATGCGTCTTTTGATGATTTAGCTTAAAAAACGAAAACAATCTTCGAAATATTTTACAATAAAAAAGTGAGGTTTAATTCTGATCTCAACAAATATTCAAATATTTTAGCTCCTAACTTATTGTTGTTCTTCTTTTTTTATGAACTTTTAGTTGCTTACTTAAAACCAATAAACAAACAACAAAAACATACGATTTCATGTTATGACTCAACCTTTTTGCGAAATAAGCCACACCGCTTTCTGGTGTATGTATCGAATTAGTCATCTATGACGTCTCGGCGAGGAAATGACAATGGTTAAAAAAATCGCATTTACAGTCCCCATGCCCGGTCTTCTCTTAAGCAACACGTGTGCATGAACATAGAAGAGAAGAGCTTTGGGAATGGTGAATCATCATAAAAAGTTGCAGTGAGAAAACATATTGACATTGTTTATCACGAACTATTATGACGACAAAACCATTGTAAATAAAAGCGGCACGGGGATTTTACGGGAAAGAAAACAACGCAGTTTCGAATTGTTCCCAATAATTGATCTATCCTTTTAATATGGGGAAGAGTTAAACATCATATACTATTGTCAAATGTTTCGCTTTTTACCGGCAGACATTATCCGACATATGGGTTTGAAGTCGCTATAATGATTTCTAACTGCGATGATTGACTCAAGCATAATCACTTACACTAATTTTGGATCGATTGACACGGTTTTAAAGTCCCGAATGAAAGAAAAATGAACATATTTATAACGTGCTTAATTATTTATTTAAAAAGTGCTTCATTATTTATTGACTATTGTCTATTCATATACATAATGGCCAATGAATCAATTTATAGTTGGCACTTTAAGTTCAGAAAAACTCATATTATTTTAGCAAAACTATCAAACTATAATGATGTTCGAAGCTCTAAATTCATCATATTTGGTTGTTTTTTTTTTACCTTTAGTAAACAATGAATCACAATAGTAAAAGTGAACTTGGTTTTGGAGTTTTGAAAAAATGCTTAGCGTGACAGTATTTGTAGGTTACACATTTCAGTAATTTGTTTCGCGCGGTTTATTAGTGTCGCAAGTGCTCTGATACCCTTTCCATTTTCAGTACACGCATGCGCAATATCGAATATCATTAATAAATTGAACCAAAGTTTCTGTCATTAAACAGACATCTATCTCAATTTTGCTGGTCTTTTTTTATAAACAGTTGATTGCTGGGTGATAAGGTATCGTCTCTTCAAAACCACTATCTTTTAAACGAGCCCTGACAGCGCAAACCTCAATTTCGGAATCTTTTGATTTGTTGAAATTTGTTTTACATTGAAACTTATCGAGCGGCCTAAGCAACCAATATAACGTATTAGCATGTCCCTCATTGTCGCAGAATAATTGAAATATTGTTATCGACTACAGTGATTCAAATATTTGGGGGCTTTGTTTTCCGCAAAAAGGGAACACAGCAACGCACAGCAATTTATTATTTCTGATTATAACCTTTAAATATATTCACGCAAATAATTGAATGATAAACAATTGAATGATTTGTTGCTTTTTGTACACATTTTAAGTAAGCTAGGTAAACTCCCGTGCAAATACATATAAGTATTATCAAAACTTGATGATATAAGAGGATCAGTAGTTATTTAATTTATTGAACTGAATGCTTTTTTAATATAACAAAACCAGAATGACATCTAAAATCGCGAGTTTTAAATTCAAATCTTATCTCCCTCAATTTCGGCATTCAATTTAAGATCAATTCAAAGTATCAATGCGTTTGAAATTCAAACGTCAAGTCCTTTAATTCTAACTGGGTAAAGACGTTTTTAATAAAACTTCCAGTGTGAGTTCAAAAAATAACATTTTGGTGCAAACATATTCCTGGTAACCGAGATAAAATTTGTAATACATGATACAGGCCTATGTACAATCTGAATAAAAAAGGTATTACATGTAAACATTGTCACTTTATATTCAAAATTTAAAACTATTTGACAACCTTGATTGTTCGGAATATTGGATTTCACAGAAAGTTCCTTATCCTAATTTATTACACAACAAAATTCAATGTGTGTTACTTGTCCAATATATCAAAACTTGGAATAACAATATTTTAAATGATCTTAAGTATACCATTTTAAGATGGAATTTAAACTGGAGAACTGCTTATAATGTTTTCCTAAAGAACTAGCTATTAGTTTTTTTTAATTTAGATGTTTGAACAGCAATATACCTGGTAAAATGATCGATAGTTTGGCATCGAAAGACCATTTGGACCAAGAGCATTAATAACGTTTGAACATTTTATGGCCTGTTATGACATTAAAGGGACTTGTTCACAGATTTTGGCATGGTTTGAAGTTTGTCATTAAATGCTTTAAATTTATAGATATAAACATCAGAACTATAGAGCTACAATATAAGAACAAGAATAAAAGTAAAAAATGAAAAAAAAAGAGAAAAAAAGTTAACCTCACCAGGGCTCGAACCACTGACCCATGGAGTAAAAGCCACGCGCCGAAACCACTCAGCCATACGTCTTCACGTGTGTATGTGTGTTATTCAGAGTTTATGTTCGGGTCGTCGTTAAGTCTTTACGACTACATTATGTGCGGGCCTGACAATTCGTCTTCACGTGGGTTGCCATGTATTTTATTCTTTGTATAACTATCCACGTGTTGTTACTAAATATAACGATAACACAATAATTCGAAATTTGTAGATCGATTCGCGTCTGAGACGCTTAAAAAATTTATCAATTTCTAACGATGATTTTTCGTAAACGAACGTGTATTTTCAGTATAAGTCTGCGGCATTAGTGTTATTGCAAACACCGATGTACATTGCTCATTTATTTCTTGAATCGGTGACAAAAAGTTGAAAAATTCTTTTTTTGATAAACTGTGAAGAAGTCCCTTTAAAATGAAAGAAAAGCAATTTCGCATATATAGACACTACATCTAGTACAGATATATCGCAGTCAGGCAACGCCGACTCTAGTCCAATTCCGACACCGTTTACTTATTTACAACACAATCAAACTTAAGCTGCCTTTTAATATAATTTATAGAAACTGTCATACATTATATGACGTCACAATTTTGAGAAGTTCATAATTTTGCGCCGTGTTTTATTGCGTCGGGATTACCGGACAGTAAGCGGCGATACAAGCAATAAAAGAAAGTGCACGTGTTCCTGTTTTTAGCAACATACAGGAACATTTCTCAGTAGAACTTGCCTTTTTCCGCCATATCTGCAAACGATTTAAATACCACAGGCGCGAGGGGATCATAGCTCAAACCATTACTTTGACAAGCACACGATTTCATGTGACAATCAATGACCATGGGTTGATTCGAAGGAACGCCATTATTTGTTAATAATAAATAAGGAAAACCTAATCATGGGGTTTTATGTATGGCTGTTGAAGCGCTGTGCATATATTTGCACGATAGGCTCAAACTGCAAGTCACCAAGCAACACGACCCTTGCGTTGTTGAAAACAGTAATTTTAGTTGAAACCGAGGTCACATCTCGCCCTAAGTGTAAAACATTGATTTCATAAACAGCAATGAGCCGATTCCCTGATTGAACATGTTACAAATTCTTATCAGCAATGCAATGTGCTGTCCATGCATGTTTTATATTTTTAACTTTTTTTTTTTTTATTTTTAGTTGTTAACTAGAACCCAATAAACAAACAACAAAAACATACCATTTCATGCTATGACTCAACCATTTTGCGAAATAAGCCACCCGCTTTCTGGTGTATTTAGCGATTAGCCATCCATGATGTCTCGGCGAGGAAATGCCAACGGTTAAAATCAAGGTACTGACAGTACTGGTGTGACGATGCTTTTGAAGAGGATGGATATAAAAGCGTCAATTTAAGTTTATCTACATCACCACAATTGTGTAATTGTTATTGCTTGTCATTTATCCGCACCCTTTATTTAAGATTTGGCATAGCTGATGTGTACATTGACTTTAAGACAATCCACGGTTCTTTGTAAAACTTTATTAAGAACAAGAGGCATACTTCTGCAAAGTAGCCATTCATTTTCACATATGGGTACGAAAAAAACATGTGGTTACGAAAACATTATGCCAAAAAAAATTTGGCTACGAAAAAAAATTGGGTACTTTTGGGTACTTAAAAAAAATTCGAGTACGAAAAAAAATGGGTACGAAAAAAAATTGGGTACGAACAAATTTGGGAACTACAAAAAAAATTGGGTACGAGTTTTTTTTATTATGAAAGATGGGGTACCTGTAAGTATACCGGGGTATAAAAGTATCATTTGAAAATCGGTGTACGGTGAAGTACACTTCAAAGTACCCGGGGTACGAGGAAGTAGTACCCGTGGGGAACTTGACCCACTCAGCTCCACGTCCAGTTCAATGACTTCGAACAATGTTAAAAAAGACACTATTCCACTATCCAACGGTATCACATATAAGTAAAGTTCTCTACTTTGCGCAATAATTAACGTCGTATTCCACTGTTATTTTCGAGCTTCCTAATAATTTAAACATTTTCTTCAGCATTTGCCAATTCGAATGGAAAAATTGCGCTTACTCAATCGGACTCTCTCGGTCTTTAAGATAGGTCGCCATTGCGATTTTTTTTATGGTAAGATAACTTAGACGAGCTGCTGAAGCAGCATCGTCAAAAACCGTTTTAACTTTTTTTGTCGTTGCGTGCTTGATCAGGCAAGTGATTTGTAGTTTTCCAAAGAACAATTTAACTAATAATTTATAATAAATTTAAAATAACTAAGGTTGAACAGTATACAGTTAATTAAAATACCATAAATTTCATTGTGCTAATCTGCTTCAATGTCAATGTCGTCTTCCTCCAGTTCCTACTCGAGGGACATCAACAGAATTCCTTTAATATCAATATAGACCCCCAAACTCGTTCAAGTCATCTCGTGCGCTACCGTATATTTTTCAATCCATACGGAAGTGAACCATATATCTTTTCATCCTTACAGAAATGAACCATATATCTTTCCATCAATACAGAAGTGAACCATATATCTTTCCATCCATACAGAAGTGAACTTATATCTTTCCATCCATACAGAAGTGAACTATATATCTGTCCATACATACAGACGTGAACCATATATCTTTCAGAAGCGAAGGTTTCCATTCCGAAATAAAACCTTAGATAAACTGGCAGCTTCTTTCAGCACGAATTTCATTTTGATGCGCATCTGATTTAAATCATCAGTAACAAAAATGCTCAACCTCAAACTCATTTTATTTATAACAATGGACGCACATAACGAGATATGCTTCGGAACTGTGGTGCAGGCTGCTTGTAATTTTTATTGTTCTTTAAAGCGATTCCGAGAGTTTTGAAATTCAACACTAGACAGTCGGCAAAGGAAACATTTTCTGAAACCACACTGGAAGGTTTATTAAATATTGTCCTTGACCCGTAAGGATGTCAGAACTTTACGTTTGGATTTCAAAGGCATTGATAATTGACATTGATCTTAAATTGAATACCAAAATTGCTGAAGATAAACTCGCAATGTTAGATGTCATTGACAACCGATTATATCGATATAACACTCGACGGAAGAATTTCACTACTGGGAACAATAAATTCAGGTTTTAATACATTACAAATATTTAAAAAGCATTCTATATACAAAGTTAAATAACTACTGATTCTCTTATATCATAAAGCTATGAGCATATTTATATGTATTTGCACGGGAATTTACCAGGGGTATTTCAGATAAATTTGCTTTGATACAATAAATGTACCTTTATAAGTTTAATGGTGTATTATGCTATTAATGGACAATCTATGTATAATATATGAAAAAATAGTCCCAAATACTAGTAGACCACAGTGAACAAGAACAAAGAACTCATAAATTTAATTAATTTGAATCTCATCAATTTTATAATAACAAAATCAACTCGAGCTATTGTATATAAAGGCTTCACGGCATAACAAAAACAGGACATAAGATCAGACAAAATTACCAGAAAACAGGAAAAAGGCTGACCAGTAGAAAAGAAATGTGAAGGGACAAAACACTATTACACTTTAAAATTAGCGGGGCCAAACCCATACGGATATTATTTACAGATGGGTTTGAAGGCTCGGTCGGCACTTAAGAGATAAAGTATATCTAAAGCGTGACACAAAGGAATAGGAAACTAGCTTGGTCGATGAGTATGTTATTTACTCTTAAACTGCACGTTTCTGTGTACGTATAGCTTTTAAGGCAGATCGTAAAAGGAAATAATTTAATTTGAATTGACAGTTTCGTGACAGAATTAGCATGTACTAAGACCTGTTTGAATCAAATAAACAATCGCAGTCATTCATATTCGCTTTTGTGGGTCACATTTCCTCATCGGTCCGACCATTTGTTAAATCCTTATCAATCTTCTATGAGCTCTAAAATAAATACATTTATTGCCAACTGGGTTTGTTCCTTCAACGGTTGCTCTGGGTTTAATCGTTTTAGATCTGTTATTTGTGAAGCAACCGTATGCAATAATATGAACTTTGCGGAGGTCTATACTGGCTGGGTTCTTTCCTGCTTCTTTATTTTACCCAACGAAAAGACATTCAGGGGCTTGCTTTGATAAAAAAAAATCTTAATATGATGAATATGAATTAATTTTGAAACAGGTGTTTTATGATATAGCCTAGTTGCAACAACTTAAACCTTACAAGAGGTAGAACTTGGTACCACCTGGTTCAGTGGCAAATACTATATTTACCTCGATCTCATCAAGCAGAGCCTGTTGACATTGACCTGATGAATCACACCACAACATATACGTAGATAAATTAAACTTCGTAAAAAGCAAAAAAAAAGGCATTCTATCATTTATCAAAATTCAATTTAGTGAGTGAATATATTTAACAAATATAATCAGAAATAATAAATTGCTGTGCGTTGCTGTGATCCCTTGTTTACGGACTACGAAAGCCCCACATACTTGAATCACTGTAGTCGATAACAATTATTCAATTAATCTGCGACAGTTAGGGACATGCTGATAATTTATATTGGTTGCTTAGGTCGCTCGATAAGTTTCAATGTCAAACAAATTTCAACAAATCAAAAGATTCCGAAATTGATGTTTGCGCTGTCAGGGTTCGTTCAATGGATATTTAGACGTGTGGTTTTGAAGAGACAAGACCTAATCACACGGCAATCTACAGGTGATAAGAAAAGACCAGCAAACTTGAGATAGATATCTCATTAATGACATAAACTTTGGTTCAATTTATTAATGACATTCGATATTGCGCATGCTTGCACTGAAAATGGAAAGGGCATCGAAGTGCTGTCGACACACAAATCAGCTCGAGACACATATTACTGAAATGTGTAAACTACAAAAACTGTCACGCTTTGTTTTTTTTTTTTTTTTGAAAATGTTCAATTTTACTGTTGTGATTCAGTATTTACTTAAGGTCAAATATTATTGTAGCAATTATGCTGAATTGAGCTGAAAAGACCTACCAACATAATCGAAGTTTGATAATGTTGCTAAAATAAGATGAGTTTGTCTGAACATAAAGTTCCAACTATAAGATGATTTACTGGCCATTATGTATATAAATAGTCAATAGTCAATTAATAAACAACCATTTTATAAATATGTTCTTTTTTTCCTTCGGGACTTTTAAATCTTGTCAATCGATCCAAAATTTGTAAAAATGCTGTAAATTAAATAAATCATCGCAGTTAGAAACCACTATGGCGACAACAAACTAATTTGTCGGATTATGTATGTATGTCAATAGCGAAGTATTTGAAAAAAAACAACAACAACATATATGATGTTTAACTCTTCCCCTTGTAAGTGAAGAGATAGTCGTTAACTCGGTTATATCAATTAATCCGGCTCAATAGGATAGATAAATTATTGATAACAATTCGACAATGCGTTTTGGTTTCTTAAAATCCCCATGACGCTTCCATTTACACTGGTTTTGTCGTCATAATTGTTCGCGATAAAGGATGTCAGTATGTTTGCTTTGTGAAACAATTTATGATGGTTCGTCATTCCCAAAGCTGTTCGCTTAAGTTCATGCACACGTGTGGCTTAAGAGTAGAATTGGCTTGGGGACTGTACATGCGATTGTTGACGATGCTGCTTCAGCAGCTCGTCTAAGTTATCATACAATGAAAAAAAAAAATCACAATAGCGACCTATCTAAAAGACCGAGCCAGTCCGATTGAGTTAACTAAAAAAAAATCAATCGGCATACCTCGGATTGAGTTAGCTAACTTTTCTAAATCGGCATTCCTCGCTGATTATCATTGAAATATGAGAAACAACAACAACAATTGTCAAATGCCGAAGAAAATGTTTATTAAAATATGTAACAAATTGACAAATAAATATTCTTATCACAAGTGTTGATTCCTATGATACATCATAATAAAAATATAACCAGATTGCCATATATGTCATATGTTCTGAGCCTTGTTCTGAGAAAACTGGGCATAATGCTTGTGCGTAAAGTGTCGTCCCGGATTAGCCTGTGCAGTTCGCACAGGCTGACTGCACAGGCTTTTTTTTTTTTTAAATAAAACATGATGGTAAGGCATAATTATGCGTAAAGTGTCGTCCCGGATTAGCCTGTGCAGTTCGCACAGGCTGACTGCACAGGCTTTAAAAAAAAACAAAAACAAGATGGTTAGGCATAATTGTGCGTTAAATGTCGTCCCGGATTAGCCTGTGTAGTCCGCACAGGCTGACTGCACAGGCTAATTTATTATTTTTTACTCATACATGACGGTGAGGCATAATTGTGCGTAAAATGTCGTCCCGGATTAGCCTGTGCAGTCCGCACAGGCTGACTGCACAGGCTATGTTTTCTTATTTTTGTGTATTTATTTTTTTACTAAAACATGAGGGTTAGGCATAATTGTGCGTCAAATGTCGCCCCGGATTAGCCTGTGCAGTTTGCACAGGCTTTTTTTTTATTAAAACCTTTTTTTTGACGATGCTGCTTCAGCCCAAAAATTTGTTCGTACCCATTTTTTTTCGTTCCCAAATTTGTTTTCGT
>VMBQ01000978.1:79273-112802 GCA_007657795.1 Dreissena rostriformis | reverse complement strand
ATGAATGTTAAATTTAATAACAGTTGGAAATCCGATGGTACCGGTAGGTTAATGTCAGACTCCTCGGGGTCGTAGTAACCCAGGTCACTGTGGCGTTGCTTAACTCTTCATTCATGGGTAAATCCTGGCATAATATCTAATAAACTGTCCTCCAACTAATCGTTGTCTGGTCCAGAAGAACTCCTTTGTTTCTTCGGAATACCGCATGGCATAGGTATTCGAACCTGAGTCTTTCAAAAGTAATATCTAAATCTTGATTTTTGAATTCCACAAAACACGAAGTATTTTCATTGACATAGTGGTATTCATTATTTTCATGTTTGCCGAATTGTAATTTCTTTTTTGTAACATAAGTTACAGATTGTCCTTGCGGTGATGTTTGTTCATTTGTTGTCTGCGCCAAAGGGGAGTTTAGAAAAATAAACAGCTTGGTGTTTTAGTGACAGTAAACGTTTCCGCTTTGAAGTTTTCGGTGTATAGTTAACCTTTTTTGCATACAGAACTGTTGTTTTAACAACGCATAGTCGTTTGGCTGCAGGTGATTTAATAGGCGTTTTGTCGATCAGATTGTACAACAATACACCATTGTATTTAGGCCTTTTTTATACAGGCCTAGTCGACTCTTGATTTTGTACCGTATCCTTCTTCAAAAACGTCCCCTGAAATGTAAATTGGTTAAGTATTAAGATGTGTTTCCGGTTACACGACGTGCAAAAAATGCTTCGACTTTAGATAAAATGAATTGCTTATTATAAGAACAAAGTGTATATTCCTGTGCAATAGAATTGTCTTTATATGAACCAAATAAATACAGTTGCATTTTCCAGTAACATTTGACTTTTTATGCCCCCTTTTTAAAAAAAGGGGGTATAGTGTATTTGGCCTGTCTGTCTGTCTGTCCCAAAATTTTAACCTTGCTCATAACTTTTGCAATATTTAAGATAGCAACTTGATATATGGTATGCATGTGCATCTCATGGAGCTGCACATTTTAAGTGGTGAAAGGTCAAGGTCATCCTTCAAGGTCTAAGGTAAAATATATGGGTCAAAAAGCGCAGTAGGGTGCATTGTGTTTTCACAAACACATCTCTTGTTTCATAAGTGGTCATCTATAATATGAACGATGGTATCTTTAAACGCAGAACGCTAAGTTTTGAGAAATGGGATGGTAACTACACAAACACATCTTAATACAAATACATTAAAGCCTTGCATATGTTTCAAGATATAGAATTTATATCCACTTTACATTCTACCCCTTGAGCAATACAATGATTAAGGGCTATTGTATGGTCAATCTTAGTATCCCAAGTATACTGACAAAATATTTTCCTTATTTCAGGACTAGCCTGGGCTCATATACACATACCAAGTGTGCTTTTTGCACAAACAACAGTTACGGAAAGTGGGGTTACTGTGCTCAACAGTTATGAAAATGGGGGTTAATTTTCGAATTTTGATGCATATAGTGCAATTTCCTTTTGGAAGCATCCTGGTGTTTGGACAAGGGACACTATGATGTTTCTTGAGTCCAACTATCCATGAAAACTGCTGAGAAAACCTTATATATGACCTACAAATACACATACAACGAGCCGTGTCAATCGTAAACAATCAGGCACTTGCGTATTAAGTCTTCAATAACTTTTTTAATATTGATAATGCAGCTACAGGATTTACACCGAGGTTAAATGGCTATCGGTATCACATCTTGCGCGTAAGGATAATGTCGAATAAGTATGGTAACTGTACAAACCTTTCAAAAAATCAGGCGAAAAAATCGAAATATCAGCCGTTGGCCGCCATTTTGAACAATAGTTAATATTTTTCTCACTTACGCCACAACAATTACTTGCGTACGATCTACCCCCTGATTACAATTATAGAAAGTCAATTTCGCAAAAACTACATCTAGTACAGACATAGCGTTAAGTCAGGCAACGCCGACTCTAGTCCAATCCAGACACCGTTTACATATTTACAACAAAATCACACTTAAGCAGACTTTTACACATACATAGAAACTGTCATTCATTCTATGACGTCACAATTTAATTCATGTTTTAGAGAACTTCATATTGCGCCGTGTTAAATTGTGTCGGGATTACCCGACAGTAATCTGCCATTAAAAGGAAGTGCACGTGTTCTTGTTTAAAGCAACCCAGGAAAATTTCTCGGTAGAACTTGCCTTTTTTGCCCTATCTGCGAACGATTAAAATACCACAGGCGCCAGGGGATCGAGGGGATCATAGATAAATCCATTATTTTGACAAGCAAACGATTTCATGTGACAATCAATGGTCGTGGGTTGATTTGAAGGAACGCCATTATTTGTTTATGAATATGGAAAAGCAAAAACTATGGGTTTATTGTGTGGCTGTTGAAGAGTTGTGCATATATTTGCACGATAGGCTCAAACTGCAAGTCACCAGGCAACACGACCCTTGCGTTGTTGAACACTGTAATTAGTTGAAACCGAGGTCACATCTCTCCCTGAGTACGAAACATTTATTGCATAAACAGCAATTTCGCAATGAGCCGATTTCGTGATTGAACATGTTACAATTTCTTATCAGCAATGCAATTTTCTGTTCATGCATGTTTGATATTTTAACGACGATATGTATGATGGAGTTTAGTTTTGAGATTAAACAGAGGCGATAAAAACGCCACAAGTTACTTTTTCCGTCAGCGTCTTTTATTACTAGTTTTTAAACTCTAAACCCGTTTTTACAGGAACCTGCAAGTGGATTGGCACAATGACTAATTAAAATATCACAGATTCAAACAAATGGTGCACATAAGATTCAAATAAGCGAAATAATTCTAATGATTATGAGAAAAAAATAAAAATAAAATATTTCATTTATACAGAAACGTCAAATTATAAAGCACCTATAACGAGTTTCGTACGTTAATCGATTTACCCCAGAGGCATCAGAACATCGCTTGTACAACAGCTATCAGATTAATACATACCAACGTGTTTTTTATCGATTTCAATTGCGTTTGTTATGGTCGGTATGATGCCCATACGATTATTTTTTAATTGCATGATTCTGAAGGCTACAGCGTCCAACAGAATCGCGCTAGATTTGACTTCTTGTTCGAATTCCGACAAAGAGAACCCATTATATACCTTTTTTCTTGCTAATATATTAAATTTACAATATTCCAAAGATTAGTGTTTTTTTATTCGGAAAACATTAAGTTCTAAGTTTGTTTTTAAAAAAAAAAAAAAAAAAAAAACTTAACGAAAATATGTTAACACTTTCATTTAGTTATTGCAGGAGCAGCTGCAGACGTGCCAGTAGAAATAATTTGCTTAGTATTCGCAGGAGTGTTTATAGAAGTATATATAAATCACATGGTTCATTTACAACTGTCCTATTTCAGACCTGGTGGACAACTTCTCGTTCCCTGACAGTCTTCTAGCGGTAAGAACATAGATGTACACTGGTTTTATGTTTCTAAACAACGGGTCATTTACTGGTGATATAGTGAGTGACATAATTAAAATAATATTGTTTTCATTTTGACCGAACATGTGATGAGTTAAGTGAAAATGGTTTAATAATAATTGAATTAAAATATTAAAGCCCCGTTAACACTCAAAAGATTCAACGAATATTTCGTAAACTAAAGTTAACCCATACAAAATCAGTGTTCCTTTTAGCAATAGCCAAAATTTCATTGCTAGATGTGGCCTGGTAAAATAGAGTTAACAAGAAACAAAATGCTCATTTTTATTGTTTTGTGGTACAATATATTCAACACATGTTCATGTACCGATTTAGTGTTCGTGTGTAGTATGAATATATATCGTTGCGGGAAATTATAGTGGAATAAATTGCACCACAAAAATAAAAAAAGAGCATTTTGTATCTTGTTAAATCTATGTTACCAGACCACATCTATCGTTGAAGTTTTGGCTATTGCTATAAGGAACTCTGATTTTTTTTTATGGGTTAACTTTATTTTACGAAATATTTTAGGAAACATTCGTTGATTTTGAGTGTAAATGGGGCTTTAAACCTTCCAGATTTTGAAAAAGTTTGCCGGATTCATTGCCGCCATAGTTGTGGGTTTCTTGTTTCTGCTCATCATGCCCATCGTCGCCTGCTGTTTCTGCTGCTGTCGTCTGTGCGGAAATTGTGGCGGGAAACGTCGACAGGAAGTGACGGACAACATGCACTGCACGCGCAGAATATTCTCAGCCGTGCTGTTTGGATTCACCGTGTTTATTTTGTATGTAGCTTAGTTCATTTCAAGTCGGTTTGTTGGAGAGTTCTTGCCTTTTTTTTAAGAGGGATGAAAAGGGTCAGTGCAGGATGTGTCATATTAACTGTTCATCATATTAACGGATAATGCGTATGGAATCAAAACGATGTTAGCGTAGGCATACTGTTGAAGAGAAGAGGAAATAAACTATTCATTGTGGAAAGTGGGTGCAACTCTATCAGAAAGGAAATGTATTTGTGTAATGTCAATTTAAACGTAGAACATATATTATATGCAGCTCGCAGCCTGAAAAGTAATGATACGTCGATCATGTCCATACAATGGTACAACTCAGAAGTTAGTCATGTTTTGTCACATTTTGCCCTCGTTTGCAGGGTTGGTAACATCTGCACGTACGTGTCTAACGATCGTATGACGACAGCCCTGGACAAGATAGACGAGATCGTAGGCAACAACCTGGACGACATTGACACCTTCGTTGATCTCGTCGTTAAGGTGAGCACGTACGTCACGGGCAGACGACCATCGCGAAATTAAACACATGTCTCTAATTCTATATTATTTTAATATTTACTTATATAATATGTTATGGAAATTGTTTTACAAATATGAACTTTAAACGACCACCATGTTTGGAATTGTTACGAAAGTTGTTACTTCCAAAGGGGACAGACTAAATAAAAAAAAACTAATCTGTAATTATGACTTTCCGAATACTCCATGTCTTTTCTTTTGATAAATGAGATTTAAAAAATCATCCTAGGCCTTTAAAAGTCGAAAATATATCGTTACACGGAAAAGACTATTATACGCTTAAGAAAACGGTTATGCTTAAAATGATACAGACAATCAAAATACATCGATGGAGTAGTAACATGATAATAATTAAACATGATTAACTACCAAAACAGTATATTTAACGTTCATCGATCATAGAAATAAGAAATAATTTGCGATGGTTTGCTCTTAATTGAATCGAGAACATCGTTTCAATATACTTTTTTTTTTAAACTCGTACTTACAATGTTTCGTTTTTTTTTAATCAGAGCTTAAGTAATTTAAACATGTGATTCAATGCTGGCGACGTTTTGTTATTGTTGTCATGTATGTAAATGTCTTGCAGCAAATAGTGACCATTGGAGAGGATAATATGAACATAACAAGGGACGCAATCGTTGAAAGAATGGATGCTGCAAGTACGTTTTTATCAACCTTTCTACAATTTAAATGTATGTTTACCTTGTATAATTCTTGGTGTGTAGGACAATGTCGCTTTGATCACATCTCCTGCACTTTAACATATGAAATAGTGATAGCAAAATAGTAATGTTTGGTTCTAAACACTAAGTGAACATGTCTGTATCACTTGGGATAAATAAGTTACTAAACAAAGTGGATATAAATGGTGATATTTAGTAAGAATGTGGATTGGTATGTGTTAAAATCTACAGTAATTAGTCGTTGCGAAGAACCCTTGACACAGTGTGCATACTGGACTTACAAAATAACTACACATTTGAGTAATATTTGCCCGTGCAATCGTGAACCTTTATTGAAACATAGTAATGCGCATGCAGCATTGATTTTATTATATACTACTATCAGTTTCAATACAGTATCACAATACCATATTATGAGTGGTAACGGTTAATCGGATCAACTTAAACTAATTTCAAAGGACAAAAGCCTCAAACTAAAACAGCTACAAAGAATTATGGTTCTGATTCAAATAACAGTACCAGTAACGATACCAAATGACAAATATTCATAAACAGCTAGAAGCTATTACAGAGGGAATAAGTGAATTGAAGGAGGATCTCAAAAGCATGCTAAAGAGGGAAGAAATAGAAGAACTGATCAAGAACACAGTTTTGCACAATAATATGAAAGAAATAATGGTCAACCACATTGAAACTGAAAGAAAGAATAGAACGAATTCATTCAAAGAACATATAAACGACCTTGAATTCGTAAACGAACAGCTAAAGCAGATTGTTTATCTTAAGAGCAAAAGCAGTAGCCATTACTGAACTGGAAACACATGTTTCCAAAAAAATAAGAGACGAGCAGAGAAGCACATAAGCTGGAAAATTAAAATGAACAATACTAAAAAAAGAACAGTGTCATAAATATAACCATTACAGACAATCACCCGATGTCTAGAAACCAATCCAGCCAATCCCGTATCTAAGAAACTAAGAAAAACAGCAGACGTTGAACTGCATTCAGATGACATAATTTCAATACACTGCATTCCATCAAAGAAGGGCAATACTAGACCAATCATACTGAAACAAATAAATAAGAATACAAAATCATCAATTATGATAATTCATGGTGTGCTTGTTTCCAACAGTTAAAGAAATATCACTGAATTTAAAACCAAACCAATCAAGAAGAATCCATATCCGACATACCATAGTCCTCAACAATTATATTGCTACTTAATATATATTTACCATCAGGACAGCTACTCAAGCTCAGACGTGTATTGGATGCATGTCTACATGTCATTGATTCAGATGTGAGTGGTGTTTTATTGCAGAGATGGCTGATCAGATGAGCAAGTTTGTGTTGAACGAATTGTCGGGCGGGGCAATCGATGAGATGTCAAATCGTAAGCTAAAGTTATCATTATTTAAAGAGAGCTATTTCAATTATGTACTCCTTTATTACATTATAGATCAATGGCAATGTCTAATGCATGAAGTTGTTGTTGCGATCAATTAATATATAAGACGTTCAAGGATATTGTTTGGAAAGCATTACTGTTTCTAATACAATATAGTCTGTGTAAACAATAATTTTAATATCAATAGCAAACAATAATTTATGTTGGGTAACTAGAACACGCGAATGTTACATGATGCAGTATAACGAGTGTGTGATTTGTGTTTTGCAGATACAAAGGAAATAATAGCTGCGTTTGACAAACTGTACAATGAAACTGTAAAATTAGATACATTAGTGTCGGCTGTACCAGTTGCAACCAATCCATTTACTGCGGTAAGTCATTTCAACAGACAACATGTGGTTCGCGCGTGACTATGATACTATTTAGTGACTGCATATTTTAATGAAAAATAAAAAACGAATGTCCTCATTTTGTTCACTTTTAATTATGTCTTAATTATTTTTATTTGAAATGATGTGTCTAAGCCTATTAGTTTTGTTCGCTCTAAATTCAACGCTCCTCTTTTGTTTATTTCAGATAATAGCGAACTTTCCTACATCAAAAATTGACGCCTTTAAAAAGAACGACACAATCAGTCAAGTAAGCACAAAATAAAGAAAGATGCGCAAACATTTATAATATTTTTAAATATTGTAATCAATTAAAATAAATGTATATGTTTATTCTTTTTATGCGCTATTGTAAAATCTGTATCACTGATATACTTGACAGCCTTTGGGTAGATTGAAACCAAGAACGAGATTTTTCAAGTAGTTTTTAAATGTCATGACTGATTATGTGTATTATAAACTTAATCATTTTTAGTGCAAGAATATTATAAAACATGTCATTAAAAAGATGTTGTATATTGTTATAATGCTGTTTCAGGTAAAAGGGAACCTGGTTGCTACAATCAACGGAACTATATTTGGAGCAATGGTTTGTAAGTAATTAGTGCACTTTTAAAGCAACTTAAGAAGAAGCACACATTAAGTGCCGGATGAGTTATAGTCGACAGTCAATGTCCGGCGACATTTATCCGTCGTTCGTTGTCATCAAACTCAGTCCAAACTTTCAGAAACCACTTTCTATGTTAAAGGGACTGTCCAACAGATAAAGCGTCGTTCGACGCGAAACGATATTTTGGGAAACTATGAGGATTGCTTATATAGCTAAAAAATACATCCATGAGCGTAGACGGTCGAGTGGTCTAAACGGGTAGCTATTTACTCAAGGAATCCAGGGGTCAGTGGTTCGAGCCCTGTTGAGGGTTACTTTTTTCCTTTTGTTTAAATTGTATTCTTGTTTTATTTTACTGGAGATTTTTAGTTCAAATGTTTAAATTTATCAATATAAAGCATTTAAAGCATTTAATGACAAGCTTCAACACATGCCAAAATCTGTTGGACGGCCCATTTAAGCAGGAAAATTCCTGTTTTGTTTTGTTGTTGTTATTTTTTGTTATATTAGATGCCTTCAATTTATTTAAATATACGAACCGTAAAACTACGAAATGGTGGAATACAACGAATAGTGCTGCTGGCCCCATCCTTTACCCGTATACGAATTTAAATAACATAATGTGATACTACGAATGTGCGATTGTACAAAAGATGAGATACAACAATATTTCTGGTACCATCATTAGGTCTGCATTGTTTCTATTTCGAAACAAAGGATCCATGTTTAAGTAAAATTGTTCCACCTTTTCAAACATTTCACAGGACTTAATTACCGTCAGACACGTAGCCAACTTGTTCGCACCACTAACAAAGACATTCCTAATACGATTTACTAACATTTTAAGATTTTGTATAATCATGCAGTGTAAAAATTGCATTTATTCGAAACATCAGCTATTGACGAGTATAAAATACGTTTTGATAAATATGGAACATCAGGTTGTAAAATGAAGAGAAATAGTCGGCATATAATTAAATATTATACATAATATTTGACTATAGCACCAAGACGCTTCTATGTTCATGTATTCGTTATTTTATTTTAGCCGCAAGACAGAAAACTGTTGCTGCTTTCCAACAAATGGGAAATCAAACGACCACAATGGTGTCGAAGATAAAAGACTTCCAATCAAATGTAGGCATATTATATTATAAGTAGTTGCTCTGAAATTCTCTGCAGGTGTAGTGTATGGCTTTCTATGCAGTTGTTATTTATGGCTTTCTATGCAGTTGTAATGTATGGCTTTCTTTGCAGGTGTAGTGTATGGCTTTCTTTGCATGTGTAATGTATGGCTTTCTATGCAGGTGTAATGTATGGCTTTCTATGCATGTGTAATGTATGGCTTTCTATGCAGTTGTAATGTATGGCTTTCTATGCATGTGTAATGTATGGCTTTCTATGCAGGTGTAATGTATGGCTTTCTATGCAGGTGTAATGTATGGCTTTCTATGCAGGTGTAATGTATGGCTTTCTACGCAGGTGTAATGTATGGCTTTCTATGCAGGTGTAATGTGTTACAGCTCCTTTCCACTATGAGATATAGGTGGACTGTTAAACGTTTTAATAAATATATGAATGTACGATATTTGTTGGATTCGGTGGAATATCGATGTTTCAAACAGTGAAATATAAGTTTTAATTCACTGATATTTCTTTATAAACCACCAGAAAGCATACAATAAATACGTATATATCTATATAAAACGTTTATATTCATTCAATAGTAACATAATTCAATTTTCAATCGCTACTGTCTTTGAATGTATTGTAAATTTCAGACAAAAGGGTCTCTGAACATCGCTTCTATTAAGTCCACGGTGAACACGTATGCAGAGACAGCCAAAAAATACGACGCGTACAGGTATACTGACTTCATCATAACCAATTAATTTTAGTGGTTGACATAATATAAAAAGTAACATACTAAATATCTATATCTATACTTAAAATGTATCTTATCTTAAATCACATACTTTACTTAAAAGTTGGACAATTATGGACGTACATGTACATCTATTTTACGATTGTTGTATGTGCCTATTTGTATTAATGTTTTACTTGCATATCGTTTATCCAACTACCAACTGGATATGTATATAATAGTTGTATAATGACTGATAAATGTAAGAAAGCGAACGAGTCCACATGGTAAGTTTGCAAAGTAGACTTTGCCAAGCTATATTGAATACCGCAAGCAAAGAAATGCAAATTCTTTAAAATATGGCATGAGTAAATGCGTAAATGTATACATGCGTAAAAATGGTAATTTCTTGACATTAGGAAGTGGTTTGTTATTGGTGTATTGCAGACAAAAAGGCGGATTAGCTCTCAGCGGGATGACGACGTTGATCGTGGTTTTTCTGGTGCTGGGGCTGGTGTTCGGCACTCTTGGTCAAGGGTTTCGAACAGCACCCACTGACCGGGGCTGTGTGTCCAACTCCGGGGGCAATTTATTAATGGCGTGAGTAGTTTTGTATGTGTCTTTGTTTAAACAAATTTATAAGGTTACACTTTTATTGTGTTCATATGTATTTGTTATAAATACTCGTTAATGTTTATTTAAAGTGGTAATGCGTTAAAGTTAAGAAGAAAATCAGATGAGCAGTACCTTGTTATGTGCGTCTTCGTATATATATACTACTAGTATTTAATTTATGTCTAAATAATGAAGATGTTTTTTTTTACATTTAACTACCGGTATGCCCGTACTAATGTTGAGTAAATTCGCGAAATTCATGTATTGATATTTTTTTTTGAAAATCAAATGCGTATTTGATAAATNATATAGTACCGTAGTTCAATATAACAATGAGCGAAATTATCAAATGACATAGAGTGAAATTATGTGTTATTTCCATAACTGAATTGGGTAATATCACAAATTAAACCAAATCATTCTTCACGCTTTAAGAGGTGTGGCGTTCATCTTCATCTTCTCGTGGCTGCTGATGCTGCTGACGATGTTGTGCTACATCCTCGGAGCGCCCATGGAGCGCTTCGTCTGTCAGTCGCTGGCCGATCCGGAACTAAAATTTATCAAGGTACTTTTGTATCCATATCCGCTTTGATTTTTTTTATTTATTTTTTATTGATCACGAGTTTATTAAAATCGATAATTTTTCATCAAAACCAACATTTGTTTAATGCGTTGACAATGTTTGTTTACATTTTTTTAAGTTTTGAAATGGATTTTTTCCGGTAATCGTCAACAAATATTGAACATTATCGATAATTTTCGCAGTTTTTATTTACTGTTTGGACCAGTGAATAACCAGTTTTTTTATCAGCGGTAACATAAAACACAGAAAAGAATAACGTAAATTAACTGATCATTTTATTAGGTAATGGAGAAGAAAATGCTATCAGACGATGTAAAGAACGCAGTTGGAGGGTCAGTGACGGATGTCCTGCAGTGAGTATAATGATATACATTGTACTCTTTACTACAAACAGAAATACATATAACATTATGAATAAATACTGAGCTGCTGTAAAGTGATGTTATGTATTTTTGCCAGTTTAAGGTAGCCGTTTTAGTGTTATTTTGTTAGTTATTTCGGTATTTTATTAATTTAAGCGCTTAATGGTAGTCTGTGAGATATGTTCGTGACATGGATGGTAACTCAGGTTCAAATAATGAACACCCTTTAGCGACTGAATGCTGTGACTGATCGTTTCTCTGAGGAAGTATATCCCATAATATTAGCTTTAAACTCAGTAAACACAAGTCGTCAAATGGTCTGTAAAGTAACACGTTTCTCACTAACATACATTCATTGTTATGTATGATCATTTCAAAGGGGCTGTCGAGATGGCAAATCAGCCTATTTAGCGTTTAATCTGAAAACGCGCTTCAACATCAGCGAAATCGATGAGCAGTTGAAAGTCCAGAAAAAGGTAAGCAAACATGTTTTATAATTAAAAAGTTTCAATTAAGTAATTATTATTGTTATTTTAATATTATATTATTGTTTGGATTGTACCACAAAATTATATATAAGTCGTCTCTATAATATTTAAATCTATATTCCACCCTTGTACCGCGAACAAAATTATATTTGAAGTAAATCCTTTTTCATTACGTTTACGCCCATAAGGACGTCTGCTGAGTGAATAATTAAAGTGCCGTTTTTGGTATTGTTCAATATAGGCCTACTGTGAAAACATTAGCAAATAAATGCACTTTAAATACCAAAAAGTAAACCTTTTCGTGAACTTTAATATAACAAGTTTACTACTAATGTAGTTTCACTGCACTGCATAAAATATAAATTATTTGTTTGTCAATAGTTTGCTTAATCGGGCTTTTAAGCATGCGCAATTTACTTAACAATTTTAGATAATTCCGGAACTTCTTTCACATCACTTGGCTCCGCCCATAGTTTCTGCAAACAAACATCGACGGAGCCTTATGTTGTGAAAGAATTTCTGGAAATATCAAGAAATTGTTCAGTAAATTGCATGTGCTTAAATGCGCTATCTAGCAAAATTTGAAAAGTGTTGGTGTGTTGACGTCATGGTTATGCAGGAGTGTATGCTGTTCAAGGAAATGTTTAGGTAAACTCCGCCCTTTTTCCTAAAAAAACATACATTTGAAATATATATATTCATGACATAATGAAAATAATTAACTGCAAATGCAACCAACAGCTTTCGTTCAGATGCTTAATATAAAACCAATCCGACTATCGCCCTTGTGGTTTTATTCCTACGCATCTGAACTCCAAACCGTTGGCTATTACCGCAATAACCAACACTTAGCCGAAAATAATTTATTAAATAACCCACTCTTGTTTATACAATACAAGTTGCGAATCGTGGTAGAATATTTAATATATCCACATCATTTATTAGTAAAACATGTGATACGTTATACCGGGTATATAATCTATTTATTTATTGATATTTTTGACGAATTTAACGTGTGTGCCTCTTTAGAACATTGACGACGAGTTGAACAAAACCCTAGCTGGCATTGCAACCCAGACCAGTGGCATGAAGGATTTTGAGAAGACCGCAAGTGACAGTTTTACAGGTTTAAATCAAGCATTCCAAGCCGTCCGATTAGACCAACTAGATGACGCGGTAAGTCTGTTCTTTTGACTATAAGTCGACAAGAGTATTGATTTAGATTTAACCATTTTAGCTGTATATACTTCCGTCATATTGATATGTATTTAAAAGTTTACGAGGTCCCTTTGCGCCTGGGGCTGCATTATGTAAGGACCCAGCACTCCAAACTAATTACCGTACTTTACTTTCTTACTAACTTAGGGCAAATTCAATTTCGATCAATTTAATTATTTTACTGAGAAAAATATTCAATTTTGATGTGGTCTTGTGTCGTGGGGGAACTTGAGTACCCGGTCAGCCTCCCTGTCTGCCTGCCTTCCCGCTCATCCGCCCGCCAGCCCGCCATCAAGTCCGCTGGATATACTGGATATGAAACTGTTAAAAAAACTATATCGAACGAATAGCATATTTATTCTGAATTTTTCAGATCACGGCTGCAGGACAACTTCCCAATATCGGTAGTATCGACCTGGTAAGAGTGTTCTTACAAGTATTATAATTTAAGAAAGTTTACAATTATGTTTACTTTTGTAATTTATATAAGTCATGAGCTTCCAAGATGTCAAGATGTTTTTTTTCAAACTTTTCAGACTGGCGTTATCGATGCTAAGAACAATCTTAAGCGAGTTAATGATAGCCTTAAGGTAAAGGATAATCTTTTATTATACGTTTTTATAAACTTGTTTGAAAATCGGGACGTATTACGGTAACTGTCCTGTAGGATGGAAATATAGGCGAATGGATTTTCTAATAACTTGGTAGAAGTGACGGTTCAATTGTGATGGGCTTTGGTTCGCAAGAATCATTCCACTATATCAACAACAAAAACCGTCAGATTTAATTGTCAACTACTAGTATACGAAATCAAGCTTTTAAACGTATTTGGGAACTTGTCCTGCGTGAATATATGTTCAAATAATTGGCAAAAAATGATACGTATGTTGTATGGTGACCGCTTGAACCAGATCTCCAGGTCAAATATCAATGTCATGATTAAATGGCAAATATATGATGCACTAAGGTTGTAATATTTCTTTGTCAAGCATTGGCTGATTATTAGAAAGCTTGGAAACAGTGATGCTCATGGTGAGATAGTTTTGTTTGGAAGAACCAGAGACGTAGATATCTACGTCTCTGGAAGAACTTGGTAATTAGATCCAAGGTAATGCTCACATGTCAAGGTCAATTGTTCCCTATAATAAGATTCGTTAAGTTGAGTTGTTTTAAACATTTTCTAGCAAACAACGTTCCTATTGTCCGTTATGGTGATCATACTTAATTCGGTTTTAGTCCACATGTGCATTTGGTGTTAAATGATCTTTTAATACTGAGGCGGTTCTGGCTTCGATATATTAAAATGACCTGTTTAAATTTGAGCGACACCAACGGGTTTGACCAGTACTAAAAAAGGTTCGATGTATCTTGTTGACCTTATATAAGGGGACAGTTCTGCATCCATCGACCCTTATGGGCCATGAATTGACCATTGAGTCGCCAACGACACTTGAATAAAATATATTTTAGCTTTACCAAACTGAATGTAGGTTTAATGCTATATGGTCAGATCGGCCAGAATGCGAAGATTTATTATAAAAGTGTCATCTATTGGCCTTGAGTATCCAATCTTGTAATGTCCCGTTCAGTTCACAGGCATAAGCATAAAATATGTAATGAGTACCATGTTCAGCAAGACATATTCTAAAACAATAGATCTTTATGTCTATTATTGTGTTTTACTTTAATGCATAACCACACAAACTGTGCATATAGTGTTTTAAAAAATCGTCAATACATCATATTAAAAGCATACCGCTTTAAACGAATATAGTTCATACTTATGACGCATATGACATCATAGTCAATGGTCCACTAGACAATTTCAATAAAAGTGAGTGCTTTGTTTAAAAATGAAAAAAAAAATAATACCCATTGTTTATACTTATGGACTTGATATCAACATTTTAGGATTGGGAGAAGACATTTGTTGAGGGCATGACGATGGCCAGCACCAAAATATCGACCGAGATGCCTAAGGTATACATAAACAAAGAAGGCAGTACATGTGCTCACATTTCAACTTCATTCGGCTTTATATAAATGGACAGTTATCCAAAAACACAAATTGTTCGAACACCGATTTTTCTAAGGCCGTGTCCGAGTGGTGACGGCTGGCAAGCAGGTGCTTATAAAAAAAATGTTAAGAAGTGAATAACAAGGTATCGTTGCAAAATACAAATATCATAATTTATAAAAGTAAAAAGAGATTCAGTATACTTTAAAGCCAATAAAACGCTCAAAATAAACGAACATTTCGTAAAATATTTCATAAAATAAAGTTACCTCATAAATAATCAGTGATTCTTACAGCAATGGCCAAAATTCAACGCTAGATAAGGTCTGGCAACATAGATTTAACAAGATACAAAATGCTCTTTTTTATTTTTGTGTGTCACAATATATTCCATTTTAATTTCCCGCGACGATATCTTTTCATACGACACACGAACACTAAATTGGTAGATGTACATGTGTTGAATATATTGTACCACAAACAAATAAAAATAGCATTTTATATCTTGTTAAATCTATGTAAACAGTCGACATCTAGCGTTGAAATGTTTGCTATTGCTATATGGAACACTGACAATTTATGGGGTATTTTTATTTTATTAAACATGTTACGGGTTTTTCGTTGAATTTTAGCGTTTTAGAGGCTTTTATAGTTATGTCAGGAACAGGGCCACACGGCGTAGACAATGAGGTCGTGGGTGCTTCTGCCATATACTTTCAAAGCAAATTACGAGTGACCAATGGTGGACCGCACGTACCTTTTCACTTTATATATCATATAACACATGTATTTCATTTGTTTTAGCTTGTCAAAGATTTCCAGACTAAAGTCATGAACATCGCTGACAATTACGTCAATACCACTAAAGATATGGTATGGCATGCTTGTGAAACTGTTTAGTCACGTAACATTATTGTTATTTATACGAGATATGAATTAAGTTGACAGCTTGGGGACCACTTCATGCAATTATAAACGGGACGATTGATGGTGACAGCAAAGTTATGAATAAAAGCTATATATACTGTTAAGAAAGAGTTACACATATAAATTACCAATTATAAGTAAACGCATTGCCGTGCATATTCGGCTTATCTTATATTTGACATTGGGCCGAAATTTTTTATACGAGAACGATGTTTACGATTGATGTTACTTTTATTTCTGTTATGTGCACATTTTCTGTTAATGGTACCGTGTCTGTAATGTATATATAATAACATGTTTATAGTATGATGCTGAACTAAGTAAACGAACGGTAAACGAGTATGTAATTTATCTAAGGTTATAAACGACGTTGGCAAGTGTACCCCGGTGTGGAACCTGTACCATTCCATCGTGGTTGTGGCGCTGTGTCAGTACACCATCGACTCGTTCGTAAGTAGACGCGCACGAAGTAAGCGCGATCCTGATGGACGTTCTCTTCATATTGTACATTGAAATATAGATCTTCACGAAATTAAGTTAAACAGATGAGAAGCTCATCCATTCTCTTTGTTTCTTCGTAGTTTATGCCCTGCACGTACAACCGTCCTGAAATTGTTCGTACTTACTTTTAATTGCTGGGTGGAATTTGCTCAAATGGTCACAGCTGAATGACCTTGATATGTACGTGATCGTAAACGGAATGTTGTCTGCAACTATGTGCCAGAATCATGGCCCTCTGAAGCAAGTCGTTTTAAACTAACTGGTTTATTTGTATGTGTCCAAACATGTTATCGTATACTTATTTCAGAACGGTTTCTGGTTCTCGATTGGCTGGTGTCTGTTCTTCTTCATGCCCAGTCTCGTGTTCGGAGTGAAACTGGCCAAGCACTTCCGCCGTATGGAGCATGATGACGATGAGTGAGTGCGCGCGCATGTTACTATTTGTTTTGTTTTGATCCCATAGCTGTTTATTTTAGCACCATTTCATTGAATGTCTGAAACTTTAATAGTCACTCTGATATAACGGTTTCTCCGTTGCCTTTGAAGAACTACTACTAGGCGTCTTTGAAAAGATCTTGAAAACGCTCTCCGTTTGTGGATCGAACATGGTATGCTAATTTCCGATTATGATAATGTCCCCTTATTCTTTTGAAATGTTCATGAAAACCTGGCATATATGTAAGGAACACCGGCTTTATGTCCAGCTTAAATTATCTTACAGGGAGGGAGACCTACCGATGGCATCCGTCACGCAGTAAGTACTGCGTCATTATTATTACTTCTAACATGATACTCGGTGAGTTTTATGTTGACAAAGAAAACAACTATTATTAAACTTCGATACTTACAGCATAAAAAGAAGCCTTAGGGATAATAGGATATCATTACAGTTGCAAACATATTTATCATTTCAGTGTTAAAATCGCAACAATTGTCGTCTCGAGGCGTGGTTAATAAAATCCAAATCGTTGTTTGACCTATACATAACGATTGTACAATTGTTTTTATCAATCAAGAAATAATATTTAGTCTAATTTTTATTCAGAATTACATCAATTTTATGGGTGAATGGATAGTTTCTTTAACCGTGTATTCCTTAATTCCCTTCTTTAAAATGCATAGGTGTGTTTCTATGAGTATATGCATTCTACAGAAAGTTTCACTTTTGTTAGAATAAGATAAGCATAGTGTGCCGCATATTGATTTAGGCATAGAGTGTATCAGCCGTCATTTTCAAACAGTTCAAGTGTTTAGATATTAGTTAAAACCTTTTCTATTGTAGCTCTATTATTCCGAAAGCTGTCTTCTTGATAATGTTCGAGGACATTTCTTGGGTAGAATCAGTATATGGTGTTTGAAGACTTCAAGTCATTCGATTTAAGGGGTGTTGCGGCAGTTTATTTAACCGAGGATATATTTAAAGCAACACCGATGCTATTATTACAACCCAATACTTTTGTTATCAGAATCATCACAAATTAATGACCGAGTAGGTTCATAATAGGTACTCAGTGGTTCGATCCGAGGTGCGGTTAACTTTTTAATTTTTTTTTATTCTTTCTTTTATTTCATTCTTGTTTTTTTCTGGAGCTCTTTAGTCCTGTTGATTACACTAATCAATTTAAAGCATTTAATCACAAACTTCAAAACATGCCGAAATCTGTCAACAAGCCCCTGTTGTTGATGATTAAGGTCGAGTTTGATACTGTATGGTCTTATGTTTGTGATTAAATATTGTATTAGTGTTGTGTTTTTAAGTAAGCCGTTGTGATCCCAATTAAGATTGTAAACAATATATAATGTTAATGCATATCTCTAACAGTCTATGTACCGGTACTTGGGTTTCGCCTAATTGCTGTATTGTAGGAAATTCGACATAGACGGTAGGGATAGTTTAACAAAAAAATCTCTGTTAAAAGTGCGGTGACCCCCTTTTTTTATTTTTGTTTTATGATAACAATACGTAGATGAACATATTTGAGCAGTTTCGCAAAAAGTTATTAGATAGAACTTTTTTAAATTCCATTTTTGTGGTTAAAATAGTAAAAAATTGACGTTTTTTTGGGTGACATAAAAATTATAAAAATTAAATTTCTTAAAATTTAACTTGTGTTCTCCATTTGTTTGGTAGTTTGTGGTTTAATTAAATGGTATATGATATATATTAGCTTATATAATATCTACATGTTGCCAATTTCATAGGTTATTAATCATTTTTATGCAATTAGAGATTTTTCAGTTTTAATGAAAAAGTACATGTTATATAATGGCGAATAAAATCAAAACAAGGCCGGTGACCCTATGTTTTTATTTAATTTTTCATATAGTATTTGTATGTAGTACTTGAATATAAATGTTGAGCAAAAGTTATTAGATGGAAAAAAATCAGCAAAACTGCAGCAACACCCCTTAAATATAAAATTCTGGCAAATATAATTTTATGTTCCTGTAAAAAATGAATAAGTGAAATATTATCTTTTTATTTTTTATTTTTTCAGTAACAAGGTTGCTCCGGCTCATTACTAACACGCCTGCTCAAACAGCGACATACAAACAACGCTGATTCAAAATTGTTATAACGAGTATTTGTTTATCGCCACATAAATACTCAAAATCAACGGATATTTCTTAAAATATTTCATAAAACAAAATTAAACCATACAAAATCAGTGTTCCTAATAGCAATAGCCAAAATTTCAACGCTAGATGTGGTATGGTGACATAGATTTAACGTGATACAAAATGATCGTTTTTATTTTTTGTGTCACGATATATTCCATTTTAATTTTCCGCAATGATATCTATTCATACGACACACGAACAATAAGTTCGTACATGGACATGTGTTGAATATATTGTACCACAAAAATAATCAGCATTTTTTATCTTGTTTAATCTATGTTACCAGACCTCATCTAGCAATTAAATTTTGTCTGATGTTATAAGGAACACTGATTTTTTGGAGGTCAACTTTATTTTATGAAATATTTTACGAAATATTCGTTGATTTTAAGTGTTAATGGGACTTTCAAATTAAGGCCTACACTTTGCATATGAATGTAATTGACAAAATATACATTTTAACCATGTCAAGATAACTCAATGGTTATTTGTATACCACTGAACATTTTATCAACTATGTCTGTGATAGTGTGTACTAAAGGACATTATGATGCTTGTGGCCACCTGGAAACAATTGGAAGACAGACATCAACAGTATTGAACTGAATTATCACAAGTCTTCTTTATTACTCTTAATTGTAGCAGTTCAATGAACATTGTATTTGCACCTGATAACAGAGAAGTGGTAAATTTTCACGTAACTGTCCCATTATTTTTGTATATTCCACCTTTGTTAGTGTGCTTGTCTATTGATTAATATCAAATAATTTTATGGAATCTGTTTGTACAATTTGTTTCGCTTGTGTTTTTGTGGCATGTTATCTACTTTTACCCAGATTGTCTTGTGGTAGCGTTTCATTTTCTTCAGAACATATCTTACGTATTGATTTTTTTTTTTTGAAAATAGGAACATCCGTCGTTTTATACATTTACTTGCTTGTTTAAACATTGGTAATTCTCGTGGAAAGCGCTAAAATTGACTTGCTAACGTGTATTAAAACGAATTCATTCGTATATGCTAATCCTTGAAGTGTAAACATAGGACTTCGGGATGATTAAAAAACGAACCATCACATCCGGGCTGTTATGAGACATAAATTATGTCTATCGTCATTGTTGTAACAATCGCATGTTAATGTTTTTGTGTAATGCGTTTAACAATTCATTTTATGTAATTCTTTATTGATTTTCAATATTTGCGTGTTTGTTTTAATGTATAATCAGATGCGTGTACGTTTATCACAGAGATCCTCCTGTGACAGTGTTGTCAATGTGAAACATTCATCTGTGTGATTTTTCAAAGAACGCTGTACGAATGTCTGCTGAAATGTCACTTTTACTGTGTAGAGGGACTTGTTCATAAAATGTCAATATTTTTTTAAGAGATATATATACAACTACATACTTCGTTTTGTATGGCTTTATAGTTCTACATTTAATTGAAAATTATTAAATAACTATGCTTTTGTTGTAATTTTCATCAATAATTTACAAATTGCATGTATTACTGGTATTGCGTTTCGAGGAGGTATAGTAGTAAGATACTGGGGCGACAAATAACTCAGGGTTGCAGGTTCGATCACTCGCTCAACCCTTACCTACTAACTCCCTTTCGCATGAGACGTTAAACATAGGTGCAGTGTTCGAGGTGCTTCACACCAGGCACAAAAAGACCCAGGCTCTTCTCTCGTCCCAGTGGTAGCGAGTTAAGATTTTTCCCAAAGGTCCAACTGTTTTACCGGTAATACATGTATGCTTATTATTTTAAATTATTCCAAGTATAATAGTTTTGTTAGTAAATATATTAAAAGGCATAATTCAAGAATTCAAATATAAGTGAACAAGTCCCTTAACACTGATGCTGCTTCCTCAACTGCTTAGTTTTCCGTCCATTTTTAATTTTATATTAAAGCAAATAAATCGACGAAAATTGCTTTGTGCTGTTGTCTTTACTCTTTGTCAATATTTATGTGGTAATGTTATGTGGTGACGTGTTTCGCTTTAATAACATTATACATTGTATATCATTAAGTTTAAACACATTTATTTAAGCTCGATTGCATAGAAAGTCTTAGGCTTATTTGAAACGCTCTCCAGTCCGTTTCCTGGGACTAGAACCAGTACTTGGTGTCGATGGCGGAGATCTAAAGAACGCTCCCACACTGGGGATCGAACCCATGACCTCCCGGTCGCTCGGCGGACACCTTATCCATAACGCCACGGCGACATGAACATTATATCATATCATCGTATATCATTTAAATAATGACGCCACGGTACATCAACACTGCTCATGTATATGCCAAGTTTCCGCAAGAAGGGCTCATGTTTGATCAACGAATATTCATACGTTAACTGCATCGCGGGTAGAAGTAACCAGAACATGTTACAATGGATTTCGTGATGCTGGAAAAATGAAAAATGATTCTCGCCTTAGAGGGCAAATCGCATCACTGTAATAAGAAGAAACTCATAATTAGGACTAGCATAATCCTAATTAATCCATTGAAACGTGCCACAGTGTGTAATATTCCGAATATCTTTCTCATTATACTTTGTCTCATAATAAGGTGATACAAGATTCTAAGTCATTACTATGTGATTGTATCTCCTATGAGATAGTTTGTTTGAATTTGGAGGCGCCAAGTCCTAATCAGAGCTTAGTATTTCAAATGCAAATACATTTCCTTTATATACATCTAGCGCAAAAATTATTTACATATTCTATTGCGCTTCACAATTACATAATTAAGCATTAAGACAAAAATTGCAAACAATATACATTTCTGTTTTAGTTTTAAAACAATCAGAATTTTATATTGTAGTTCATAACAATGTATGTGTTTATGAAACACTATGTCCCCTTTTGAGCGATTTTGACCCATATATTTGACCTTTGACCTTGAAGGATGACCTTGACCTTTCACTACTAAAAATGTGCAGCTCCATGAGATACACATGCATGCAAAATATCAAGTTGCTATCTTCAATATTGCAAAAGTTATGGCCAATGTTAAAGTTTGTGCAAACAAACCAACATACAAACAAACCAACAAACAGACAGGACAAAAACAATATGTCCCCCAGTATCGAATGGGGGACATAAAAAATATGTCCCCCAGTATAGACTGGGGGACATAAAAATGCAGACTTCATATAAGTCCTGCTGGTACGTTCATTGTTAGCAAAATTGTCCATACAAATGTGTTTCCGCCTTGATCTAAAAGTGGCTTCAGACTGACAATTCTTGAGATAATCAGGTAGATTGTTCCACCATATTGGACCGAGGACGGCAAGAGATCTACCAGCCAATTGTGTTCTTTGTCTAGGAATGTAGAATGTTGTCTCATGTTGTGACCTGAATTTGTAGCCTCGAGTAGATAAAAACATGTTCTTATGGTATACTGGAGCTGTAGCATGGGTTACACGAAAAAAACACACTAAGACTTTAAACACCACCCTGGCTTTAACTGGAAGCCAGTGTAGCTGTTTTAGGAGATCAGTGATTGGGTCTTCAAAAGAAGCGTTCAAGACTACTCGTGCAGCATGATTTTGGATTCGCTGTAGTTTCTTGATTTGATAAGAAGGACCATTGCAAAAGTCATTATGCGAATGAACTAATGATGAAGAAGATTCTTTTGTAGATGTTTACGTATAGCTTTGATAATTTGTAGCTGTGCAAGAACATTCTGACACTTTTTCCGGATGTATTTGTCAAAGTTGAGAGTGTTGGTCATGATAACACCAAGATCTCTTGCATGATTGACAACTTTCACTTCGCAACCACCGTCAGCCACGCTTGAAGTACTCAGTTTCGCCAACTGTTTCCTGGTAACATATACAATAATTTCAGTTTTTGATTGGTTCATTTTCATTTTGAAGGCTGACATCCACTTAATGACGTCCTCCAGGCAACTATCAAGTTGCTGAAAACAGTTGACTCATTTTCGAAATAACCTGTTTGAAATTTGAATACTTTCTTATGGTCATCCGCATATCCATAAAGATCGGCCGAATATTTCTAACTCCTCTGTTGAGAGCAGATATATACAAGTTAAATATAACTGATCCGGCACAAGAACCCTATGGGACACCGAAAAGCAATTGTTCAGTTTCAGATGTTGACTGTTCGACTAACACTTTCATTGTTCGGTTGATGAGATAGGAGATAATCCATGTTAAAGGAATGCCATGAATACCAAATTCGTCCTGAAGAATTCGAATAAGTAGTGGGATATCAATGGTGTCGAACGCTGCACTTAAGTCAACCAAGACCACGATAGTAACTTGACCTTCATCAATGGTTTCTAGAAGGTCATTATACATTTTAAGCATTGCCGTTTCAACTCCGTGATGTCTTCTATAGGCACTTTGGTAAGGTGGAAGTAGATTATTAGCCGCAAAATGATCATGAATTTGGTTTAATGCAGCTTTTTCAAGAATTTTCGAAAGAAATGTCAAATTTGAAAAAATTCAGTAGTTCCAAAGGGAGAACTTTCTTCTTCAACAATAGTTTAATCACAGCGCTTTTCCATGTGTCAGTGAATGCACCAGATAGCAACGATCTATTTACTATTTCTGGCAATACAGGTGTCAGTTCTGAGAAATGGTCTCAAAGTAGGGGTCGCATCAAGTTCACATGTTGTAGTTTTGGATGCATTTAAAAGTTTAAGAGTATCTCTTTGGGAGAGGGGTTTGAAAACAGTTAGTGGATTCCTTATCACGGGTCGATTTGAGCAAAACAGATTGCTGTTGCATGTTGTTTAAATGGGCAAATTGTCCAGGTCATTTCTTGTTTTGATAATCTTATCTGCAAAGTATCGCAGGAAGTCTTTAGCCAAAGATACTGCACATGTATGTAATGGGAGTGGGTTTTCCTTCGATCTACCCAGTAAAACTGATATTATAGCGTATAACTTCCTTTTATTCCTTTCTGCGTCCCCAAGTTTGTCTTTGTAGTATTCGTCCTTGACTCTGGAAAGTTCCGCACTATAAATGTTTGCCATACCTTTTTAGACTTTTCTAGATAGGTCAGATTTGTCACGCATGAATATTTTTCTATGGATCGTTTATATACTGTTTTAGCTGTTTAACGGTACACTTGGTCTCTATAGAATGGTTCTTTCTTTCAGAGGTGCGTGCTTCTGTACAATTTCTGTTATGTGTTTGGTGAATTAACACACAAGGTCATTAACATCAGATGAGCTGTCTACAATGTTGTTTCATTCTTTGAAATCTGCTTGTTATATGTCTCTGGACACAGATGTCCAATTTCGTGAATTAATTTCCTTTCTGGTAAGGGAAGGACGACATTGCTCGATGATGCAGCTGACAAATCAGTGATCAGTTATGAAATAGTCAGATACAGGCTCTGAGACTTTAACGTGTTTGTCTTAAAACTGTGTAATAATCAAATCAAATCATAAAAAGGAGTTTTTATGAGATAATATACATTTAATATAATTAAGTATATTTAAGGTCCTGATTTGGACCGAGGATCTCAAATTACGAGATATAATCTTTTAATAAAATGTATGTATATCATATTAAGCCCAAGAATCTCAAATTACGAGATATATTCTAATGATAAGGAGCACCAGAATGCATGATCAACGGGGTTCACCTGGGGTTTACACACGGGCTGGACAGAATGTTAACACTTTATTTGTGCAGATATTTCAAGTTATTGAAATACATTTCCCAAAAATCATTAGTGCATAAAAGACAGTTTTTCTTGCAGTTTATGCCGATATCTCAAGATTTAAGAATAAATCATTGAATTCGTCTGAAATCGGTGACAAAACTTCACGTTGCGTGCAACATAAAAGCAGCAGAACACAGGCTTAGTAAATAAAGTAATTCTGATGTATTTCACATTGCCATAGGCAGCATAAAAACGGTCTTTTATGGACTAGGGGAAATTCTTAAGAAAAATTGTTTTAAAAAGTTATTTGAAAAAAAACACACTTACCGGCGTGTTTACATCCCTTAACGTTTAATTGTGAACCCCACAAAGTCACGTGATCCGGCATCCTATGTACGTGCATCATAATAAGGGCTGAGTATCACAAATTAGGATTGTGAAGACCCGTATTAATGAAACAAAACCTGCTTTAACTTCAAAATGGCCTATCTCTTCACTTGTAATGTTTCAAAATGATATCCTAATCAAACATTTAGCACATGCCAGATTTGTTTTGTTTTTTAACATTCACTAGACGAATTGGCCTCAATTGGAATTGGAAACAAAAATGTTTTGCATATGACTGTTAAATTGCTATTCTTGTCTGTACCAAGTTTCATGATTATGTCTTATTTTCGAGAAATTGAATTACTTCCTGTAATTCTTTTTTAGAAACAATCACTTGACATCTGCCTTATTGAAGGGTCAAGCATAATCCTCTCATCACTTTAAAATTTGTACACCGAGTTTCACGATCATTTTCTATGTACTTTTCGAGTTATTCTTTTTTTGTGGACATACAGACGGACGGATATGTGAACAGAGGCACGGATTGACCATCAGACATAAGACACACATATAGCAAAATGTGTATACCAAGGTTTCATGATCTCATAGTATTTGTAAATAATTAATATCTACAACGTATATGGGCTATGTAATATGTTGGAACGAATTATTACGGCTTCATCATAATATGTATGACCGGTTTAAGCCCCGAATGCTTTGCATTGACCGTTTCCAGTCTCTGGCACAACGGTAACATTACATTCATGCACATAGAGCATGTAACGACAATTCTGCTGGGAGATTGGAGTTTTATTACAACTATATTGTTTAAAAGTTTGATGTGTGCTGTATTTATTGTTTTATCCATAGCTACAACACATGCGCTCAAATAGTATATTAAGTACTTGATAAACACGTTTGAGAACATTGTAATTGTATGTCTGCATAATACTTTAAAATATTCTCTTTTCAACGCTATAACGCTGTTTTTATGCGTTTTAAATACTTATGTCAGTCATGTTTAAGCATGCTTTTATATATTTTTTCTAAGATGTGAATACATGTATTGCCTGTGGGGATTAACTTACTTGCTGTTGAATGAAAAACAGCGCCAAAATTATTTTTTGAAAGAGAAATATCAACAAACTTCTGAAAAAATACTGATTCAGCATCTTTAAGTTGTAACAAAGACCCATCATGTTTGAATGATCTGTGTACACAATATTTTCACAAACTCCACTATTGATTCCTTCTGATTTTACTCAGAGTATCCACATCAAGTACTAGATGTTTGGCGACTAGGATGATATTGTAATACTTTGTATGTTAGTTTCTTGCAAGTATTTTACTACAGTGACCGTGTTATTTTACGTTGAAAACACGAGTGGCGATTGGTTTGGATAAAGACGGAAGAAAAATAATTGGTTGTTTCAAATTTTATTCATTTTTTTTTCAAGCCTTCCATTTCAATGCAAAGTTGAAAATGGTAACAATAAGGAACTGAAAATACACGTGAATGTATGTATGTATATGTATAAACTGTAAGTTACAAGTAACAGTGAAAGATTACTTTACCAACTAATGGGTCTGACTTTAAGGTGTACACAATGTAAAATTAACATCAACAATATTAGAGGTACTTGTACGAACTTTGAAGAAATTGCTACTGTGGAACTCCTCGTTAATTGCATGTTATGTCATTGTATCAAAAACTATACCGGGTATTCAACAATCAAATCCGTCCAAGCTCAGAAAATTCAAATCAAAATTGAAAATAGTAACACATCCATATCAGCCTGCAGTATTTTTTCTATAAACAAGTGGGCCATGATGGCTCTGAAGCGCTCACCTTAGCTTAAGGTACACCAATTGTCGAAGACTTAACATGGTGACATACATGTAGTGTTTGACCCTAGTACCTAGATACAACCATGGCCTTAACATTGACAAGATAAAAAAATCTGGAAAAGTTGGATAAAACACAGTCATGAATGTGTGGCTTCTAGAGTGGTAAAAAGAGGTAAACAGGTGACCCGAATTCTATCTTGGCCCCAACATTGTAATGATAAACAAACATTTCAGTGAGATTAAGTCATAAATGAGACCTCTAGCGGCTTTAACGGTCTTTCTTAGATTTGACCTGGTGACCTTGTTTTGGAACGCATGCGAGCCAGATTGGAACTAGGCCTAGATATTGTCAAGATAAACAATCAAAGTTTCATCACAATTGTTTCATAAATGTGGGCTCGGGAGCAGTAACAAGTTTTAAAAACAAAATGATCCAGTGACCTTGTTTTGGGATGCACACGGCCTAGATTCGAAATCAGCCTAGACATTATCAAGATAAACATTCAGACCAAGTTTAATTTAGATTGAGTCATACGTGTGGCGTTTAGAGTGGAAACAAGACTTTCCTAAGATTTGTCCTGGTGAACTAGTTTTCGGGCCCATATGACCCAGATACGAACTCGGCCTAGATATTATCACTACATCATTACATGTATAAACATTCTGACCAATTACCATCAAGATTAGATAAAAAGTAGACAATGAACACACCACACAGCACGACGTCAGACGTTGTGTGATCACAATAACTCCCCTTCACTTGCTCAGGTGAGCTTAAAATAAGGAGTGCTTACATGTACATGTAGATAAGGAATTTTATATGAATAACTGCATAGAAACATAATATCTTACTTTAGTTGAATGTTTAAAATCCCACATGTGAATATCAAATAATGTGAACTTTTATTTGTTTTGATGAAACAATCAATGTTATGCAACTTGCCGAAGAAATGTTTGAACATGCGCCACAAATACAGGGATACGTAGTGCAGTACAATATGAAACCAATGTGACCCAAACTTTATGGCATAGGTAATCATGCACAGAAATATTTGTGCTACATTTACTTTTTTTTATTTTTGTCATATTTCAAATGTTTTGAAGTAAGATAAGTAATGAACAAATAAACTAAAAGTATATACTGATGGAAAAATCTTTGTAAAAATCTAAAACATACTTGTAATATTAAGAGGGGGGAAATGTTAGGACTATAAACCTAGTGTAGTTCTTGAATATTGTAACATGCCTTAATATCAAATCAGACATATCCGAAACAACACACTACTAGATCTTGAGTGAAAGTAAGCCTGCATCAGTTAATGCAAGTGAAACTCATAAAAATACGTTCAAATATGAACTACAATGACATTGTACGTGTTTGTAAGTGTGGAAAACAAACTGTATACAATATATACAGACAGTCGTATGATACAACAATCAAGTGCTGAGCTGTATGATACAAGGGAATAAATACAATATAAACACCCAGCAAGTTACAGAGAAGATTACTCTCCCCTTACAAGCACTATAATTTGTAAAATGTGGTGTGTAACTTTTAAACAATACACAATCATTTATTTTTGTTCTGCTTTTTATACATAGTATAGGTACACATTTGTATTACATTTGTATGCACTACAAAAGCAAAATAATTTAAACTCCAATTGGTAAGTTACCAACCAAATGATAATTCAGGATTTAAGTACTTTTTCAAGTTTAACTGCCCATTTTGACAGGTCAGAAATATCCAGTGTCTGGCACAAAGCGTGTCAGAAAAAAAGGTTATTTAATAATTTGCAAATCTTAACTAGCAAAGTAAAACTAACAAAACATGATTTTATTTCTAAATGAAAGCTAGAAAGGAACAAACCACCATGAAAGTTAACTCAGCTTGCTAGTAAATTTTATTATTACGTGAAAACAAAAAAGGTTATCTCCCTTACATTGAAAGTAAGAACAAAACAGAAACTACGGGTATTATTAACAATAACTAATCTTCTTCACTGTTATCCACCAAGTTTTTTATTTAATCGGGGGAATTTCGCAAAGGAGTACTCTTCCATCGGGTAGAGCTGTTTCAATTTCCTCTTTCGGGAGCTTGATCTTACACCATCACTGGACTCAGAAGAAGGCAACACTTTAGCTGCCTGAGCCCCTGACAATTTTGGTCCCAAAGATTTAACAGTCTCTTGATGCCCGTTAGCCTTTGTGTTGACAACTTTTGGTCCACCTCTACGAACAACTTTGCTTTTCTTCGCTGGTGACACCGGAGTTCGTATGATCCTAGGCCCAGCAGGCTTTTCAGGACTTTCTGGTTTCAGTGTTTCTGATTTCCCATAATGACTAGTTTCCGATTCCAGCTGATACGCCAAGCCCTCCTGCACGATGTCTGGCGATGGCAACTGATTATTGTCAAACAATTCCTTCTTACGCTGGAATGTTTCCCAAAGTTTACGGTCTTTTATCGTCAAATCCCTTTCGGAAATATCGAGAGACCTTGTCGCAGTCACAACCAGCATTACAGTGTTGTCGTGCAAGTGACGCAAGAAGCTATCCACTGACAACATTTTCCTGCAAGTTTAGCAGCGTACACAGATGGACCTCTTGTTGTGGTACCTCTCCACAAAGACCTCGGCCAGCTGTGTGCGCGTCCGTGGTTCAGCAATAGAGCTGGCATCCCTGTGGATAATCCTCATAGGAACCTCATCGTGACTGATCTGAATGTTCTCCTTCCTTTTCATTAAGCTCAGGGCGGGTCTCAAGTCATCTGTGCTGACCTGGGTTTTTACACTGTTGTGAAAGTTCTCAGTCAAACTCGATGATGCTGCATCAACATGCCCATCTTTCAAGATGTCTGTATTTTTCTTCACGGAACTGCTTTCACTTTGAAATTCTTCATCTGTATTTTCTACTTGCTGACCTGCATCGTCTGTCAGTGAGTCTGAATGTTCGACACATTCCAGTATCTCATCCGGCAATGTGGGGGACACCCTCAAATCATCTTCACACATTTCCACCCCAACACTTTTGTGGACGGGGAACGTCTGCATTGGGCCCTCATACACGACAGTTTCTACCGTCGCTTTTGGAGGCGAACCGCCTCGTACTTCTACCTTCTCCCTGTCAAATTCAGAAGAACTTTCCGGAAATGTCTTTCTTCGCATCCCAAGCAATGAGGCAGAGCTCGTCTTATAATAAACCTTCAAGTTTTTCTCTCTGCCAGCAAACCCATTCTGGAAACCACCACCAGTTCGGTTGACTTGCACAGACACCGGGGTAGAGGTTGCAATAGGATGAGATTTGCTGGGCCTCCCCCTCATTTTAACGCTTTTCAGCGGGAGGGTGCGACAATGGAGCACTGTCCGTCTCACTGGTGGAGTCGGTATCGTAGCAGGAGCTGTACTCGGACACCACGCTGTCTGTCTCCTCGCTGCTGTCCATCTCTACCGAGTACCGCACTACCTTGAACTTCTCTGTCGGCAGCTTTCGCTTCCTGGACAGGTCTGGGGTACCATGGGACACTTTTGATTTCGGCTTCTTCTCAACTGAAAATAACGACACAATACTTAAATAAAAAGCGTAAAAAACTTCTTTTTGTCATGTAAATGAATAGTAAACAAAAGAATGTTATATGGTGCCAAGCTTGGAATTGACTATCTTTGCATATAAACAGGGTTCCCAGCTTTTTGTATGAACAAAATTCCCTGATTTTTCCCTGATGGAAAATAAAAATTCCAGGATTATAATTTCGACCTTTATCTTGTTTTAGACACCCTCAAAAAATAGCAGTTGCAGACAATAACATGAGAAAGAGAGAAAGAAGTAGGTATTAACTAATAGTACACTAAGCTACATGTATACAACAAAGCCACCATAGCCATGCAGAGGAATCGATTTGCTGTTTTAATTGTTTGGACTTTTCAACACAAGTCGGGAAAGTCTGACTAAACAAAATTCCCTGATTTTTCCCGGATTTCAGGAACTTTTCCGAAATTCCCTGACTTTTCCCTGACTGGAAAAAGTCAAAGTCTTTTTCCATATTTTCCCTGATTTCCAGGTTGGCTTGGAACCCTGATACATGATATGACTGATAACATGAAATGCCAAGCGTATCCAATGGGAAATATTCAGCCTTGCAAATAGACTAGTCTATGCCTAATTGTCTCCCTTGTACTATGTATGTCACAGTTTATGAAAGAAGTATCTGCTAAAGCAAGAAGTTCGCCAAAATAAATAGGTCTTGCTTACTACGTTCACTGTTATGAAACATGTGTTTTATTGATAAATGCTAGTTATGCTAATGAAAGGCAAATGTGTCTTCTTCCTTTTAACCCCAAGTAACAGTTAATCCTTGTAATTAATGATTACACCTTACTACAGTACATCCTTGGTAACACATATAAACACTTAACTATGAAATGAATTACAGACGGAATAGAATGAAAACAAAATTCAACCATAGCCCAGTCAGTATAAAATCTTAAGACCCTTTTTAAATTGTATATAAATTAATGCATGTACAGGTTAATCTGACCATTTGTAAAACTGAACAAATATAGGATGATTATATTTATCAGAAACTAAGCGATCAACCAAAATAACTAAATTTTATTTGATGAATAGATGCTTCACATGATTATAAGACACAAATAATGTATTATTAGCTCTTTTCAGTAAAATCATTCATATTGCTGGAGTATTTATCACATTTATACAAACAAGACCTAGAGCAGTATTCACTACCATACACTTAGATGTGATAAATATTCATTAACACCAAGATATGGGCTGTTACATTGTAATTGATATTTCCGATGACTAACTGCATTGATCTAAGCAGGTTGAGCTTGTTTTATAATGTACCAGCATAAATAGCTATTGCCTATTTATGTTCACTGTTATGAACCATTTGCTTTATTGATACATGCTTGTTAAATGAAAGGCAAATGTATCTTCTTCGTTAGAACCTCAAGTGACAAGTTGAACAATGATTACGCCTTACAAGATCCTATGGTACATCCTTGTTAAGATTATGGACACTTAACTATGAAATGAGGAACAGTGAATACAAAATTTAACCACAACCTAATTTAAGTTAGTATTAAAACTGAAGATACTTTTTGCTTTTTACAGATTTTTTTGTTTAATGGAAGTCTCTTCTATAGAACATCCAGTATACACAGAAAATGTTGTTACTGCAGATGCACGTTCATTANGATTACTCTCCCCTTACAAGCACTATAATTTGTAAAATGTGGTGTGCAACTTTTAAACAATACACAATCATTTATTTTTGCTCTGCTTTTTATACATAGGATAGGTACACATTTGTATTAAATTTGTATGCACTACAAAAGCAAAATAATTTAAACTCCAATTGGTAAGTTACCAACCAAATGATAATTCAGGAATTAAGTACTTTTTCAAGTTTAACTGCCCCTTTAGACAGGTCAGAAATATCCAGTGTCTGGCACAAAGCGTGTCAGAAAAAAAGGTTATTTAATAATTTACAAATCTGAACTAGCAAAGTAAAACTAACAAAACATGATTTTATTTCTAAATGAAAGCTAGAAAGGAACAAATCACCATGAAAGTTAACTCAGCTGGCTAGTAGATTTTTATTATTATGTGAAAAGAAAATGGTTATCTCCCTCACATTGAAAGTAAGAACAAAACAGAAACTACCAGAATTATTAACAATAACTAATCTTCTTCACTGTTATCCACCAAGTTTTTATTTAATCGGGGGAATTTCGCAAAGGAATACTCTTCCATCGGGTAGAGCTGTTTCAATTTCCTCTTTCGGGAGCTTGATCTGACACCATCACTGGACTCAGAAGAAGGAAGCACTTTAGCTGCGTGAGCCCCTGACAATTTTGGTCCTAAAGATTTAACAGTCTCTTGATGCCCATCAGCCTTCGCGTTGACAAGTTTTGGTCCACCTCTACGAACAACTTTGCTTTTCTTAGCTGGCGACACCGGAGTTTGTATGATCCTAGGACCAGCAGGCTTTTCAGGACTTTCTGGTTTCAGTGTTTCTAATTTCCCATAATGACTAGTTTCGGATTCCAGCTGATACGCTAAACCTTCCTGGACAATGTCTGGAGATGGCAACTGATTATTGTCAAACAATTCCTTCTTACGCTGGAACGTTTCCCATAGTTTGCGGTCTTTTTCCGTCAAGTCCCCTTCGGAAATATCAAGAGACCTCGTCGCAGTCACAACCAGCATTCCAGCGTTGTCGTGCAGGTGACGCAAGAAGCTATCCACTGACAACATTTTCCTGCAAGTGTAGCAGCGTACACAGATGGACCTCTTGTTGTGGTACCGCTCCACGAAGACCTCGGCCAGTTGTGTCCGCGTCCGTGGTTCAGCGATAGGGCTCTCATCCCTGTGGACAATCCTCAAAGGGACCTCATCATGACTGATCAGAATGTTCTCCTTTCTTTTCATCAAGCTCAGGGCCGGTCTTAAGTCATCTGTGCTGACCTGGGTTCTCACACTGTTGGGAATGATCTCAGTCAAACTTGATGATGCTGCATCAACATGCCCATCTTTCAAGATGTCTGTATTTTCCTTTATGGAACTACTTTCATTTTGAAACTCTTCATCAGTATTTTCTACTTGCTGACCTGCA
>VMBQ01000978.1:41510-67035 GCA_007657795.1 Dreissena rostriformis | reverse complement strand
GTAGCTTCGAGCTTGTTTTATGAGTATATAGTAATTTTGTATTTGTGTTCACAGTAGCTTTGAGCTTGTTTTATAAGTATATAGTTATTTTCTATTTGTGTTCACTGTAGCTTCGAGCTTGTTTTATAAGTATATAGTAATTTTGTATTTGTGTTCACAGTAGCTTTGAACTTGTTTTATAAGTATATAGTAATTTTGTATTTGTGTTCACAGTAGCTTTGAGCTTGTTTTATAAGTATATAGTTATTTTCTATTTGTGTTCACTGTAGCTTCGAGCTTGTTTTATAAGTATATAGTTATATTTTATTTGTGTTCACTATTATGAACCATTTGCGCTATTGATAAATGCTAGTAACATGTATACTGAATGAAAGACAAGTGTCTTTTCTTTGAACCCCAAGTGACAGTTAATCCTTGTTACAAATAAGTATATTATACCTTACAAGGTCCTACAGGATATCATTGGTAACACATTATGAACGCTTAAAATATGAAATGAAGTACAGAAACTGTTGGAATAATATGAATACAAATTTAACCACTCTCCACTTTGTATCAAAACTGAAGAACCTGCTTACAAATACAAGTGTATTTTATTTTTCCTGACAATTCGTAAAACTGGCAAGTGGTCAAATAAAGAATGTTTATTATCAGTAACGCAGTGATCAACCAAAGTAACTAAATTTTATTCCACAATAGGGCCACAGGCTATCTCTGCATAACTGCGCTCTGGAAAATCTAAGTGCGTATATCATCCCAGATCAGCCTAACATGCTAATCCCGGAAAACTCTTTCTGGTTTTATCAATTTTTTTGTTTAAAGGAGTCTCTTCTTAGCAAGAATGCAAGATAAGCAGAAAATGTTGGCCCTGATTAGCTAGTGAAGATGACCATGCATTAAGCGGGTTTTCCCATAGAGACCAGAAACTGACTCATATCTTAATATAGCATTTTCACACAAGCTTTGCACACAGTATTTGGAGTCAATGGGTTTAAACAGTTTCTCACAAAGCAATCTTTCATATATCACCAAGCTAGCTTGCTCAAGTTGTATAGAAGGTAAAAATAATGTAAAATCCATAAAGATCAAACTGGAAAAAAACTCACAAGGATTGTTTCAGCTAAAAAGATGCTAGACATGATTGTAACAAACAAATAATGTATAATTCCCCATTTCAGTAACTTCAGATCGTTCATATTGCTTCAGGTATTGTATCAGGTTTAACCCTTTGAGCGCTGGAACCGGATTTTGAAGGCCTTTGCAAACAGTTTGGATCCAGATGAGACGCCACAGAACGTGGCGTCTCATCAGGATCCAAACTGTTTGCTATTCTGATAGTATTCTTTGAAAAAAAATCAAAGAAAATGCTAATTTTAGAAATTCAGCAGACAACATTTTAGCAGACGACAAATTTCCCAGCATGCAAAGGGTTATACATACAAGACCTAGCTCGAGTAGTATTCAATACCATACATTAGCATGTGCTATATATATTGATTTACAACCAGCATATGGGCTGTAAATTGCTATTTTTCCAATGACTTACTGCATTGATCTGGGCAGGTAAACTGCGTCTCACATACCAATGTTTTATCAGTTACAGTTTCAAGGCTGTGTTTACATGATTCTTGCCTAAAATGCAAACATTTGTATCAATCCTGTTGAATACAGCCCTCTTAATGTATACAGCGCAATTATTGTAGCTACAGGCAAAGGCTTGATATGGTATAATGGGCTTTATTGGTCCCAACTCAAAGCATGACCTGAATATTAGTTGGTAGAGTTTCAGAGCTTTGCAAACGAAACAGCATATATTGTATCTGATGTACATAATCCTGATTTAGTCAATTATTGCTTTGTTTGTTCACTCTCTAATCTGCAGACATGCAAAGAAAGGCCCACTGTATTATTTTTCTGTCTCAAATTTCACCATCTAACCATGCAATGTGGCGAATCCAACATGTGGTGAATTCAACTCTGGGTTTAAGCAGCTACCAGCATATATCAAATATTTCGGGAGCAGATTCATTCATGATATTTCCTGTATACATTCAGCAGTATAAACTATTGTTTACTCAATATGCTTCTAGGCATATACAATGATTAGCCAGGCATGAACAACTGCGTAATAAATATGAGGAGGGAGTATTTTTTTACAACAAAACCCCCTAACCTCCAGATGTGTTATGTTAACTTTAACTGCCGTATTTTACAATACTACAGAAGACTATTTAACCAGCATTAATATTATATCCACTTGGGACTTGATCCTAAAACGTTAACTTTTCCTGGCCTAAAAGTTACTTGTGCTGACCGTAAAATGTAACTTAATGTATCATGTGAGTTTAAATAAATTTTACAGCTCACATAAAGTGCTATTTCACAATAGTTTAAAACATTTGTATTAACAAGAGCACCGCATAGCGGGTGCCAACGCTTGGCTGTGGGNTTACGCACATGCATTATGCCCAGTTTTCTCAGAACACGACACATACATGATATGACTGATAACATGAAATGTCAAGTGAATCAAATGGGAAACATGCAGCCTTGCAAATATACAAGGCTATGCCTAATTATCTCCCTTGTACTATGTCTGTCACAGTTTATGAAAGAAGAAGTATCTGCTAAATCAAGAAGTTCACCAAAATAAATAGGTCTTGCTTACTACGTTCACTGTTATGAAACATGTGTTTTATTGATAAATGCTATGCTAATGAAAGGCAAATGTGTATTCTTCTTTTAACCCCAAGTGACAGTTAATCATTGTTATTAATGATTACACCTTACAAGATACTACAGTACATCCTTGGTAACACATACAAACACTTAACTATGAAATGAATTAGGTAAAGGTAAATCTGACATTTTGTAAGACTTGACAAAAATACAATGTTAATATTTATCAGAAACTTAGTGATCAACCAAAATAACAAAATTTTATTCCACAATAAGGCCACAGGCTAGGCTGTCTCTGAATAAGCCTCCAAATAAGAGCTGCCCTCTGGAAAAATATCGTCCCAGATGAGCCTAAGCAGTCCTAACATGCTAATCAGAGACAACAGTTTCTACTGAAAGGGATTTTTTTGTATAAAGGAGGTCTCTTCAAAACCCAAATCGAATCTACCCAGAAACTGTCATGCCTGATTAGCTTACCGTATGCAGATGCACATGCATAAAGACTGGTTTTCCCAGAGACCAACTCATATCTTTATATTTGGTTTTCACACAAGCTGTGCACACAGTATTTGGATTCAATGGGTTTGAATAGTTTCATGCAAAGCAATCTTTCCTATGACCAAGTTGGCTTGCTCAAGTTGTATTGAATGTATAAATAATGTANATGTGATACACATGCATGCCAAATATCAAGTTGCCAATTTCAATATTGCAAAAGTTAAGGCCTATGTCAAAGTTTTAGCACGCAGCAGACGGCGGACGAGCTGGCTATGACAATACCGCGGGTTTTCTTCGAAAACAGCCGAGCTAAAAATCATGTATAAACATAGCATGACTAGAAGAGCGTCTCCTTATGTTATCCATAAATATTTCAATACAATTAGCACAAACCAATCATGCAAAATGACTGATATTCTGATCTATCCATGAACTCTATAATAGCTCAGTCATGATCGCTAATCAATAAAACATTATAAATACCGTATATAAAACGCAAGAGAAAGACCTTGTTAAATAAATGTGCCAGTGAACTTGTAATACAGTTGTGTTCGTATTGGAATACATGGCACTTTATTGTTTAAATGTCAAATTCATGTTTTGGAAGGAATCTCCAGCCAAATTACTGGATATTTTAACAAATTTCCTTCGTAGTTTATAAGAGGAAATGAAGACCTTAAATTTTTCAATTGTCCTGTCAGACTAGCAGATACTTCTTAAACTTGTCCAGACCTATATTTTTTAATAATAGACTAACTTATAAATGCCATTAAAAATGCTGTTATAACCTACAGAGCCCTGCTTATATTGTTTGAATTAAGTGTATAACCATTTTGTATGACATAGAGATGAGGGCCTACACAACAGTTCTCAAGACGCTCTCACCCTGCAGAGTTACGTACCTTGTTCAGTAGGCAGGTCATCGTCCCCGTTGCCGGTCGAGTCGCCACGCAGCATCTCCAGGAAGTTGATTTTCTTGTGCCGGGTTTCCCGCTGTGAGCCACCCACCTCAGGGACTGGTTGCTGATGCCCAATGGTTGTGGGCCCAGTGTGCTCCACAGGGGAGGTAACCTCTGGATGGTCAGCAGGGGAGGCAACTTCTGTAGTCTTCACAACATCTGGCACACTGAAACAACAAGCAAATTCGTTGAATTGATATCCCCCGCCAGTTAAGAGCTCTTTGTCACAGAAAAAAGCATTTTTTTCAAGATACAAAGGGCCATAACTCCGTTATTAATAGATGGTGTACAATGCCATTTGGCGTGCATCACTCTCTCATCCATATATATACTCATACCAAGTTTCATTAAAATCCGCCAAAGCACTTCCAAGATATGGCTTCGGACACAAAAGTGCCGAACGGACGGAAGGACGGACGGACAACGCCAAAACAATATCCCTCCGCCTTTGGCGGGGGATAACAAGCAGAGAACTTTTATGATTCTGAAAATGTTGGAAGGCAAATATTGTTATTTCGCAACATTTGTGTAGCCAATATATTATTGCATGTGAAGCAATGATTTACTTTCATGTGTCACAATGTGTTCCTTTAAACTAGTTATTACTTTTTACAAATATTTAGAGCTAAGTTTTGGTGATATCAATGCCATTTGCACTTTATCCACTCCACATCTCAATTTTTTTACAACTGTATAACATGTAATAATTTTAACATGAATTCAGTGTATTTATTGTTTTTATTCAAAGAAAACAAAGGGAATACCAAGTAAATAAATAATTCTGATTGCTGATAACAATGCCATATGCACTATCACCACTCAACATCTCATTTGTTTTACAACTGTATGATAACATATAGGAATTTTTTTTACTTGAATTCACTTTTTAAAACCAAGGAAATTTAGAATTCCGATACAAATTTTACAAGGATACACACGTAACTAGGGTGTAAACAAGATTTCCTAGAATCAATCAATGTCTTTTGGTCCCAAAATTCCTAACAATTTGGATGTCACTATGTACATGTATATGGCCAAACAAATAATAGGTCCGTTTCTGGTCTCCTTGGGGAAAAAAACAGGGTCGGTAGGTAGGGAGTTTTTTTTTTGTCTTTCGGGTACTAGAATGGAAGGCTACTAAAGCTCATAATAAGAAATACATGTATATATATGCTTTGTTTGCTTGATTTTACATCATATATTGAGAAATGAACCCAAATGAACAAATTTTTTTTGGCGACCCCAATAAAAAGTTGAGGGTCGGCGCGGATTCGGGAGACACAGTCGGGCGACCGGAAACCTATTTTTTGTTTGGCTTATCTCTCTCTGTATGGCTTATCATGATCAGCATTTGTCTAATTTTGTCAAGAAATGTTTATAAACCAAAATTGAACAAGGGCTGTTTGTAAAACATGCATGCCCCCTATATGAGCTATAAGTTGTAGTAGCAGCCATTGTGTGAATACGGTGGTGGTGGTGGTGGTGGTGGTGGTGGTGCCTTAATTTCATTTTTGCCCGATGTTTATTTTTGCATTACAAAAATGCAGTTAGCCTAACATTTGGTAAATTTTAAATAAATTACAAGGGAGGCAACTGCTGAAATTTTACCTCCCCTGTCTTGCTTATATTTAAATTAATCAACAAAATTAAACATTAACACAATATTTAATATACAAAATATACAAAAAATCTCATATTCTGATAATATTTTTACTGATCCACTGTATTTCACTAAAAAAATGATGTTTCATTGAACTGATAATTATAGATTTAGGATTACAGACCAGTTGCTTCAGTACTATTGTTCAGAGTTTGCCCTGTTGGCCGCGTATGCATTCTTGAGTTATCATTCAAAAACCATTTTACTATTTCGGGTCACCGTGACCTTGACCTTTAACCAAGTGACCTCAATAGGCCTCATCTGCGAGTCATGATCAATGTTCCTATGAAGTTTCATGATCCTAGGCCCAAGCGTTCTTGAGTTATCATCCGACAACCACCTGGTGGACGGACAGACAGACCGACCGACCGACAGACCAACATGTGCAAAGCAATATACCCCCTTTTCTTCGAAAGGGGGCATAATAATTCAACAAAATAGCTTAAAGCAAATTATTGACGGCAAAATGTGATTTACTTGTTTGTGACAAGCCATAACACAACAGCGTTTATTCTCGCTACATTGGGAATGGTATGCATGTACTCAAAATCAGAAGTTAGTATGGCCTTTAAATATAGCAGTTTGTCATACTAAATATTCATGCAATAGTTAACACAAGTCTACATCAAATGTTAAGATAACAATTTGCCATTGTTACTCAGACAGTCAGTTGCATGCATAATGTTACATTATGATTTCAATATGAAGCAAATAAACAACTGAAACATTGGATAGATAGAAAAGTTTTTTAAGAACATGAAAGTCAAACAGAATAAATTTCCAGATTTTGTTTGATAAATCGTAAACTAAAGGCACCAAATATAAATACCAGGTACTGCTATGACCCAAACTTACTGATTAAAAAATAAAATAACTTGCAAACAAAAAAATGCTTACAGACATGTGGTTTTATACTTGAATGGCCTCTGTTTGCCATTGACTAAGTACCTCATTAGCTTATTAGACTTAAGAAACCCAGAAATTGGATAGGCTGTAAATGCCAGTGCTATAGTGTGCTATGTTCCACAGGTGACTTATCAATGAGTGAATCAATTTAACAACTATTGAGCTTATTGGCAGAAATACTGCAAGCAAAATAGAAGAACAGTTCAATCAATACCAAAACAATTCAGAATAAATATGTTGAAGGTTACATCATTCATAACAACTGAAATGGCAATTTGGTGTTTAATTTGAGCTTAGTGAAGCAGTGACATTATAAGTTAACTTAAAATCAATGTTCATCTTGACAAAGGGGCAAAACTATCCTATAAGATTAAATTCATAAAAACAAGAGCTTGTCACAGTAGTGCCAAATCCCCACCGAAATGTGTTTGCTTGAATGAGAACATTTGTTTTAGAGAGTAGAATAATATTTGTAAAACATGGCACCTGTGTCATCTATTTATATTTGAAGGATCAATTAGTTATTATAGTGTTGGAGTTATGCTGTAGAGAATAAAATATATGGAAATGAAAGAAAGGGAGGAAATTAAAAAAGAAAACTATAAACAGTAACTGTTCTTGATCACTGTATTTTTCCTTAAACTCATCTATTTATTTTACAGTGAATACTTCAGTGTTCGAATTAAAATATTATTGTAAAATTAGATCAAGGGAGATATTAAAAATTGAAAAGCTAAAATATTTACTGTGAAATTAAATTAAATATAATCTAACATTATAAATAAATAAAATATAAATAAAAATAAAATAAAGGGAGATAAATAAAAAAAACTATGGCTGAAAGAGTTATGGTTCATGTTCACTGCACTTCTCCAGGTTGCCATCTGTTTATATTTCTAGTTTCAAGTAAATCCCATCAGTAGATTTAGAGCTATGCTTCGGACAAAAATTTACTTTAAAATTAAATAAAGGGAAATAATTCAAAAACTAAGGTAGATAGTTATGGTTCTTAGTCACTGCACTTCTCCTACTTGCCATCTGTTTATATTTCAAGTTTCAAGTAAGTCCCTTCAGTAGATTTAGAGTTATGCTCCGGACAAAAAATAACCTAGAAATTATATAAAGGGGGAGATAATTCAAAAACTAAGGTAGATAGAGTTATGGTTCTTGGTCACTGCACTTCTCCTAGTTGCCATCTGTTTATATTCTTAGTTTAAAGTAAATCCATTGAATAGATTTGGAGTTATGCTCTGGACAAAGTTTCAGACGGAAGGACAGACGGACAGAGACAATTACTATATCCCCTGCGAAATTTTTGGGTGGGTATAATAAAGAAGTAACTTCTCAGAAATGGGAGATACTAACACATGTACATGAGATAATAAATAAATTGACTAGAAATGTTACAGAATTATACAGAACTCCAAATCATCGTAATGAAAAGGGCTTTGTAGATATGGCATAAGCTATTGCTGAATCCCATTATCACTAGATTCAGCATCCTGCACATGACAACATTAAATATGATCCAATTATTGGAATCTTTACTCATATAGTAATGAATTATGCACAGCTTTGTTATGGATATGGTGTCTGCCTATTGGAGCATTTTACTTAAAAAAAAGAGTTTCAGATCATGAAGGAAAGGACTAACATAAACCTCTGCTTTTCAACGCAATCCAGCTTAAATAAATAAGTTTCAATTCACCTAAAATGAATTGGCCAAAACATAACTTCCTGCATACACATTACAACTTTTCCACACCAAAATATAGAGTTAAAATACATCAACCTTGATGAATCACATTTGTCATTTTAACCACAACACTTCCTATGATATGCAATCTTTATCAACCCGAGCTTACAAGTAGAATATCTCTACCCATACCAATCCTACAAGTACTTCAATATTCACAAAGACCAACAAAAACGTTTAAGAGGTCTTCCTTAAACATGTACATCTCTAAGAGATCTATTTATCAAGTAAATTTTAATCAGTTATTATATGTAAAAATCAATATATTGCAAAGAATTTTTACTACACTTTTGGAATGTGTTAAACATATTGCTCAACAAAATTGACCTGGCACTCGTTAACTCCACTATCATGCATTTTATGATTGGATAATTTCCTATTTTTTTCAAGTATGTTTTTCATGAGGCCAAACAAAATAATAGGTCAGTTTCCGGTCGCCCGACCGTGTCTACTGAATCGGCGTTTACCCTCAACTTTTTATTGGGGTCGTCAAAAAAAAAAATCACTACCTACCGACCCCGTTTTTTTCCCAAGGGGACCAGAAACGAACCTTTTTTTTTGGTTTGGCCTGAGTACAGGTATATTTATGAGACACCATAACAGTTTATTTATTGATGTATGGTTCAATCAATTAAAATTGCTTCCTCTAGGGTACTTTTATATATTCATACATAAAGGTCAGTGTCTGGTTAATATTGGACATATTTTAGTGTGAACATTGAAATTTGATAAACGATAGTTTGCTATGCGTACATGTACAGTGGAAATGATACTAATTTGAGCTTCAGAGAATCAGTCCAGAGAATAAGGAAAATATATATATCCTGCTCAATATTTAATTCCAATTTTAGGGGTTGACAAGCTTTAAAATAAAGCTAATTCATGAATGACCCTAGTCACAGTCTCCTGCAGAGTCTTGTAATTTTTCATGCAGTCTTAAACATATTGCAGCTTAACATACATAATGTTATTTAACATTAAATGTTGACATCGCATACTACAAATAGCTGCAGAGTTACCACTTCACAGAATTGAACGTAATTGCTGTTCAATAGACCAATTTTAATGGCCTACAAATATATTTTTCTTCAACAAAAAAACCCATAAAATTGTATCTATTCTAATCATCTTCATACCTGCCTGACTAGCATGCTACGCCTCCCACACTTAAGTTACACCTTTCCATAAATGATTCAACAAGTATTAATGTGCAAAACTGAAATGTGGTTTCCAGGTTGTAACACCATGGAATTTAATTAAATAATTTTCAGTTGCAGCAAGAAGGCTTTATTGAACAGCATTAACTTCCCAATATTATTGTTTAACAAAAAGATGTAGAACCTTTTCATGGCTTTTAGTTTCCATTTATAACCACATTATAATTATGACCATACCAAATAAGACTGATTTAGAAGGTATTCTATTATAAACTGCATTACAGGCTCAATTATTGCTACAATGTATAATCATCGTTGTTATAAATAATTCAAGGGCATTGATCAGGGCAATAATTACTTTTCATGTAAACCCAGTCTCAATGAGGACCTAGTAGAAACTACAAGTACCAATATACATTGATGCATTTTAATCAAGTATACTTTTACAACATGTATATTTGAACTATGAAGAAACCAGTATTTCATTTGACTGAGTGGTATTTGATTATTGGCTTATACTGATTATATGTAATATTGTTTTGATAAGCTTAAATGAGTTAACAATATAGTATCCAGGATACAATGTTCATAATTATAATTTATGTACTTTAAAACAAACAATAATTACAGGCATCATGTTATGCCTTACCAGCATATTGTGTAAGTTGTCAAATAATTCATGAAGTACCACTAATGTTTCTGTTCTAACAAAGGCATTCATTACTCAAGCTAGTATTTCACAACTTATGTGGCCCACAAATACAATTTGAATCAGAACAAATGTTAAAGTATAATAAATTATTTATCATCTCATAATTTGTCTACTCTATGCATGTGTCTGNAGAGTACTTTAGCAATTTAAAAACTTGCATGCATTACTTCTTTCAAAGAGAGAGAGAGAGAGAGAGAGAGAGAGAGAGAGAGAGAGAGAGTATGATCTCTATTCAGATCTATTAAGATTTACATACATTACAGTGCATTATTCTGACTAAAATGAATCTGCTCAATACAAAATACTATGAAATTTGCTTGAAAAGTAAATCAGCTATATTTCTGAAAATTATTGGAATACATTGTTATCCACAAACTGCACAGTTCCTCGCTATTTCCCAATCAATAAATGGCATGAGAATGTCAACATTTTCAATACCTTAGTAACATGCAATAAGTTGCCAATCTTTCCAATCAGAGGAAACAAAGAGAAATGAAGGAAATAAACATATTTACAATCAATGTGAATCATTATTCCTTATATTCTGAATGGGTAGAAATGTTTTCATTCACTTTTGATATTTTAAAACCAATATTCAAAGATAAAATGTTTGCATGAGTCAATTACCCAATATGTGATTTTTTTTATAATATTTATCCAACATTTCATGAAGGAACATAACTGACAAACAAGTTTCAGATAATTAACCCACCTTTCAGACCCGGTTGAATCTTTGTGTGCTCTTGATGCTGTGCCACCTTCTTTTCTGTCTGGTTTCTGCGCTCGAATCGCTGCCCTCCTAGCCAGCGCAATACGCCGAAGCTGTTCCCGACGATGATCGATAATCGACTTGTGGTCACTCGGGTTAGCAGTCTTTGGTTGTGGATTCACGTAATATCCCACCAGGTCTTTTGCATTTTCGAGCGATATGATAAGAGTGCTTTTGGAATTCACCGCTCTCCCATACTGAACAATGAAGTAGCGCTGCATTTCGGTGCAGTTTTCGACTGGAACAGCCATCAGCTGACACCTTTTCTTCAAAATTCCCGTGTCCTTAGCCGGTAGAATCTGCTTATGGATGTCAACCAGTCGCACGTATGGTTGATTGCTGATCATGATGGCTGGAAGATCATTCCAGAACATGCTCACGGTGACAATCCACGGCGCCTGGTACTCTACAGAGAAACTAGCCGGCTGCGCTAGTAAAGTCATCACAGATGGTTGAGAGACCGCAGGGGCAGGTGAATCATTGAAAATGTCACTTTTACTGTGAACATAGCTGTCGAGCTTGAACTCATTCTTGAGAATGTCTAACTGGGAAAGGTCAGAGGTGAGAGTGGTTGACACCTGAGTGGGTGCTATGTCAGCTGGCACAGAGTTAGTCAACGTTGGCAAACAGTTTGTGACATCCTGATCTGACACTGTCAGCACGCTTCGGCTAGAACTCGGGTCGCTGATAGTGGATGCAAGAGAAGGTTCGGGTTTGGAATTCGGTGAAGCAATCTCTGCATTAGCTGATTCTGGAATGCTGGGAACCGTACTTGGGCCCTTGCTGGGGTCCACAGAAGGGTCTTGGCTCTGTAGAGTGCTCTCCCCTACAGCTGTGTCTTGGATAAGCGACTCTTTCTCTGTGCAGGCTGGGAGCACTTTCACACTGGGAGCAGCCGCTGAGTCCACCTCGATGGCAGACTCTGAAGAAAAATGGATACCATGTTACAAAACAACAGGTTACATTGTATGTAAAATTAGGAGTGGAAATAATTCAATGTGAAATTCAATTCCAGGTGTGATGCTATTGATCATCACCTGATATGTACAAGTAATTCTAGACCTGATGACTACATTATACAAGCTGAAGCCTGTGAAAGACTCAATAAGCAGGTGATTGTACTATACTAGACATGTAACAACACTATCACACATTGACAATACTGAGTTCAAACTAGAACTAAAATCAGCTGTGTTGCTTGATGGATCATTACTTACATGTAAGATGATGACATTTATAGCAATTACTAGTTTTCTAACTAAACCTGCATATTCATGTTTTACAACAACTTTGTTGGAAGTTAACTGTTCATAAAGAACACAGCTTGTGTAAAACACATTTTAAAATCAGGAATTCCAAAGTTTTACAACAAACATGTTTAAAGAACACGAGTTGGCTTTGTGTACTGAAAAAAAGAACACTATTACATAAACCATTACTGAAATCTTTACCACTGAACATGGATCATTAAGCATGACAGTCACATAAACATTACTCTACACTATAGTTAACACTAGTGTACTCTCAACAAGAACACACTTGTAAAGAGGATAAACTAAAGTACATGTAAGCAATAATTGTAATTCACAAGAATCAGGATCTAATCAAACCTTGGACCATCTACAATGCTCAATATGTCAACTTAAGGGTTAACTGCTTCACTTGCAAGTCCACTCATTAGACACAGGATGACAATCGTTTACTGAGCGACAATGACGTGAAAATTAGCCCATACATCTGTCCGTCTAGTTTACTGGCAGGACAAAGACAGCTAGCCTTACATGTGTGTGACAAGTGGTTTTTGACAATTATAGGAAACAGTATACAATACAAATAGCGTTGAGACATTTAAGTCATATTGCGGAATTCTGGAAAAGATTTTTTTCAAAAAGTATCATATACTGATGAGGAGTGTCTTATCTTCTTGAACTTATTTTTCTGATCTACAGTTTCATTTGGAAACAGTCGACTGTTCCTTCTTTTTTAACACTTCAAATGATCATCAAAACATCTGTAGTGGTAATTGTTTAAGCTAAAGAAGAAAAGGGGCCAAAGTTTTGAATTGATTTAGCTCTTAAAAAGCTGGCTATCAGAGTGCTCCTTGACAATCCACACTACCCATATCTTTCTACCAGCTTTTTTCAACACTACCTTTCTACCAGCTTTTTTTTTGAACATGAATCTGACACAATGATAACATAAAATGTCATAAAAGGCCATTTTTTTTTCCTTATACTTTTGTAGAACCAAATTTAATTACAACTAAATTGTAAGTTGAAATTATGTGCACATATAAGTATATAAAGATATAATTCTGCTCTGCCAACATTTTATCAGACAGACATGAATAAGTTGTTAACGAGGAAGGTCACAAATAATGTCTTCATCATTACACAAAATTGTCTTAAATACAAGATAGGGATTTGAAAATATAGTTACTATTTATTACAAATAGCAAGTTAAAGTACTGTTATTTCTTTAATAAAAGACGAACGTTTTTATCTTCATTATTCATTATATTTTGTCACTGTCGGTATCTTATATGCAGATATAAACAATATCTCCTGGTAATCCTATCTTAAATTATCAAGTGATGTATTTTGGCCCAGTCTGATCAGGAGCTACGCTGTCCGCTTTTGAGACCACACAACCTATTGTGACTCTATAGCCGCATGTGGCATAAGACCCAGTTTCGCATGATGAAGGAATATAGATCTCAGTCTCAAAATATAAATACTGGTTGGTGTTTATAAGTAATGAGTATATACATGTAACAAGCTTCAATAGCAATATTTCAGTCCATATATGACTTGAATTTATTTAAGGAACACAATCTAGCACACCTTTCAGGACTATAACCACATGATCAGGCTATATCAGGCTGTATATGGTATACTGAAGATGACACATAACGAGAGACACTCCAAGGCAGTTATCACATGTTGCTGTTCGAATCAATATTGCAGCATGGGGACTTTATTGGGCTCTGTATCCTTGATTCTTTCTCCAATATCCAGTTATCACAACAATGGTAAAGTGAAACGCATTGCAATGAATTTTAAACAATACCTACTTTTGAGTCATTGCATTCGTCAATTAGGAAAGGATATATTTCAAGTACTGATTGTATTTCTTACTATGACAAATTAAGGTAATCTTCACTAAAAATCTTCACTTGCTTGAAATATTATACGCTCTGGGCTTTTTTTTCCTGATTTGAGGAAAAGCCTGGTCTTCCATTTTGGGGGGAAAAGTATCAACAAAACTGAAAAAGGGGAAGCCATCTCCCAAAGAAAGCTTGAAATTTTATTTTAATTTGCTAAAGGAAAAAAAGGCGGGTTTAAGCCCTGATACTGAAAGTAAAAGGTGTACAAAATTAAACAGTATGGCCAAAAAAAATAAAATAGGTCCGTTACCAGTCGCCCGACTGTGTCTCCCGAATCGGCGCCGACCCTCAACTTTTTATTGGGATCGCCAAAAAAAAAAATCTGTTCATTTTCGTTCATTTCGTATCATTTCTCAATATAAGATTTAATATCAAGCAAACAAAGCATAATATATACATGTATTTCTTATTATAAGCTTTAATAGCCTTGAATTTTGCATCTCGACAAAACTAACAGTGCCACAGTCCCTTACTATCTTTAACATACCAGTCAAAAGATGCCCGATTCAGTGATTTAGAAAAACTCTTTTTAGGTGTGTCAGACAAATTAGATTCAGAGTCAATCTCACACAATTTATGTTTCATAGAACTTAGTTAGGGCAAATCGCCCTGTAACCAACTCGTAAGAGACATTTCAGATTAAGCAGATGCAATTTTGTGTTTACAGTTCGAGTCCTTGATACAGAATGATCATGACCAAGATAATGAGTATTAAGAATCATCATAATTGGGGACATACGTTAATTATTCCCAGTTTTCGTCGGCATCAACTCATCTTTTCCCATCCGGGACCATTTGAAGGCATCTACTACTCGCGAAAAGCAAGTTTTCACGGTTTGAAAAACGGACAATACAGGCGTGGTGCATGAAATATACATACCTGTCTACCAAGAACAGATACCAATTAATACATAGAGACCGACATTCTTTTAAGCCAAATTGTTTTGGGGACACTTATTGCAATAATTGACATCAATTAACAAAGTGTCTCGCCCGGTGTCGTGTCATGTTTTCAATTAGCCGAAATGGAGCTATTTGACTCACTTTAATCCTCTGTTTGAATTTGAGCACTTTAGTTTAAATCCAGTCTTGACCAGATTTTTTGGTAAATCAGTAGACAGTACATTATCTGTTTCAATAATAAACTACCTAAAAGAGCGTTACGTCAAAGATACAGCATTCTCTTCGCTACAAAGTTTTCCTTCGACAGTGTATACACCCACGCTAATTTTCGCGCGCTTTTTACCAGGAAAATACATGAGCAATAGATGTTGCTAGCGTAAGCGTCGGGTAAACAATAAAATGGGAAAAATCATTACACGCACGCTGTACATGCGTATGGCGTGACGCTGAACATTTTCGCATAGCTTTCGCACGCTTTTTGTGGGGGCAAAGGAAATACATGTGAACTTTTTATTTAAAGCTAGAAAGTGTGTTTTGGATTACAAAATCNCAGTCTGCAAAATTAACCCATCGCCTGATCGCCAATGCGATGAAATCCAAGCTCTGGCGATATAAAAATTGAATATCGATCGCCTGATTTGCGATGAAAAAAATCCGAAAAGACAGTTTGGAAATAAACCGATAAATAATCAATTTACGAAAATTTGTTCGTGTGCGCGATCATTTTAGATCATCGGCATTCCAGAAATTTGCGCTCGGTACCGATTTTGCTCGGTATTTTATTTATTTATTTCTGATTGGTTAGCGGATGGCACGGAGATGAACTGCAACTGACAAAAAATCTTCGCTTCTTTCAGAAAATCTACGAAGCATGCAAAGTTTTAAGTGATCGATTAGCTAAGTAAAGCAGTGCAATATCATTTTGTAAGGCAATATGTTAAACAAATTCTATAATGATAATGTATTTGCTAGGTAACTGGTTTTTAATTTAATTTTCTTCAGTTAAACGATATTGCACATTTTATTTCCTGGGCAAAACACGTCCTTTTCGGACTGTCGTTTTCGGATACAGTACTTGTCGTCGGTTACCGCTTGTCGTCGATTATAATTTATCTTCGACATTCTTAATTAACAATAATAGAATGACTAATACACATGCGGTGATACGGTCAGACGGTTTATAATATTTCGCATTGTATTCATCAGAAATTTGTAAGGGCCCCAGTCCCCCGGCCTAATTTTCCGAATTTCAAATTTGGGACAATTGAAACCCCTGCCAAACCTCATAGGGCTATTTTGGGCCCTGGTAAAAAGGCAATGCCCAAATCAACAGATGCATCTATGTTGGCAAAAAGCATGTGACCAGGCAGTTGATGTTACACAATGGATGTGGCCGTGCATCATGATGTAGTTCTTCAGACTGACTATTTATCAGATGCTGAAATTATTATCATATGCTGACTCAGATGAGAATAACAAAATACTGTGTAGAGTTCTTTTGTTAATAAGCCAGATATCAAGAATTGGATAAAAGTCTTAACACCACTGATTTGTTCACAACTCAAACCCTTAATTGCATTACATGTAAAATAAGGACTGTTGACGTCTTTTCATAATAATGTCAATGGACAAAAGTTTGGCTATGAAAAATTGCCTCTGGCTATGAAATGTTGAAAGTTTCATAGCCACATTGGCTATGAAAATGAAAATTTTAATTTTGCAGACTGCCTACTGACCCTGTTTTTTCCCCCAAGGAGACCGGAAACGGACCCTTTTTTTTTTTTGGCCTATCAGTGCACCGCGGTAGATTCAAACAGTATTATAATTTGCTGTTTCCCAATATTAATTAAAACACCCAAGACTTTCATTTGACCAAGCACATTAGGTACAATAATTGACATTCATCTGTCATATTAACTCATGTAAATGTTGGATATGTCATGATGCATCAATATTTGCATATGGTGGGGAATTCAACGTATTGTCTTCCTGTGTAATAATATGCACATTAATTGATGGATTAATTGCATAACAGTAATTTATATTGCGACATGAAATTCTTATTTTAAACAAACATTTACTAGGATGTATGATAATGAGAACTCAGACTTCAGTGGAATGTCATACATATATAATTCAGCCATACAAAAAAAACTTCAATCTAGCGCTAAAAACATTTAAATTACCTTTATTATGTTGGACCGTAGATTCTGTGACAACTGGAACAGTGTTAGAAGCAGCATCAGCCTCTGTATTGGTGGATGCCTGTTTATCCATGCCAGTACAGACTTCCGTGGTGGAAGTTGCAACTCTGACATTGACCTCAGCACTGGTGGCCACACCATCTGCCGAGTCTCTTGAATCATCACTAGTACTTGTGATAGGGGGAATCTTGCTGGCAACATCACCTAACAAAAGTGGAGCATTTTCAGATGTTGGTTCCACTTCAACAACAGATGAAGGGGCTGATGTAATATTCTCCACTGTCCCACCCAGTGAAATTTTATTAGGGACATCTTCAAGTCCAGTGTTAGGTTCAAATGCGGGTATTAAACTCTCAAAACTCTGCGACTCTGCACCAGGCGACACCAGCTTATCCACGATAAGACCCGGAGAGGAGTTCTGTACCTCGTCCACTGCACTGTACAAGAGATCCATTTGTTCCTGGGTCAGGTTCATTTGTTCAGGTAGCAAGTTCATAATATCTGTACCTACTAGACCTTGTCCATATAATTCCATTGACTCATTGTACGACGGGGGATCGCGGTTCACCGGTGAAGACAGGCTTTCGTCGTTCTCCATGCTCAGAATGGTGTTGATGATGTTCTTCTCGTCATCTGCACTCTCGGATGTAGGTACTGCTGAAAACTGCTGGTTTGCCAGTTTTGCTGCCATGAATTCATTCCTCAAAGAGTTCATTCCCAGAGCAGCAGAAGAATGTTTGTTGAGTTTTGAGCGCTGTTTCAAGTTCTCAATATCTTGATCTGTTAAATGAGGTACAATGATATCCCCTGGCTTGGGTGGTATGAACACACGATCGTTTCCCAACGGCAATGGAGAATCTCTACTTTCTCTTCTGCGATCGCGTTTAGTAGTGTTCATAAAATACACAAACTGATCCTGGAAATTACTGCTTCCAGTTATTTTAACTTTTGGGTCTGTGGTCCGTGATTTCTCCATAAACTTATCATACCTTGACTTTGACTTACCGCAATCTGGAATGCTTTGCGTGTCACTTTCACTATCAACATCAAAACTGTCCAATGAATCATACTTTGAAAACGACGCTGATAGTCTTTTACGCTTTCCAGAACGACTTTCACTTTTTTGAAACTCTCTAGAAGACTCAGAATCTCGACGACCCTTGCTATAAAATATTGGTTTCGTAGGCTTAATATTATCCTTGGCCAAAAGGCGTTGTTCTAACAGACTGGTCACCATTGAAGGCATGAGATTTTTAGTACAATAGTCATGATCATGCTGGATATGATCAAGAGGTGGTATAGAGTTTGCACTTTCCATAACCGACTGCGTCACAGAGGGCTGCGATAAATTCCCTTTGACTTTTTGCACTAAATTATCCAAAGATTCCATGCACGCTGGGGAAGATTTGCCACTGTTGGATCTGCTCCTAGGAGCTGATTGCTTAACTTTTTCTGGTTTATCATCGTAGAAACTTTTAATGGGGGTACCAACGCCTTTTCCCAATCCAGTGTTACTAATAGAAGCGTATGATCCGATTTTAAATTTCCCTCCTTTAGGCGGGGAAAGATCTTTTCTGGATACTGACATCGGTATATTCACATTTTTATCTGATTTAGCAGGGCTAAGTAATTCCAAAATGCTTTCAGGCCGTGACTTCTGAGCATCAACAATCATATGTGCAGGACTCCTACGCACCGGTGACAAAATAAGTGGCTGTGCAATAGTTGCAAGACTCATCCCGGGAATAACTTTAATTCCAGAACTAAACTGTATGGAACTCTCCGAAACCAATACTTTACCACTGAACTTGGACAAGTTGGGGTCATGCAAAGTTAAACTTCCATTGCTATTCAAACTTACAAGCACTGGCACCAAGTTCTTCATAGTGGATGGTTCGCACAAAGGTGTTGAAGTGACTGGCTGAGTCTCAGTCTCTGCAACTGGAGACTGTGTGGTGGTATCTTCATAGCCACTGTCTTGGGAGAGTTCACTGGTAGAGCCCATGGGTGTGGCAGCTTCTTCAAACTCAGTCGTCGTGGTAGTGTCTGTTTCTGAAGCGCCTTGGTTTACGGAACAGTCCAACTTCCCAGGAACACCTGCATAACAGTGGTCAGAGTCAAACCTGAAGACTGGCACTTCATTACCACTCAACGGTGTTAGCGTTCCATTAGCACTTATATTATCACAACTGAATTGTCTCCCTGTCAACTCAAATCGAGACTCTTTCATAAGTTCTCTAGTGTCTGAATCTCCCTCAGAATTTTCCAAATTAGGCAAATGGGGTGCTGAACTAGTCTCTACGGATTCCTTAAGCATATATTTATCTAATGTAGGTGCTGGACTTAAGAACAGTTTCTTGTCTGGATTCTCCAGTTCAACATTGTCATTCATATCAAGATCTGACTGTGCAACTGGGCTTTCAGCTATGCCCATTGAGTCTGGATTTCTGCGATCAGGCGACAGCAAATGAACACTGGTAGTGGATTCGTCGGCACACACTGGGTCACTTAATTCTAACACTTTTATAGACTTGTAAGTCAATACTTTGGAATCTTCATTTATGGTGCTACATTTAGGAATGTCATATTTTACTCTCTGTGGTACCATTTTGAAAATTAAAGGCTTTGATTTTAATTTAAAATTTCCATTTTTTGTGTTCTCTTCTTTAACTTTGTCACAAACCACTATGGATTTTAGTACTCCAATACTGTTAGTTTTTTCATTGCTTTCCATACAGTTATCAGTTCTGCTCTCCATATTTCCCAATATTGGCTGTTCTGAAGACTTCTGACTAGGAAAGCTAGGGATTTTATTCTGTTGGAAATTACTGCCACGAGAAATATTGATTACAAGCATTTCTGGGCTCTTGTCAATAGCAGTGTTAGTACCCAATTCCTTAGCTGGCATTACTTTGACATATGGCATATTTGCAAAGTCACCTTTAGAGGTAGCTGTTAAAGATTGTGTATTTGTTGATTCGTTTAAAGAATTCAAACTTTCACAACATGATTCTCTTTCTAATAATGCACAGTTTGTTTTATCCACAGGTTTTTGAGATCCAGATAGTTTATCACTATTTGCAATGATAGATTTTATTATCATTTTACTACCTCCTGTAATGATGAATTCACCTGTGGTATCATCCAACTGAAGAAGTTTTGCACCATTAGGTTTACATCCTTTTAAACTTTCATGAACAATGTTCATATACTGAACATGTTCAGTATGTGACATACCTATACTTAAACAATCATTATCACTTAATTGTTTATCTCTCTTGCTGTTTACACTACAATCATTCACACTGTTTACACGGCATGTATCCTTATCTGAACAGCCGATATCCTCAACACAAATTTCCCCAGTACATGCACATGTGTCTGCACCACAATTCAAACATTCACATTTTCCCTGTAACCTCTCATAGCTGTCTGAAGTCGAGCATGTCACTTCATCTACATGACCATTAACTGAGGATTTCCTTTCACATGGTGGTGAAGTGTGTGACTCATCCCATTGCGAAACACCAACTGAACTAGATGTCGCATTTCTCTTATCACAGTCCCTCAATGTGTTCACATTGGACTGAGCACACTTTGTATTGTAGGGTACACCTATGTTTGTCCTCACATCATTTGCAACGTCACAGCTATTTGTTTCAAATCTCTCACATGTATAAGCCGGTGACTGGCTATTTCTATTTCTATCCCCATTAGTTTCTTCACTGCTCTTTTCATGTTTATTGTTACTTTTTTTTGCATTTCCATAATTATGTTCATCGAACATCTTTTCAAGTTCTGGACTTGAGCTCCCTGCTTTTATTTTCTTCACTATAACTATACTTGGCTTCACTCTACTTTTTGAAACATTGTTGTTGTTGTTGCTTGTATTGATGCTCAAGTCATGGTTTTCTTTCTCCCCATTCAGTCCTGGTTTCTTGAGCCGAGATGGAGTAATTATGATGGGCTCTGGACCTTAAAGTAGAATGTACAAATATAAAGTAAGTAACTTGCGAAAGTAAAATATGTACATGCTTTTTAACAACATGTTTATTATGTTTTTGTTTATATTTTCAAGCTGTTACTTACACATTTTATACAAAAACATTGTTGATGTTACTTGAATAATTGTCTTTCAAAAATATCACTACAAGGTATTATTTAAGTTTAAAACTATCATCAATTTTCCACTCCCAAGCTTGCTTGAAAGATGAAATGTAATCAATGCCTATGGCAAGAAATATCTTATTAGCATTTAAAGAAAACCATACACAGACTTCTATACTTCATTATTTCTCAACAAAAAAGCCCAAGGTACACAAAATATTGCATCAGATTTCCGGTTGTATACAGAAGCAAGCCAGATTAAATTCATCTCTGTATCTGACATCCCAGTCTGGCTGTTTTCATGCACACTAAAATGACTGTTGCAACACACTATTTACCATTAGAACATGTGTTATACAGTGAACTATGTGAACATGTGCTTGAAAGAAGCGGGCTGGCTTTGAGATAGGCATGGGGAAACACAATCTACTGTATTAAATACAAGACAAGTCCTGGCAATTCATGCCTCTGGTTTTGCACTATTGGTAGACTGGTACAACCACTTGATTCATAAATAATCCTTTTTTTAGTACATTGATTTTGTTTGTACCTCTCTCTTCAATTTTCCCAAATGAATAAACCAAATAAATGTTTAATGAGAAAATCATGTGCATTTGTGTATGCACCTCACATTTGTGATAGGTACTAATAATAGGAGTATTAGGGGTGAATTAAGGACACTATTGACCTCTTGCAAGATCACTACCATTTGAATACAAATTTGTAAATGAGCCTTGCTTTGTGAAAACAGGGTTTAATGCACGTGCGTAAAGTGTCGTCCCAGATTCACCTTAGCACAGGCTCATTAGGAAAACACTTTCCACCTACATGTTAACTGGATTTTCATCAAGAAGAGTCTTCCTTCAACAAAAAATACAACAAAAGCGAAGTGTCGTCCCTGATTAGCCTGTGCAGACTGCACAGGCTAATCTAGGATGATACTTTAAACACATGCATTAAACCCCATTTTCACAGAGCGCAACTCATATATTTTTTTCCTACTTACCATCGTCGTGCTGCTGTTGGAGCTCAGCTGCACTGGCCAGTAGGTCCAGGGGGTTGAAGTCCATCACAGCGCCGCGTCGTGAGGCCGCGCCTGCATGCTGGCAGCACAGGCCCTGAAGCTGACACAGGCTACACGGCTCACATGTAGGGGGCGCTAGAAAAAGACACAGAAACTGGTTGTGTCTCGAAGTTGAAAACCAAATTTTATTAAAGTAAATTGTGTTATAGAGCCAGTGTAATAGTCAGTTGTTAAAACACTCCTAGTCAAACCTAAATTAGTTGGTTTTTCTACTGTAGCTCAACCTTCATAATGAAACTCACAATGCAGGTGTTCTTATTTCACAAGTAATCTTAATGGTATCTGCTGGTATATATTTATTCATTGGGGTTATTTGAGATAACAATCAAAACAACCATTTAAAACCTGGTATACTGGATTCCGTGCAATTCTTAAGTATATGATAATGGTATTTATAGATAGGTCCCAAGGAAGTTATTTGTATTAAAGTATGCCTCCATATTTGAATGTCAACTCTCAGTTCGCCTTGGTTTTAAATGTCAAATTTCAGTTAAGGTTATTGGTAAAAACATTTTTATTAGAATAATTTTGTATTATATAGTTGTCAGCATGTCCATGTGTAATACATATACAAATATATTATTATAAAATTACCGGTTTATGTGAAATCAGAATGTATATGTAGCCTACATTTTACTTTTAAAACATGTTGTTAAATTAATGTATATATCATGGTGGCTGACTGTTCATGTAGGATACATAATATTCACATTGAATATTCATACTCATGCAGGGCTCGACATTAACGGTAGTCCGACTGTCCGGGACAACCAAATTGTTAGTCCGGACAAGTAAATAAAGAATCTGCTAGTCCGACGGGACAAGTGGTCGTTATAATTTAATTACTTAGAAAAAATGCCTTTTAGTCCGTTATTTCTGTGGAGAATAAATGCATCGTACCGAAGTATGAGCGTCCTAGAAATTGGTCCGTATTCCGTGTTTTGTTGAATTCTCAAATGCGCGTAATTAAATTTGTAAACCGAAACACTATTCCCAATTTAATTTTTACTCGACCTTATCACATTCTTCAAATGCAAATGTACAGTGTGTTTTATTCCTTTCTCTCTCGAAAAGCGCTCGCAAATTATTCCCTACATGTAAAACACCATGTCAAACGCATGGAAAGCGTGTTTGTATTAAATTTCAGTTAAATGTTTCGTGGTAAATTTAAACAGAATGATATTGCGAATGATTTGAAATTTGACATTTCCTCAAAATTAATTGCAAATCAAACACACTGTATCTTTATCGTTACGGTCGTTTACATAAGTTATTATTGAAACAGTTATTGTACTGTATACTGATGCAACAGAAAATCCGGACGAAACTGGATTAAGTGTTGGGTGTTGTGAAAACACGCTTAGCGGTGCTACTGACCTATTGTGTAGACTGTGATGTTCCAACAAAAGGGATTAACATGTGCTAAAATGACTCTTTGCGGATAATGGAGCGTGTCTGTCAAAATGGTCGATACGATGCGTATCATTGGAGATTTATGAGACTCTACGCTTGATTATAGTGTGCAATTGATAATTGCCGGGTGTAAAATCGGATGATTGATAACGAAAGTGGAAGTGGCAAATGCGCGGTTATTTTCCGGCACTATTTTTTTTCTGAGATCGTTTTTTTTATACAAGACGAAAAAAAAGTAGGGTCGGAACCAAAATCGTTGCTAGGGTCAGGGTACCCGAACAACACAATTTTGTTTGTTTAAAAGATATAATGGTCAGGACAAGTTGCTTTTTGGTCAGGACAAGTGAAATTTTGGTCTACTTGACCGACCGGACAAGTGGCTTCAAAAGTTAATGTCGAGCCCTGACTCATGTACACGTATCGTAGGATATCACATACAGTTTGGTCTAAAGGCAAGTAAAAGCATGTTATCAGAAAAAGCAAACATCCTTACTGATGAAGTAATCCCCAAACAGGGAAGTAGTTGTTTTTTACAGTGTTAAATCTTTTACCGATTGTATAGTTCATCATAAAGTAATCTCCAAGTATTAACATCCTATAGCTGATAAAACCACTTCAATGCCTGTAAATCTACATGTAACAACGTAGTCTGGTACCTGCAATTCGATCTGAATCAATGAACTTATAACAAGTGAGGTAAACCCTTTTATGCAATATTTTAACAATTGATATGGACATGTACATTGATGACTGAAGTCTTGCCAGCAATAATATACCGTCCGTCTGTCCATCCATTTTATAGTCATTGTATTGAACAAGGCAACAATCAATGTCAGCGCTTTATTGTATGTCTACATACTCAATAGTTACTGCATGAATGCACCAACGAAGCTTAATATTTAAGTGAGCATTTCCAAGTAGAATAATTATTGTCCATAGTAATTATGGCTCAAGCTGGTATAGTATTATGGTTGTTCATAAAATAGGCATACCAGTAATTAATTGAAATGAAATCACTGTTTAGCATAGCAAGTACAGGCTATTTCATCAATATTATGAACTGGCATAATGTATATTATGCTCTGATGTTGTTTCTGCCTAAAATAATGTGTGCATGAACTGTTGTAGTTAAGCGTTAAGAAACTGTGTCACATCAATGTAGCAAAACTGATCTTCATATTTTGCAACCTACAACTTGCCATACAGTGGACTAGATGGTAGAGGTATTGATACACGCATCAAAGTCTTTAACTCATATTTAACACATTTCTATGACGTGAGAATTACACATTAACAAAATTGAGATTCATGTTTCTACATTTCTTCGAGAATGTACAAGTGTAGTTCGAGTATGTATTACTTGTGACAACATACATGAAAGTCATGTCATGGTCTTCCTTCACTCGCGGAAAACAGGTTAAAAGGTTACAGAGCTTGAAATTCTGTTTGACACTTGACAATTTGTGGCTATATACAAAAACAAAACTAGAGCTTTGTCACTGAGGTGACGAATACCCCCACATGCCGCATTGACACAGAATATTTTGCATGT
>VMBQ01000978.1:23099-38885 GCA_007657795.1 Dreissena rostriformis | reverse complement strand
TGTATTGAATTTTTGGTTTAAACAGATTCTCTTCTAAACACAAATTCAGTTAAGGCAGACAGTGTTTTCCTTAACCCTTTGAGCGCTGGAACCGGATTTTGAAGGCCTTTGCAAACAGTTTGGATCCAGATGAGACGCCACAGAACGTGGCGTCTCATCAGGATCCAAACTGTTTGCTATTCTGATAGTATTCTTTGAAAAAAATCGAAGAAAATGCTAATTTTAGAAATTCAGCAGATGACATTTTAGCAGACGACAAATTTCCCAGCATGCAAAGGGTTAAAATGATCTGCATATTCCAGGTTTTCCAACTGTTCCTCTCAAAATATAGCACTATACCAGTCACAGTGGCAAGAATGACCTTTGTGTTATGCAACCAGTTATGATTTCATGAAATATGCAAAGTAAGGCTGTATAAATATTTTATGGGGTTCATGTACATAAATTATTTGCTGCCAGAAAAAACGATATAAAATCTGCAATATTGGTTGGAAACACTGCAAACAGAACGCAGTTTGTTTGGCTAACAACGTGAAAACCATCAAACTAAATCAATTAAGTCGCCCCCTGCAACAATATGTCAACAACATTTACTTGACAGCAAGCCAGGTCCTGGTCATGTCTAAATCAGCAGGACTTGTTGCTGAAAATCACCACTGTGTGATTTGTCCTTTCGAAATTATGTAACTGATCTGTAACTAAGTGGGTCATGTTGAACCAACCATCATAGTTTCTTAAAAGTAGGGGACATTAAGAGCTTAAAAGTAAAATGTCAGCAATTGGAACAGCAATATAAGAACAAATGTGATGCAATGTGCTCCCCATTTAAGTCAGCTTATCAAGTCACTCTGTGTTATTAACTAACATCAGGTGATCTTGGCCAAGAGTATGTATAGACATGACCAAGGAACAGAAGTCATTCATTCGTTTCAGGTTTAATAATACTGCTCTATTAACCAGCAAATGATTCTACTCAGATTTTATCTCATTCCTTGTTAATTATAATATGAATATTCCTTAATAAGATTTTGGAAATAATTTCTGCAATTGTAAAATTAATGATCAATGCAAACTGCCTTTTAAAGTACGAGAGATGCTATTTCAGATTATGTCAAAACAGTGAATTTTTTGGATGATATTACCCTCTCAGTGTAAGCTTTATTTTGAAAAAATGACAATCATGATTTAGACAACAAAATGACCAAGTTAGAAGCAATTTGTGTAAATATCATAATTTAAACAAATTTGTATTCAAGCATTTGATTAATGTTTATAACAAAGTAGATTTAACTTTTTTTTTTTCTTCACATTTTTGTAAACCTAAACGCAAAGTGTTTTTCCACATTTTTCGAAACCTAAACGCAAAGTGTGACGGAATTTCAGACGGACAGACAGACAGAAAGACGGACAGTGCCATCACTATATGCCCACCTTCGGGGGCATAAAAACACATAATCATGCATCTGAAAAAAATCCCTTTAGTCATAAAAAAATCCCCATTGGAAGGGCCCCACCACCAGTGACCTCACCTCAAAAGTTGAAAAAAAAAACAAGTGATATGTTTGTCAAACACTATGCCCCCTGTTGAGCCATTTTGACCCATATATTTGACCTTTGACCTTGAAGAATGACCTTGACCTTTCACCACTGAAAATGTGCAGCTCCATGAGATACACATGCAAGCCAAATATCAAATTCCTATCTTCAATATTGCAAAAGTTATGACCAAGGTTAAGGTTTTGGACAGACACTGTCATACAATGACAGACAGGCCAAAAACAATATACCCCCTCTTCTTTGAAGAAGGGGGCATAAAAACACTGCAAGAAGATAATGCCAAAAAACCTCTACCTGTATCTGTTTGGTATTGAATGCATATCATCTTATGAGTGGTCATATTTCATGAGTGGCTAAGCCACGCATGATATTTGTTTAATATGATTACCAATGAATCAATATTACAATCTTACACTGAAATCAATAAATCTTCCTTAATTTCATGCTTTTGTACGTAGATTTCCCCTAGATGTTTTTTTCCCCTGTGAAAGAAATTTTTCCCCAAAAAATGATTATTCCCTAAAAAAAAAAAAAAAAAAAACATTTTATTTTTTTTAACCTTTAAATACAGAAGTAAACCTGATCCAGTGTAGAAAATAGAAAATATCGCATAATTAAACTATCTGTTGTCTTGAATTTGTTTTAAAAACAGTAAAATAATTATGTTAAAGTGATTATTTAAGACTTTCCTTATTTTCCCAAAAATCCGGCGTTTCTCGTGATTTTTTTCCCCCAAAATCCGGCTTTTCGCGCAATTTTTTTTCCCCTCAAAAAAGGCCAGGCCCTTTCCCTAAAATCAGATAAAAACCCCTTCATGTATATTCGCAAAAATGTTGTTGATTGCTGTAATGGGAAAATATTGCTTTAGTCCTGCATCCTTGTCACTTAATTACATTATTTTATTTATGTATTTTTTTATCATTTGTTTTCTATTATTTTAACAGGTTAACTTTTACTATGATGTTGAAGTTATTTAACTGTTGTTGAGCAATAATTTAAAAAAAAGTCCCCAAAAATCCAGAGTGAACTTTTTAAACCTTTTTTCACTGAGTAAAATGATCAGGTTAATATTCACTTGTTTTCTGAACTCATTGACTGCATAAAACAATATATGTATAGCCATAGTACTCTTTCTTACATCAAGAAAACTAATTATCCTAATAAACCTGTTTGTACATAGGCCCATGACACTAATAACCCCTTATGGCAATTGTTACAATTACACCTGCATATAATGCACTTATTAGTGCAAATACTTAAGGAGCTGAAGCAGCAGCATCTTTGTAAAAAGAGAAAAACATTAAGCATTTATTCATTACAAAAAAAACAAGGGCTGTTTGTAAAACATGCATGCCCCCCATATGGGCTGTCAGTTGTAGTGGCAGCCATTGTGTGATTACGTTTTTTGTCACTGTGAACTTTGGTGGTGGTGGTGGAGGTGGTGGTGGTATCCGCAAACCATTTTACTGTGTCGAATCACCATGACCTTGACCTTTGACCTAGTGACCTGAAAATCAATAGTGGTCATCTGCCGGTCATGACCAATGCCCCTATGAAGTTTCTTGATCCCAGGCCTAAGCGCTCTTGAGTTATCATCAGGAAACCATTTTAGGGCTTCAGGTCACTGTGACCATGACCTTTGACCTAGTGACCTGAAAATCAATAGGGGTCATCTGCCAGTCATGACCAATGTCCCTATGAAGTTTCGTGATCCCAGGCCTAAGCGTTCTTGAGTTATTATCCGGAAACCATTTTACTGCTTCAGGTCACTGTGACCTTGACCTTTGACCTGAAAATCAATAGGGGTCATCTGCCGGTCATGACCAATGTCCCTATGAAGTTTCATGATCCTAGGCCTAAGCGTTCTTGAGTTATCTGGAAACCATCTGGTGGACGGACGGACGGACCGACATACCAACGGACCGACATGTGCAAAACAATATACCCCCTCTTCTTCCAAGGGGGGCATAAAAATATGAATGGGACTATAAGGAGACTTGTTCTTAATTTGGAATAATGACATTTTCTAAAAAAAAAAGAAAAAAGATTATATTCAAAAAAGCGAAATAACACCCCTGACTTAGAAAAATGATGTAAGAGTTGGTTTATATATTGATTATCCTTACCTAGCTAAACTCAGTAAAATTAAAAGCGCTTTTCATTCCTAATTTGTAAATTATGTCTATTTTGGTTATAAGAACATTAAATGACATTTTCTTAAAATTGGAAAATCGGATAATTAAAAAGTCCATAACAATATGATAATTTGTGATTGAAATGAACATTACCAAACTAATTGATGCATGTACTTATTTTCAATTTAACTTGATCAGTACTGTATTTTACAGCGTATAACGTGCAACCATGTATAACACGCACCCATTTTTTTAATGCAAAAAGGAGAAAAAAAATATTTCAAGACATAAAATTGGGCTGACAATGGACGCCATTTTACTATTGCACAATCAGTTAATCCTCATCACTGGAAAGATTTATTTTGTATTCTTCAGAAGCGTTTATATGATCGGTGGCATGGGTTGCATAGTACTATATTTTCATAGGGTGTAGTTTTCTGGAAAATAGCAACTTTTATGATTATTTACGATTACAAATGAATTTTTAGCGTTTCAACAGCCACAAAAGCGTTGTTTCAATATATTACGCGCACCAACTTTTTAATTTGAAATTTGGAGGTTAACAACTGCGCGTTATACAAAGGAACGTACGGTATTATAGGGGAGAAAATCCTAACATAATTTTCTGACAATATTTGTTTCTTGCTTTGGCCACATGGTTTATATCTCACAGGCCTTGCAGATTTACACCAAACAATGCCAAGTGACTCATGCAAGTATAGTTATCACAACATTGTACAAACTACACCATGAACCCCCTTTATCTAAATGCTAAAACAACAAAGAGAATATTTAATTTCTCTTGAGTTTAAAACTAATCTTTTAATTAAGTGTGATTTTATTCTGCACCATACTCTGGGCTTGCTAAGACAATACAACTGCAACCAGGGATGGAAACTAACTTAACTATTGGTTGCCCGATCTCTAGTAATTTGGTTGCCCAGCTAAAGAGTTACGAGCCCAGAAATATGTATGTGTCATGTCATGTGTTATCTTATACATTCTTTAAATAAAATAATGGATAATAAAATAACATTGTGGGCATGACCCACTTTCAATGCATTATGTATTATTATGAGCCTGAATTGAATCATTCCTATGCATAAATAATGAATATTATTTAACTCATTATTGATCATTGTAGTTTGCGTTTATTTGCATGATTGTATTTGTATTGGACTGATGCATTATGACTATACTTTGTTTACTTGTATGTAAATGGTCAAAGGCAGTTTGACAATATTCCAATAAAATAAGTTGAAAATTGAATTGATACATGGTCGCCAATTTTTATCGCACTGAATTGTCTTTTATAAACAAATTCAATTAGACCAGTTTTAATATAACTTTTTCCAGAAAATGCACATACATGTATTTAACTTAAGACATGTTCATACATACATATTATCAGTTTCAGGATTGTGGGTTTCCTCTTAACCAGGTTCCAAATGTATTCTGAAGCCCTATAAATAACATTAAAACTACACAATGGGAGCATGTTCTAAAGTATAAATAGAAGGATTAATAAAGCCATGTTCATGTACAATTAAATTAATACACAACATCCCTACAGGCAAGTGAAGAGTGTCAATATAATACAAGGTAACCCATTTTGTTCATCTATTTATATAAAGACAAATTGTTTTTTTTCCACTACTGTGAAAAGGCGCCTGGGGCCATATATTTGAATGTGTGAAAGTCACTTTTGGGTGAAAAACATGCACATAAAAGGAGTTTTTTTAATGTAAATATGTATGCAAAAGGAGAAGGGGGAAAATAACATTTTTTTTACAGGTTCAATTTCATATCATGTAAATCATGTCTTTATAATCTTTTTATGGCATCTCCCTCTGCTTTTCATCCTTAAAATCCACCAATATTTCTCAATGTCATGCTCCTGGAGTCTGTCCCTGTTTACCCAAGAAACACTTCAGAAGTGATCAAATCTAAGTCTTGAACAAAATAGCATAACAAATAGATTAACACAGGATGTTCTCTAGGCTATAAATTAAAAGGTTCATTGACCCCTTGCCAAATAATTTAAAGAGTAAACACAAAATTTTGGAGTGAAATTCAACTTCTCTGTGACCAAAACAATTTATTTCCTAACATGTTTATGTTTATACTAAGGTGTATTATAATAGTTTTTTTAATATAAAATATTCTCATTGAGAATATTTTGCCATTTAAGAAATAAGAAGATTACTTTTTGTATCAATATATTTTACTTAACTTAAAGGCATGTTTCATGTGTCTTTAATGTGTCACCTTCTGAAAATTCATAAAATTATTTATATTATTAAAGCCACACACCTTGAAATGAAGTACATGTTAATCAATACATATAGATGCAATTTGAAAGAGTGCAAAATGTTAAATCTATAGCCTAGTTAGCAAGCAATTTGTTATTTTCAACCTCAATTACCGCTTTTAAAACCGAAAGTAGGATGTCAATATTATACGTCCATTTCGACAAACGCGATTATTTTTAAAATTTAAAGCGCAAAAAAGACGGATTTCTACCTTGTAACCAACAGATATATTCAAATGGCATAGATAAAATTAAATCTATAACCTAGTTATCATGTAATTTATTATTTTTCAAACGGTACAGCTTTTAAAAACGAAAGTAGGATTTCTAGACGTATATTCCATTTCGACAAACGCGATTATTTTTAAGTTTTAAAGCGCAAAAAAGACGGATTTCTACCTTGTAACCATCAGATATATTCTAATTGGCATAGATAAAATATGTTTCTTCTTTATACTTTTAATTAAATTAATTTACTATGCAAAATAAGGTGTGTGGCTTTAATTATTATTATTATTAAACTAATAAAACACACCGTTAAAATGGTATATCAACAAGGAGGATTAATTAATTAACTTGTTTTTGCATTGCTTGTATTTCATTCATCAATGTTAAAGAACACATTGGAACAGAAGAATCACAAATATTGTTGAAATTAAATGACAGACAAAACTTAAATGTGATATATTTAATGTGATGTATTTTATGTCAGTGAAAAAAAAGGCAAAATCTAAATATTCTAAAGTGTTGTCCAAAAATATTTTCCCTAAACATTTTTGTCGAAGTGTATTTGGAGTGTTTCTGGTGTTCAAATTAAGTTATATATTAAGTGTTTCATATGTGCTAATCATAAATGATTTATTTAATTTGTTGGATGTCTCATCCACACACTAATACCATTAAGGCATGCAATAAATCTTATCTGTAGGTGATAAACACTAAACAGATTAAGACTAAGTAAGTCTGAAGTGTTTCTGACAGTTTGTTCAATACACAGGAAACTATGGCATGTTAAAACTGATAATTATTCGATAATGATGTTATAGAAAAAATTGTCCTATGTAAATTGCTATTGTCTGTTATACAACATACATATAGTATAGAACTGATAATCCGGGTCAGTACAGTAATAGCAGGAAGTAGCTTATTTCTACAACAAAAATGTCAAATTAAACCAAATTATTTTCCCAAAATTTGTAATAATAAAAATTGTTCTTATTATAATTATTATCAGCATATCAGTAAATATTTACAGAATGTGGCCAGGGCCCTTTGCATTAGGAAAATGTGCGCTGTTAAGACTAAAATGTAGAAATTTAATATGAAGATGAACTTAATATTTGTTTTTGGATAACCTTCTATATTGAATTTTAGGAAGTCATTTGGGAAAATAATATACCTTTTTAGATTGTGAATGGAGGCAAATTTCACACAAAAAACCATCACAACTATTATAATCATTATTTTTAGCACTGGCTTATTAGGGACTACACTTTCCTGTTAAAATTTATGGAATTTTTCATCAAGGAAGTCTTTTTAAAAAAAAACCCACTGCACTGGCTTATCTGGAATGATACTTAACCCGCATGCGGCATGCATTTAGAATGGTTTTCCCAGATAGCCGCTCTTATGCATTATTATTTATGAATATATGTTTTGTCATCAATATGTTATAATTATTGACAATGCACAATCCTTAAACTTACATTGAAACAGTTTCATGTAAAAAATGACTTAAAAGTTTCTAAAAACAAACCCTTTATTGTATTAGAACCAGAATATTCGAACAATTAACATTTGTAAATAACAATTTCAACAGCTTATTGATTGAACACAATAGTATAGTTCCATACATGCAACTTGAAAGCATACATAATTATGAAGGCATAATAAATCACTATATGTAAAAACTGAGTCAAAGCCAAAATCAACAACGACAATAACAATCCTTCATTATTAATTTTACATAGTTTGTAGCTTTTAAGAGCAGAAACTTTCAAATTATACCACGGTTTACTACAAATCAAGAAATAAATTGAATGAACAACCAAATGGTGAATTCCTCCTAATCCACAGCCTTCCCCTTTGTGTGGCCTCCTGTGATATTGATCCAGAACTAATTACAGATAGCCAGGCTAGTTCACCACTGAGCCAGTGATAACCTGCTGATAAACCATGCACAGTGAACACTATTGAAACACACCAGTCTGTTCATGTTAATCGCAAACTAATTAAACAACTGAAACATGTATTTTCATGGTAATTTTTAACTGGCTGGCAAAGCAATACCAACATTTTTTATCTACCTAAAATTATGATTAGTCATTATCAACATTCAAACTTCAAACTACAATTGATTACAGTTTTATTGCAACACAAAGAAAGACAATATTTTTAGTTACCTGTAACACTTTAAAAGTTTTCATGCAAAAATATAATTTGAAGGAATATAACTACAGTGTGTGCACAAATATTTATCAAACACTTCATCCATGAGAGATGGGCATATGGTTTAAAATTTGCCTTCAACTCACTTCCAATATCTGTACCATAATCTGAGATCAAAATCTTTTGAATTTCTGAAATGCAATAATGGTTAAGAGTCAAAGTGTTCTCGACATTTAACTATGCTAGTGGAAATAAAACTTATTTGTTGTTTGATTATTCTGAACCACAATAGTACGTGTCCATCATTTGACATAATTGAAGTCAGTGGATAAAAGACTGTTATCTCAGCATATAAACTTTAAGTGCACAAGTTCCAACACATCATTCATTCTTAATTCCAAGCATTACTTACTTGTAAATGGAAACCAACATAAAACAGACTTGAGATTTTCAGAGCACAAAGGTTACAAACTCACAAAATGCTAAGACAGTAAAAGCTGTACTATAAACAAAACAAGAACCATGGGCCTGTGACATAAAACAGTGACTTAAGCAAATAAGCCCCCTGTGCTAACCTGGACGACTTGCACCCAAAATAGCCCTAAGAAAGTCAATACAATCCTATTCTCACTTGAGTATCCAATCTTTAAGCAGATTGGAAATTTAGTGTGGGTCTTATTTGCATAGCAGATTAATGACCACTGACAACAACAGGTTTCTCTAAATCCATATGAAGGTGTCTGCATGTTAATTTTACATTCAAACTTTTGCAATGAATTGAATACATAATATGTTAAAATATAAATCATTCTATACACCCTAATACAATAATTTTACACACCAACACTGAAACAAATCCTTGTGTTCAATATGCCAATCATAAAAGTTGTTATTAATTAATTACATCCACATGAATAAATGCCCACAACTTATTTGTATAACAGTAGTTAACAAAATTGAATCTACTTAATTATATAGGTTTACTACTTTGGCAAAAGTTATGTTAATGACATGTATATATATTTCATGTTTGTTTCAAAACCAGATAGCAATCTTTGAAAGGACAGAGTAACAAATCATTTTCTTCAGTATTCACACAAGCCTGAATAACATTTAACTCACTCTCTGGCTAGAGGGGATCCTAAAGACTGAGTTTAGATCACCTTTTCAGCTACTTCCATTACCATTGCTGGCTTGAGTAGATGTATTAATTATTCATTTCATATACTTGAAGGTTTGAACTCCTCACCAGAGTATTTACACGTGGACAAACAGAGTACTTTTAAATCTTTTAATGCACAGTTACACAAATACCATAACCCACCTAATCTAATACCCATTCCATCAATTAACCACTGATAATATTTCATCATCATGCTTATCAAAAGATGTACATTTAATATCAATATCAATTTAAGCTGTTTAAAAATGTTCGACATGATGAGTTCTCACACTTTTTCATTCAGCCCACTTGTTCCACTTTCAGACATGATTACAAGGAAAACAGAAGAGAGCCTTCATTTACCTGTGCAATAATTATCCTGTTTGATCAGATAAAGCTGTTAATGTTGTCTCGCCTGATGGGCCACAAATGCTGATCTTTTGTCTCCCAGAGCTGGTGACTGGTGACTTGTTGTAACGTCCATATATTTACAAATCTGAAAGAATATTCAAGAAACAATGATGTTAACATTTCGTTTCTTACTTTCTTTACAAATTATATGATACAACATTTAATTTATAAGATTATTTGTGTGTATGTATGTGGTTATATATTCTATTATTCTTAACTTTTTTTCAATATCGTGACATAACATAATACAGTGAAAGAAATAACTTCATGAAATTTCAACACACCTTATTTTTATGCTTTGCAAGCCCAACCACCCTATCGCTCACATATATTCAATGTGGTTTAAATCCATACTATACACCATTCTATTTGGCCATGTTCACTGGGCGATTAATACTGAATATAAACCAACCAGCACTATCACACAAAGCTTTACCCCAGTTGTGCCCCTTGGCTTTGTGCAAACTGCAAGCTGACACTGTTTACTGTACAAAGCCAGAGGCTCCCAAAGGGGAAATCAATGAACATGCACTAAACAAAACCTGATAGCGTGTTGCCTGAAAATGAATAGTATCACTGTTTACAGTGTTCCTAATTTTTAAGTAATCTACCAGACTACCATGTTCTATCAAATTTGGATAAAATTACTTAAAACTGTATTAGATGTAATTACTTTAAACGATTTAACAATATATTTCATAAGTCACTCAAGACGCGGATTCAACACACACCTCTTTGACTTTTTTCTTTACTGACTTTTTGAGCGACACATAATTGAGGAAAGTATAGCAAGTACAAGGTTAAGCACAAAACATTGTCTTTAACACATTTATGAAATATTTCAGTTATGATGTGCAATATTAAACAGGGACCAATTTGTATGCCAAATATATACTATACTGTAGTTAATTTTGGGGAAAATAAGACTTTTTTAAGAGGCAACCTCTACAACCATATTTAGTAAAAGCTGTGTTAAGCCCATACAAAGCATTTAATGCTGGATTCAATATCCAACTTCAAATGGTTTATTTAATATACTATACAATAAAGTAAATCGTCTGAACTTGCATTTGTATTGTCATTGACAATTATAACAGGTCAATGTTAGGTTTTCTTACTCTAATCTCCACATAAATACCATTCAATGAAATTGATTTTTTTATAAGCATTCAATTAATTTTGTAACTCAATAATCAGTGTAGAATATGCCTTAAATGTACTGGTGAACAAATTGATACTTTAATCTTACTTATGGGTAGCCAAAAGAATATTAAGGAAAAGTGTTTATTGACCCCCCATCTCTCAATGCCAGTAACATTCGATTCTATGTAATTAAATGTCAAAAACTGATGGAAAATGTCATTTGAAGCGAATATCTACTTAAAATCCATCTTAAAATGGAGATTTTCCATTCAATTTCTTCACTTAAAAAAATAAAATACTATTGTACATCTGCTGTGGGTGCCTGGGTAAGATATTTTCACAATTTTGTTAACATATTTATTTTGATTATTTTTGTGACCAGACTCAAAAGTTCAACTGATTTTATAAGGAAAACAAGATTTTAAGCGATTTTGACCCATATATTTGACCTTGAAGGATGACCTTGACCTTTCACCACTCAAAATGTGCAGCTCCATGAGATACACATGCATGCCAAATATTAAGTTGCTATGTTCAATATTGCAAAAGTTATGGCAAATGTTAAAGTTTGACGCAAAGAAACCAACAAACACACAGGGCAAAAACAATATTTCCCCCAGTATAGACTGGGGGACATAAAAATTGACCTTGAAAATAACTGATATTTATTTACTTTTGTGTCTTAAATTCCATTTCTTTTAACCGATATAAACTAAGTTGATTAAAGCTATGATGACAGTGTGTCATTAAAATTATTTATTCATGTTTCATTCAGTATTTACTATTAGATCTATCAAACCTATTTACCATGGAAATACCAGATGTAATGATAAATAAGAACAAGAGCACCGCCTAGCGGGTGCAGACCGCTCATCTATACATGCATACCAAATATGAAGGTTATATCTCAAGGGACATATAAGTTATGAGCATTTTTCGAAACCTAAACGCAGATTTTGAAACCTAAACGCAGACCCTTACTTCAAGGTCAAGGTCACAGGGGTCAAAATGTTTGTGCGTATGGAAAGGCCTTGTCCATATACACATGCATACCAAATATGAAGTTTATGGCTTTGATACTTTAGGAGAAAAGTGTACCTAAACGCAAAACTTAACCGGACGCCGACTCCGACGCCAAGGTGATGACAATAGCTCATAATTTTTTTTCAAAAAAGATGAGCTAAAAAGGACAATGGTGTTGTTTTTGTTGTGACTACAGTTTAAAGTTAAGATTTTTTGGTTATAAAAGTTATACTGAAATGAAGGTCAGTCAAATATTTTAATCTATTCAATAATTTATCCAATATATAAACATGGTGTTTAGATGCAAACTGTTATGCATTTAGCTACATGAGAATACACGATTTCAGGAAAGATAACTGAATTAAAACTTTCAACTCCAAAGTTTAAATAGTTTAGTGAACATAAAAGATCAACTAAAAATTTGCATTTTTCTTAGGCGTAATAAAAAAACATGTTTGTTTCCGGTTACCCGACCGACAGTGTCAGTTGTCAGTTTACCCCAGACTGCAATTTTTATTATCAAAAAATAAAAAATAACAAAAAAAAAATCCGCGAGTGGTCAACAACGATATTGTTTTACACTATTCGGTCGCGATTTAGATCGCAAACGGCCTGAAGTTTAAACCACGCCGATATCATCGAAAATGGCCGTCTGTTCGAGCGTGGTGGCTTGACACGAAGGCTGAGCCGCCATTTTTTCCGCCATTTTGGAATTGATTATTCACCGTAGCGGAATAAATCTAATGACGAGGCAGTCATAATTATATCGAATAAAACCTGACTTATTTTAAAAGTTAAATACATTTTAAACATTATTTCAAATTATTGTAATTCAATTTCTGGTAGTTTTTTTATAATTTAATTATAAAAACCGATTGTTCCCTCGATGCGAAGTTGACAGCTTCGCGTTCGTTTTTATGTAAACATTTCCGTGTTTTATTAAATGAAACCGTAACCTAAAGTGTGAAACAGTATTTGATTATTTCAATAAGGTCATTATCTGAAATGTCTTGAATTGTTTTGTGCATAACTTTCATTTAAATTATTTAAAACATGTTAGGACGAAATGAGTACGAACATCAAATAATTCCAAACATTTTCGAACCAAAAAAAAATCAAAAAAAATCCCGACCTACCAACCCTCTTTTTTTAGCGCATAACCGGAAACCGACATGTTATTTTTTTAGGACTTATGCAGATCTATAAGGTCAATATTGTTTCAGATTCCATCCCATTAAACTATTTTAAACATTAACAACCATTCAATAAACACCATTTTTAATAAAAATCTGTGCAAATAACAATTAGATGTATTTGTAACTTTATATTATAAACTGTGTGTTGTGTAAGTTCAGCAATTGATATGGAATAGTCCATTATCACCTGTCCACCTACGGCCATCCATTATCACCTGTCATGGTGAATTGGTGATGTGTGAAAATGGACATTGGTACCATAAACTGATTAAGATTACAATGAACAAGTAGTCATACCAAAGAATAATCAATATGATAGTACAATGTTTAAAATTAAGTGACTATGGTTAAATAAATATGCATTAATAAATTAGAATTGATACAATAACATAATTTCAAAGGGAATGTAGCAGCAAGAAGCTTAAGAGGGTGATGACTTTCAACAATAGCGCAGATGTACATGTGGATGTTATGTATTGACTCGCGTCTATAAATAGCTTTTGCGACATGCAGCATGCGCTTGCTGAAACCTCGGTCATTCTAGAGATTATTAAACACATTACATATCAGAACAATGTTATAAAGAAATAAGAACACAAATAAATATAGATCATGCATTTATGTAGCTTTATTGTCCCAAAAAAGTTCAAAGATGATGATTATCCATAGAACATGCGGTTTCATTTTTGCCGCCATTTTCCTTTGCGTCATAATAATGAAAGCGGACAGTTCGTACAGACGACGAATACATAAATCCAATTTTAATCCAAATGCACTTCCTGATCACAACATATTGCTATCCATACTTACACTCTATCTTATCTTGAACTTCCAAGACTTCTTTACCGAAGATCAATTCAAGAATAGAGCAAATATTAGCAAATGTTCGTGATCACAGTTTTAACGCATCCGTTCAGCTTTTGTACAATCAATGGAATGCTTTGAGCGTTGTGAAAGGTTGCATCTATCTTACGAATTATTTACTACGTCACGATTAAACGAACGAAATGTTATTTTACAAAGATTATACGAGTTGCTCCCCTTGATGTATTTATCGCGGAAATCCTTTATACTAACACAATTTATAGCCCTACATTAACTTAACTATCATAATTTAACGACAGACACTCATTACTGGTAATTAATGTTAGAAATTACAACTGATTTGAGATTGTTCGATAAAGCTTCTGTAGTAAACACGGAAATTGTAATTTGCGACTGTACACCATTCGATCGTTCGTTGTATAAATTACGGCCGTTAATCACTGGCGCGACCAATTTTTGGAGATACATTAACAAACTAGCTAATTATTAATGATACTTCCGATTGGGCGTTAAGGACCGGAAGTTTTCTATGAACTATTGAGAAATCTTAGGGTTGATTCTCTTATGACATTAAGCAAGTGCTTTCAAAATATACTTGTTGCGGAATTCAATAAAACAGTGATTTCTGTTTTATATACTATATATTTCCATTTTTTTAATGTAGCCAATGCCATATTAGGATTAAGACGGGGCGAAACATATAGTCATTTAACATTAGTGACAAACATTTTGTCGTCCATAAGCCGATCTTAGGTTTCTCATTGAAAGTTATTGAAGCCTGCATGCAAATTACCGGCCACAAGTCGAAAGAGCGATATAAGCATCGCTCTTGGAAAACGGGGTTTAATGCATGTGCGTAAAGTATCGTCCCAGATTAGACTGTGCAGTCCACACAGGCTAATCAGGGACGACACTTTCAGTCTAAACTGGATGCTCGCTAAGAAAATACTCATTTTAAACGAAAAATACAATAACAGCGGAAAGCGTCGTCCCTGATTAGCATGTATGGACTGCACTGGCTAATTTGGGACGAAACTTTACGCTCATGCGTTTAGTACGGAATACCCTTAGGGCCATCGTGGTTACACATTAAAATCCAGAGGGCGACATTGCGATTGTGCGATAGTACGATGGCGACAATGCGATAGTTCGATGGCGACAATTCTATAGTACGATGGCGACAATGCGACAACGCGATAGTACGATGGCAACAATGCGATAATCATCGTACTGTCGTCATCGTATTATTGCATTGTCGCCATCGTACTATCGCACTGTCGCCATCGTAGTGTCGCACTGTCGCATTGTCGTCATCGTACTGTCGCATTGTCGCCATCGTACTATCGCACTGTCGCCATCGTATTGTCGCACTGTCGTCATCGTATTATCGCAAAATCGCATTGTCGCCATCGTACTATCGAATTGTCGACTATCGCCTTCCGGTACACAAACTATTCTTATTGCAGAAACAAAATAGATGACTTTATAAAGATGTACTTTGAAAGAGGTTACAGTTATAATGAAATCAAATTCTTATTAAGTTATAGAATGGGTATTGATGTAAGGTATGCCGAACTGTAAAGTATTTTTTAAAGTGGCTCCATCTAGGAAAAAATACGATGTGCGCATGTGCTT
>VMBQ01000978.1:9183-21569 GCA_007657795.1 Dreissena rostriformis | reverse complement strand
ATTGTCGCACTGTCGTCATCTTACTATCGCGTTCTCGCACTCTCGTCATCGTATTCTCGCACTCTCGTCATCGTATTCTCGCACTCTCGTCATCGCATTCTCGCATTGTCGCCATCGTACTCTCTCTCGCGTTCTCGCATTCTCGCCCTATGGATTTTAATGTGTAACCACGATGGCACAAAGGGTATTCCGTACATATCTGAAACTATTTCTTTCAATTTTGACAATTTACCAAAACGTGGTCCAATAGGTGTTGTTATTTGGTGTTCAATAAGTGTTCTAATCCTGATGGTTTAGGTTTGCTGTGTATCTTGGTCGCGGATGTAAGAATCACGCGTATAACTCCAGGCGGACAGACATGTCCACGATACATTATGTATTTAACGTTGATATATTTCTTATAAAATATTCCCATCTGATACTCCAGTAAATATCTAGCTATGGTATTGCTATGTTTAGAAAATTGTTGCTTTATAGTACAAGCATCTCATTATGTCCATCGAGCATGTCTTGTTTGGGTAGAATGTAGGCTACTTTCTGTTGATAGATTCTTCTTAATGATTGCAAAATACACTCTAAAAGTTTCAAGATTTCGTGTGTCTGTAGTTTTTTGGGGATTTTCACACAAAACCAACAGCCCGTTTATATTGCACGCATGCGTATTAAAGCAACCACCACAAGCACTTGAGTCAGACACAGAATCAATTCTGAATTGTAGGCTGCACACAGGAAACAATGAAACACGGAAGTTGCTTTCATGTAAACGTCGTCGCATCTAAAATAATCTGAATCAGGTACTGAGAAGAAATACTGGGGATTTATCTGAATTACATTTAACGTTCGAATTACAAATACCGGTCTAAGCATGTACATCAGTACACCAGTACTGCTATCTGAAGACCGATATTGCATGATAACAAATAAAAACAGGTCATTGCGTTATACGTATATGCCGACGATAATTCGACCTGTGTATGGACTTAGTGCTCTGGGTTGCACAATTATTCTCGAAACAATCATCGGACGAAGATGGTGATCAAAGCGGTGGCAGTTATTTTAATGTGTATACAGACTGCATTAACCGCGAAAAATGTGCTCTTTTTCGCGGCAGATGACATGAGACCGGAACTGACGTGCTACGAAGGACCGGACTTTCCGTCGCCTGTGCGCCCGCCGATGCACACCCCGAACCTGGACGCGCTCGCGGCCCGGAGTCTCCTGCTCAAGAGGGCGTACGTCCAGCAGGCACTCTGCTCCCCGAGTCGCACCGCCCTGCTCACCGGAAGGAGGCCGGACACCACGCATATCTACGACCTACAGCAGTACTTCCGGAAGGTGGGTGGAAACTTCACCACGATACCAGAGTTCTTTAAAATAAACGGATACGTGTCCGCAGGAATGGGCAAGATATTTCACCCTGGGGCGGCCAGTGGTAACGACGACCCGATATCCTGGTCTGTACCATATTTCCACGCGACAATATATTGGGAAACTGATGACAACAGCTGGAAAGCCATTCCCGATGACGATCTCAAGGCAAAACCTCTTGTGGACTTTCAAATTAAAGAACAAGCGCTTAAAACTCTGCGGAGTTTCTCCAAGGGTGGTGCACACGAAGGTACTCCGTTCTTCGTGGCTGTCGGATTCCACAGACCGCATTTGCCGTTCGTGTTTCCCGAATCATTCTTGCAGTATTATCCAGAGAACAGCATCCGTTTACCTGATAATGAGTACGCCCCAGACGGTATGCCCGATGTCGCTTGGAGTGATTACGGCGAACTAAGAAAATATACGGATCAAGCCAAACTTAACGCTTCCGGCAATATCAATACGTCACTTCCGGATGATGACGTCAGAGCACTACGTCGGGCGTACTACAGTGCCCTAAGCTGGACCGATTCTCTGATTGGCGAGGTTCTAAGCGAACTGCAAACCTTAGGGTTCGATAATAACACCATTGTCTCGTTTTGGGGCGACCACGGCTGGCAGCTTGGCGAACATGGCGAGTGGTGTAAGCACACAAACTTTGAACTTGCAACGCATGCGCCGATGATGGTGCACATACCCGGCCTGACTGACAACGGCATTGTGACAGAACAATTGACGGAGTTCGTCGACTTGTTTCCGACTCTTGTGGAAGCGGCTGGGCTGGGAACCATGCCCCTGTGTCCGGAAGTATCAAAGGACGTGCAATTATGTCGCGAGGGTGAGAGCCTCATGCCGCTCATCAAGAACCCGTCGGGAACTTGGAAGGACGCGGCGTTCTCTCAGTATCCACGGGAACAGGACAAGACCAAAATCATGGGCTACACCTTACGGACTGACCAGTACCGGTACACTGAATGGCCGAAGTTCACCTACGCTCCCGTGTACAAGCCGGACTGGACCGACCTGTTCGGGGTGGAGTTATACGACCATAAGATTGATCCGGAGGAGAACAAGAACAGGGCGAAAGATCCTGGGTACGAATCGATCGCTGCCGAACTAAGTAAGAAGTTGCGAGCCGGTTGGAGACAATCGCTGCCACCAAACAAAGACCTTTAGACTGCCCTCACATTTATATCATGTAAGCGAGAGAGCAGCGGTCAAGAACTGCGTATAACTTATACTATAAGCTTCAGCTTTCCATGTACTTATATTTTTATATTCACTATTATTCTGATAATGGCAATTGTTTTTACACAAGACTAATTTTATAATAAAGTGACGGAAATACAGTGTATACATTCAAACATTAAGTATTCAGAGCTTGTGCATACATGTTTTCTTATAATGCCGGCTGTAACATGAACTACCGAATGTTTGATGCATATATGTTATCATTTTGTTTAGATATATTATATTGTGCACGTATAACAATAAAACATGTATCTGCAATTAATGTATGTAAACTTCTTGTTGTTGGTTTTTATTTATAAATACGTGTACTGAAAACACTGAGCAAGGGGGCAGAGCCAAAATCATTACGCGCAACACGCACTTTCAACAGGGTTAGGCGTGTTATTTCGAAATTGCTGTTTAAATGATGAAGTAACTGTCTTTAAAAGGTGTATCATGACCATATTTTGAACATCGATCTCGTCCTTGACCTTTGAATAAAGGACGCATGCATTGCTCGCAACGCGCCGTTACCAAATAGTGGACATTTCCATGATTTGAACATGAATTTTTGAATTGCCCAATTAATCGTGGAGTTAAAGTCCAAACTAGCTATATTCCGCCCAGATTTGACTTTTGTCCTCAAAGCGTGACCTTGACCAGTGAATCAGGGACACAGGTCTAACATTTGACAAGCCGTCTGTACATGGTGAACATTTGGTGAAAGTTATTTTGTGCACAATGAATTATAAAGTTACAGTCCGGAAAAGATGTATTTTGTTCAAATTTGATTTTTGACCGACCAAGTTTGACCTTGAACTTTGAGCTGGGGGAACGTGTCGTACCCTCCATACGTCGTCTCTACAAGGTGAACATTTGCATTAAGCTATTTTAAAATTGCATGTTAAATTGCATGTGGCAGCTATATATGGAGCTTTTCGACAAAAAAAATGGATAAGCTTACATCATTCATGGGTTGGTTCATGAAATCGTTTTGTTTAGTTTGTGTGTGTTTATTTGGAATGTTTCACAATATTCATCGCACAGTTTTTCAGTCATATAGTACTGTGTTCAGTAAACATTCTCACAATGTTCATATGAACACTGCTTTACTATTGCTTAGAGCACATACTTGCCAAATACTTGAATCAGAGGAATGGATGGCATGGTTGTAAAAATAATTGCACGACCCATCCCGGGTATGGAATCGCATACACGGGCTTTGTATGTGTTGTCCAACTCTATTATTTCAACTTAGCTATCTTGTCCAGACAAAGGACCTATGTCACACCAGCCAGCTCGAGCCGAGTTATTGCTGGCATTTGCGTTTGAGGCCCCGGATATTGGGCCATATGCATACATGTACACATCTGACCCAGAAAGATAATTGAATGGCGGATATAGGCTCCGCACATGACATACGTGAGTTATCGCAATAAGTGCTTGATAATATATTAAATGCAGTAAATATATGAATTAGATTTGATACAAAATTTGCATAATGGATTTTGAAGTGTCAATATTGTGTCAAGGTTTTATTTGAAGATAACTCATCTACAAATTATGGATAAAGCCCCAATTCGTATACATGCTACGGCCATGTACGTATGGAGTGGGTCAGTGCGCGTTCTCATGGGAAACCAACTTCCGTAAATTCGTGGCAGCACTCTATTAGAGACACGGAAGTACTTTCTGGGACATTAAGATTGTATCAGGAGGCATCTCCTACACGAACCAAGAGGTAACGAAGACTTTCATGGCCTCATCGTGTTAGAGTACGATGCAGTGAGCCTTTTAAACACAGGCCGGATATGGAACGATGTGTGGTCACGGCGAGCTGGCAATTGGACGCTACCTTGTTGACTCTTGACTTGCTCGAAACCCAAGGTCACCGGAAACAGATGTGAAGCTGGAGTGTCCGTGCGGAAGCGTGAAAGCATTTGTGAAAATGGCACTACGGGAAAGTCTCTATTCCTAAGTACACATTCATATATTTGCGAAAGGTCTGTTAACTGTTATATGATGACAATACATATAAGCTTGATCAATCAAGATAACACATGGATGTATTCAGTGAATTGCAACCCTAATAACTTAATAACACATGTAAACGCCTAAGTATTCGTAAAAATGTACACTTTATTTAGATTGTACACCAAATTATATTTCCTTGTCTGTATGCATGGTCGGAACCTGTGAGTCTGAAGGAGAAGCTGTACGGATAGGTGAGGTCTCTACAGGAGACCACCCGTTTTATCCTTGCCTCCGGACAAGCGATCTATGCGAAGTCTGTACATAATTATGCATTCGCGTAGAACAATTGGCTAATCTCAACTATCGAGTGAATGACATTCCAGGTGTCTGGATTATTGTCTATTTGAATTGTTACTGTGCCCTCGAATGATTATATTATTAAGACGTTGAGGCATCCTTCCCCGGTTGCGATGACGTCAGTTACGGCAGCGCGTTCTCTGTAGACGTCACAACAGCGGCGCTGTGAAATTATGTCCTCACCGCGCCGATAAAGGAGATTCGAAGGGTTATGGGCGATTTAAAGAAAAATATTCCTTACATAGCATGTCATTTAACATTTACAAAATGTCTGGCTGTAGTTTTGTTTAAACAAAAAAAATGTACTTCACTTTACATGGTGGGTTATTTCTATTATGAGTGGACACTTGTCTTTATTTCGTGGAAACTGGTTCAGCATTAATAGAGAAATTAATAAGAAATATTATAGACATTATTAAAGCCTCTATAACGCTAAAAAAAATGTAATATATTTTGTAAAATAAATTTAACATATACCTATTCAGTGTTCCCGATTATGTTTCTGGTAACATAGATTGAACACGATACAAAATGTGTTTTTTGTGGTACCATATATTCAACACATATTCATGCACCAATTTAGTGCTCATGTGTCGTATGAATAGATATTGTTGCGGGAAATAAAAATGAGCATTGTGTATCGTGTTAAATCTATGTTATCAGAGCACATCTAACGTTGAAATTTTGGCTATTGCTCTTAGGAACACTTCTTATTTATATGCTAACTTTATTTTACGAAATATATTACGACATTTTCGTTGATTTTTGAGCGTTATAGAGGCTTTAAGAAAAACCTAACCTAAAGCGAGGTCGTCATAGTGGACGTTCAAGGCAGAGCGTTCTATTCCAGTACTGGCCGTTAGGTGCTGGAAAACGGCGACGTGATTGAACGCCGCTTCCTGCTATGTTCCGTGGGTTGTATTGCTTGTTTGTTTATGTAATTGTTTGTTTAATAGTTTGTATATAATATAATATATCTAGTGTGTATAATAAAATAATATATTCTAATATAATTAGCACAATGATCTATATGTTATATATATCCATATGCTATTTGTAAGATACTCCATGGTCAACATTTATTTTTCAGAACTAAAAAGTATCTCTATAATTTCCTTCTATTTATTAGCATAATAATGATATACGTAAAATAATCAATTTTATTTTAGTTCATTTTCCATAACTATTAACAGCAGAATAATTGATTGCCACCATGACACATAAATACGTTCGAAAAAAAATGCGATTTTTTTGTTTGACACTACTATCATGTGGTATGTTTGATAGTAAGCACATTCATGAAAGTATGAATTACATTATTTTATATATATACAATAACAATGTGTTCTCATAATGCGAATGAAAAGAAAATTCATGAAAGTATGAATAACATTGCTTTGAAGCACTATAAGAATACACAAAGAGTTTCAAGGAAACTGGTTGAACATAGTATACAGAAAAGGTGTGCCTTTCGCCAGCAGATGTAAATATCTCGGCTAAAACTACACCTACCTGTACATATTACAAAGATATATTGTAAAAAAAGAAAAGAAAATATAAATATTTCATAACAATACAAACAGTTATCAATGGAGAAATATTCAAGTATCAACAAAGACTTCAGCAAGCAACAGCTGTTTCACTTTAGAAGAAAAACGCAGAGTATCTTAACAAAAATACAGGACACATGTTTTAAACCAATTATATAGATTTCTTCTAGTTCATATTGCGCTTATTAAAAAAACGCACACACACACATGCTTAATGATCTCAAATAAGAAAAACAGTATAACTGTAAGTATATGTAACATCTACTATGCAATAAATTGTGTAACGGCATTACAAATTACAAGTATAACAATAAGCCACAAGTATACATGTACACGAGTACACACAGGATAAAAAGAAAGTTCATTTGAAAATAATACAACCTAAATTATAAAATGTATCAATCAAATACAAGAACGGCACAAACCGTTTAACTTGGACGTTTGCAAAGGTTTCAATGGGCACTTGGCCAAAGACAAAATTTAATGTAAAGGAAGAAATAAATCATTTTACGTAAGAACATCCAAATAAATGAGACCGTCTAAATAACGTAACAAAATGTGTCGTGTTCTGAGAAAACTGGGCAAAATGCTTGTGCGTAAATTGTCATCCCAGATTAGCCTGTGCAGTCCGCACAGGCTAATCAGGGACGACAATTTTCGCTTTTATTGAATTTTTCGTTTAAATGACGTCTCTTCTTAGCGAAAATCCAGTTTATGCGGAAAGTGTCGTCCCCAATTAGCCTGTGCGGACTGCACAGGCTAATCTGGGATGACACTTTACGCACAGCATTTTGCCCAGTTTTCTCAGAACACGACACATTAAATTACTCACGTCATGACTGTCAATATTGCAATTACGATACTAAATGTACTTCTGGGGCTACATAGCTCGATAACTTCATCATAAACGGCATATAAAAAGTATATATTTGAATAAATAAACACATGCGTCCAAATCCCAGTTTACGCACATGATGCTGCTTTGTGGGAGATCATAATACTCGTGATAAACGTGAACTTTATCAATAAGTTACGACCCTTTGCCAAAAAAGGTTTTACACTGTCAACAAATGTCAGTTCGATACAAGTTTCTCTTTTTTTAAATGTCAGATATTTAAATCAAATTCTTTTTTGAGTGGTCCATCATGGCTTATATTCGAAACCAGTCACTGTACTCGGATATCACGTTTCGAATTAAAGGAAAAGAGAAACGTTCGAAATATGTGTCAAAGTAAGAGTTGTCTCTCTTATTCCTTCTAAAACCAACTGAGGCAAAAGAACTGCATAGCTTTATTCCCACCGATCTAAATTCTATCTGTAATAAACCAGCTTTGCGTTTTAACGCAGTCTTTTTTACATGTATCTAACACAATATATATCTAATGCAGTCTACACTGAATACATCAACGAGGAAGAAGAAGAAGAAATGCTCAAGCTCAAGGTTTCACATTTCTGGCGGCGTCGGCGGCCCTCTCTGCCGCCAAGACGGCGTCGGCACACTTCCCCCGTCGGATGAGGCGGTTCCCTTCAAAGTAGCCCTCGTTCCTCGGTAACCCATGGGAACCGTCGGAAAAAGTCACCAGACCTTTAAAGTTAAATTGGCACATTTCAAATGAAACGTGTTTTCACTATGCACGTTATTTTTATGTATTGAATACGTTTTGCTTATTCAACTGATCTTATTCTAATGTTCAATACTTGTGTATGAAGCACGTGCGAATCGTGCGATTGATTACACTATCACGTGTTAAAACGAATATCATTTGTATTCCAAATAAGGTCAATATCAATGTTGTTGGGTAATATATATGGTTAAATAAGGTATACCAGTTGTCATAGGAACAACTGTCAGTATCATAATGTTGTACTAAATGTTGGCGTTGAATATAGGCGAACCAGTTAAAGCTTCCAGTAGTTAACCCAATATGAATGGTGGGACGGAATCGTGGGCGGACTTGTCATTCACTAAATGACACCGGCATCAATAGATATTGCGGGACACACAGTCTTAACCAACAATTCATAACGAAACATACCCCTAATCATACGATTAAATGTACACTGAAATAACCGTAAAAAAAGATGTTTGAAAACGGAAACCTTGGCCGAAGAATTTTCCGCCCTGAAACTCGCCCTCGAATTTCATCCCGTCACATCTTGTGAAAAAAACCCGTTGCCATGGAATTTGCCCTGTCTGAATTCGCCTTCGTATCTACAGACAAATAAACTATCGTATATTATATATATTATGTCTGCCGGGATAAGTTCAGAACATTCTAAGGTCGATTATCTAAAACAATAGGCTGATTGACAAATGTTCGAGTCCGTTTGCTGGGTTAAAGTCTGGTGAACTTTCCCGTAGTATGGGTCGAGCATTGATACTTACGGGTGATATCATTTGATTTCTACAAGTGATACAATTGATATCTACGGATGGTACCATTGATAAATACGGGTGATACCATTAATATCTACGGGTGATACCATTGATTCATACGGGTGACACCATTGATTCCTACGGGTGATACCATGGATTCCTACGGGTGATACAATTGATTCCTACAGGTGATACCATGGATTCCTACGGGTGATACCATTGATTCCTACGGGTGATACCATTGATGCCTACGGGTGATACCATTGATATCTANGGATAAAGACTGTTTCGGTAAACAATGATGGCCTAAAATATGCAGTAGCAACGGATGATTGCAAACCGCGTGGTGACGTTCACGCATACATATGAGCCTCGCTATGTGAAAATGATGTTTAATTCATGTGCGTAAAGTGTCGTCCCCAATTAGCCTGTGCAGTCCGCACATGTTAATCTGGGACGACACTTTCCGCCTTGACCAGATTTTCGAAATTGTATTCATATGTGTATGATTATTGCTTGTATTGTGCTATTTTTATTTTCCTTTTGTTTTGTGCTTAACTGTTAACTGATTTCTACGATCTGATAAACGTTTACAGTTTTTGAAAAGCCTTTTAACGAACAAAGAAAACAAACTGTGAGGTCTGAGGGTACGTGTTATCGTTCATAGGAATAACTCAATCAAGCGATGTATGTAATTGTATAATACCATTTATTGTTAAATCTTTAATTTTGGTTAACAACTCAAACTCTGTTAATTATCATAGAGGAAATCATTACTTAAACCAGGGACTCGTCTCATTCGTTGGCTCACTTATTAGTCGCTCCTTTAATCCAATCATTAATTGACAAACTAATTAGCAGTCGTTCACACCAGTGTAATTAATATTCATTTTCGTTTAAGTTTTCAACAACTCGCAACCACTCTTTATAATTCGGTCGAAATCTTGTTAGAACACGCGTAGGTCCGTGTATATTCCGTTTTTTCTAATATGTGTAGATGTTCGTGTTTCGTTAACAACGGAAAGACGGTATGTACACGGACCAACGGTCTGGATATTTTTCCTATTGAGAGATGTGATAAATAAATGAGATACAATTAAACTGAAACAAAACACATAAATTATCCGTGGAATTTTGCAATACTGAAGTGACGAAAAAGATATAGTAGATTTATCCTCGTATATTTGAAATCTTGTGGATGTTTTACACATACATTACATGCTTTGAATGACTTTCTGTTGATAATCTTTGTCGAACAATTCCGAAGCATATGTTAAGCCGCAATTAGAACACAGTCATTAGTGACTTATTTCATTGGAAAAGCATTTTTATTGTACACAAATTTAAAACATCTTATAAAAAAACAAACATGCACATGTTCAATTTTATACGAGTTATTGCAACTATAATTCAAGCATCAATTCCTTAAATAAATTCAACAATAGAATAGGTATAATGTTGTTTAACTGATTTACCAAACTTTACTCAATAATGTTATTTGTTCAAACGACCGCAACGCACACACCAGAGAATGCGTCAAAGTACGATGATTTCTTACTTCCTGAAGACTCAAATAAGTAATTTTATATTGTTTTACGGAACGTTTTTTTTATAAAAACAACATTTATCAAATTAAAAGCACGTATATACATTTCATGACGTTTTATTCCAGAGATAGAAATCTGAAATCGAATAATCCTATGACGAACTAGCGTCCTGGCGGCCCCTCCTCATTTGCATTCTCGTGGCCCCCTGAAAAGTAATCAGAACGGTTTTATTAAAATGCATGTAAGAAAACAGCTCAACAGTCTATTTTAAATAATTGAGGGACCATAACTTAGCAATTCGCAGTCGATTATGTGAATTTTTGAACTTGGCAGATATATTGTAGCATCAAGAAAGTTCTGCAAGATCGGTAAACATAAGCTTTACTTTAGAGTTAACACGGTTTTAAACATTTCCCTTTGTTTCGATGATACAACAGTCATTACTCAAAGGTTGAGCAAACTTTACAATTCCCCACGAAATTATAAGCAATTTAAACATACCTTATAATAGCCGATACAGGGTTAATGCAGTTTAAGTGAATGTTGCTTGCTTGATATGACACATAAATACACTTGAGTTTAAAATGATGAACATTTTTTCCAGCTGAAATTTTGTTAAAATAAATTTGTGTTGAGTTTCGTAACGAACAGCATTTCATTACTTTACTTTGTAGATGTGTAGTTCTACAAATACCTTTATACAAAATCAAACAACGACTCACCAATTCCCATATGAAACACGTCAGTCCTGAGCCACGGGGCTGATTCTGTGATCAGGCAAACAGCGTCAGATCTTTGTCCGGAAAAGACCTTTTGACCGCCGCCCCAACCGCCTCCGCCACCCGAACCACCGCCACTACCACCACTACCGCCACCACCGCCACCACCGCCGCCACCGCCTCCACCAAACGCACCACCACCGCCCTGTTTTCCTTCGTTTCCACCGTTACCCATTCTGCAAATGCAGTTAAATAGTATGTATGGTTTGATATGTGCAATAACAGAATATTCACATGCATGTGCAAAATCCCTTACGGGCTCACAAAAGTTATACTTGCAATTATTTGCCAACTGACATGACAATCAAAATTTGCGATAAGACAGATAGAGGGATGCTTCAATATGCCGTTTTGACTTCTAAATTTTGTTTTAGACCTTATATATAAGGTCCTAAATTATAATTTGACATGCTGTTGTCTTTAAGTGAATACCTCTATGCAGCAAGTAAAAATATAGCTTCTTGGACATAATGCACGAACGTACCTAGATAGATAGATTTATTTCAACATAAAATGCATAGATTTACATGGCAGCATGTTATATACACACAATAAGTAATAAAAACAACCTGCATGTATAAACAAAGCCATGTCAATCAACATTATACGTTAAGGATTGCACAATAAAGGGTTTGCAATTAAACCCTTATTTCCATTGTGGTCCTTTAGTTATAATATTGTGTGACATAGGAGACAACGTTTTATATCACAGTATATAGTAATATCACAGTAAATGATAATGAAAGACATATAACATATTTAAGTTACACTAACCTAAATGCATAGAATATATTCTGATAAGTTCTAGACTAAACATTATTAAGAAGTTATCACAATTTAAGTGTTTAAAAATTAACATAAAATTATTTGCCATGCTAAAGAATAATCATACAGCAACTAGATAAGACACAATAAATCTATCTATATTAACATTCAAATTAAATCAACAGTAAGAAATCTTAAAGAGATGCATATTAAAAATCTATCTGGCTTAAAAAATGCTCCCTAACACTGTGTTTAAAAGATGAAATACTTTTGGCATCTCTGATATGCTGAGGAAGAGAGTTCCAGAGAGTACACCCATTGAAAGCAAATGACTTTTTGCCAGAACCCTTGACCCTTGGAATAGCATACCTATTGCAATCATGCATGTTAAGATCGGTATTTGGTGAGTCTGACTGTGTTCTAACTCTGAACCTAGTAT
>VMBQ01000977.1:186140-237337 GCA_007657795.1 Dreissena rostriformis | reverse complement strand
ACATTCAAGCCCCGATATTAGACAGTTAATATCAACGGATTTCAATAATATTTACATACCTGTGTAGATTTTCATTTCTCGATAATGTTCCGCAATAATTATGTAATGACACTTTGAATTTTGCACGCCTGAGCAATTTAAATTCAACCACTATTCACATTTTCAATATCTCTCGATTCGCCCGCTGTATATTTTTGTATCGATAACGCAGCCTCGATGTAAACCGTGTGGTTTAAATGTGAAGAATACACGGCGGAAAACACAGCTTACGTTCGTCTGTTGTGAGCGCAGAGCGTTATATAGTAAAGCGATGTTATTCTACTTTTCTGGATAAATTGAGCATTGTTTTTTTTTTAAAGTGACAATTACAAATTTGCAAGTTCTTAATAAAAAGATGAAATAAATAACACCTTTTGTTTGTATACGGTACATAAATAACAGTGATACAGATCGTACAGTATACCGTCCTATGTAAATTACGCGTACACGTTACACCGTTATGCCTTCTTCTGATAGGTTGATATTTAAACCTGTTTCATAACATGGCGAGAGGTCAGACACTTTACGCAAATGCATTTTGTCCAGTTTTCTCAGAACACTACACATGTGTGCATTCCTTCTGTTATAATACTGTTTTTATGTGAAGATTCTGTATTATTCGATTACAGTACGTTTATCCACAGTGGACTTGATTGGTGTATGGGCCGCTGATTTTGTTCTTTCATAACTGTGTTATACGATGTTGGTTAACGTGCAATGCTTTTGTTGTGGAATGGAATATGCTTATCAGCTTTTCGCTTATTCATGTTCATCTCTATTAAAGGCCCTATAAAGGTGACGATCCGTAATTATTTACAGGTTTTTAAATATTTTTTTGATATTTTATTTATAAAGGTTATCAAAAAACAATATATATGCTATTGGACATTACCATAAAAAAATGAGCAATACAACTTGTTTTGAGCTCAAAATACAGTGTCCTCCAAGTCAATTGTGTTTACAAACAATCAGTTTATTTACATCGCTGTTAATTCAGGAAAGTGAGTGACTCAAAATGAATCGTTGATTTTCAACGTTTTCTGGTATCACTCACAAAGAAGGTCTCTTCTTAATGGTTAAAACGTGTGTAGTGATCTAATAAGTTACTTTCTGCTGGTAAATAGTTGTTTAAAATAGAATTAAAATTATTTATCAACATACATACAGCTTCAAATAAATGCCCGGTATAAATTGAATTTTATATTGGTACACCTTCCCATGAACGACTGAACGGCAAAAGTAGTTGATTATTTGTGGATATCAATATTCTGGTTTTGTGGTGTATTTTGACGTTTTCTTTTGTAACGACAAAAACAGTTTGAGGATATTAATTAAGAAATAATAGTTTTCTATCATGGTTTGTTGTCGAATAACCCACAGTAAGGAGTATNTATACTATTATAGGCTCTACTATATATCTCCATATCTACATTATACAATCAAACATTGTTTCCTCGTAGGTGCATCTATAAAGGTTTTGATATGCTAATTCCACGTTTATTTTTCTGGGGAACGGTATGTTAATACAATTTATCAAGACGTCTCTACCTTTGCATTTAAATGCTTTATGACTTAATATGTGTCATTAATTATTGTGCGCAGCAAGTCAAAATAGAAACGTTTTTGCAAGTTTTGTCGTAATAATAAATTTTGCGTAACCACATAAAACTAATACGAATTGCATGATTTATATGCCGCTGTGTTTTCTTTTTAGGTTTTCTTTTGCTTAACCAAAACGTATTAAATCTGTTTCTCTCGATTTGGTTTCTTCCATGCGCAACAGTCATGTAGGTTAAGAAACAAAATATCAAAAACAAAAATTATCGAAAGCAAATCAAACCGGCCATCAGTAAAACGGCCTTAAAACTCAAACCGGCAAAAAAACATAATAAGGCCACACAACCTTGGGTAATCACGTGACAAACAAAATGGCGACGTCCATGCCAAGACAGGTATCTTCGCCGTATTGGATACGTATTATACCCGTCATTTCTTTTATAATTTTTTTTAAATGCCGCTCCCTCTCCAGCCATACCAGCAAGAAAGTCATTTGCGTTTATTTCGTATTAATATTCGCTTTATATATCGACTTTACTCGCTGACCTAATTACAGCTCCACTTAGTCTTATTTATAAGACGTTGCCAAGAATTTAGAGATACTTTTTATACGGGCTAAATTCTTTGGAACGTCTTATCGGCGAACGATTCATTATGTGGTGGATATCAGAAAGTTTAAATTTTCATCAATATGCTTAAAATTGCAAAATAACATTACCAACTCAAAATATTACCCATATAAAAAGTAGCTTAATATTTGAGAGCGTCAACAAGTTGGACTAAGCTCCACTAAGAAAATTCGCATAGAGTTAAGTCGAGAATTAAAGCGAATTTTAATACTAAATAGTCGCTAATCATTAATCACGGCCTAATTATTTATTAGTGAAATATGAATGTTAGAACTACACATATTTTCCAAATTATCAAAGAAAAGCGTTACAAACGCTTTATTATTTTACCGATTTCGAATGATAATTTTCGATTAATGAACCAATATTAATAAGAAATCTAAGTCAGAAGTTTTGTTTCGCTTGTTTTACCATAATATAAACATTCGTTTTTGAATATATGATAATTTTGACAATCGTCATTTTTACAAACTGAACTATGTCTCTTTAAATAAAACAGTCTATTGTTTTGTTGAACAATAAAATGTTGCAATCTCATCAATCAAGGCGTTGTTACGTAATGCACTGTTGTTGAACAATAAAATGTGCAAACTGTGCAATCTCATCAATCAAGGCGTTGTTACGTAAGACACTGTTATTAACATATTTTTGTGTCGATGTTTAAACCTGTGTCAATGACCTGCAATTAATCAGTGCAAATGCTGTTGCTATATAAACGCCCTTTGTTGAATTATCGTCAATTACTATCTGCCCTGACGACTACGAGTGGAAAATGACGAGATTTGTTTGCGAAGGTTTGCTGCTGACGCTTTTGGCCTCATCCGGTACGTACACTTTAATATGTATATAGATTCTGCATACATTATAGAAGTACTCGCAATTTACTATTTGCTATTTCTATAGAGTATTATTTATGAAGAAACGGGAACGTTTTACAGCAAATATACATAAGAAATTATTCCAAATTATGAGTAGTTTATTCTCCATTTTGGAAAGAATTTATTATTTACATTCGGCGATTTCCAATGTTAATTTAATTACATGTATTTAATTCAAGTGTGCTCATCAATTTGACAAATGTACTTCATAGTATGCATCAATTCGCATGTTTTAACGTAAACCTTTAAATAGTGTGCGCATAATTTAAGTTCATGCGGTTCTCATTTATACGGTTTGCAGCTACATCAAATGAGGTTAGAAAGAAAATGCCGTTTGTTTGCACCAACACTGAATAACAGTAGACAGGTCGGCTAATTATTTCTTATAGTTAACTTTGTATACGATTCCCGACTTAAATAAGAATATGTAATGACAAGCAGAAATATTTCCAATCACTATATAACATTATGTTCATTTTTTTTTGGTAAATTTTAAGTTAATTTTGCGAGTATGATCAAATATAGCAAAAATATTGCAAACTTACTAGTTAACTTAGTGAATATGGTCCAATTTAGCAAAAATGATCTAACCCTCAACATGGAATACCAAAATAAAATTGTATAGTCGACACACAAAGTTACGATCGGTCGGGCTAGTAGAAACAAACGACTTTTTATTTAACGCCTGATAACCACACCGTAAGGCTAAAACTAGTAATGTATAGTGCTATATCGATGCTTAGGGAGTTTAAAATGCACGCTTGCGAAATCATTTCCGGTATCCATAAAGATATATTCATATAATAGTTTGACTGTCAAACACGGTTCGATGTATTCACCTTGTCGTCCAATAAACAACAATTAAGAGTTCTTGTGCGTAGGGGTAACTTTGTAAAGACGGCGTATCCGACGTGAATTAGCAGGAACTCTTAAAACTTTACTTATCAAAAATACAAAGCATTGTTTATTATCGAATAAACAACAGTTTGTTTATTATCTGATAAACAGCAGAAAGGCAAAACTAGTTTGATTCAAAGACAGTTCTAATCTGATAAATATTTGTGCAGTTTAAAAAACAAATCTTTATCTTCATTCGCCGCCATAGTATTTAGCTTACAGGTCGTTTCAATTTTAAACAGGCAAATTACGATGTACGCAGATTCCGAACATGTGTTGACGTTGTGTTCATGTTGTATACTTCATCATAATTGTGTTCTTTGTTATGTTTATAAAAACAGCGAAATTACTTTTTTTTCTTTCTGAATGTTTGTACTTGTATGCATTTCCAGTATACGCAGGAGACCCACCGCCAGGATGTAGTCCGACGATTCTATGCCCCAGTACGTTGTTGACAGAATGCCCACCTGGATTTGCGTCGTGTGACTTGGATCCAATTAATTCATTGTACCGCTGCTGTGGCACAGGTCAGTGCATTACCTTTTTCATCTGATATTAATAAGAATGCACACATTATTGTAAACAGCACACTTATGAAGAACTAACAATGATGTAAATTGTTATGTCATAGCTAGTAATATTCTTAAACAAATTAAGAGTTGTTGTTATAATACTATTTTATATTGACACCAGCACCGCCAGTGTGTCCGCCACCGACACCCGAAATGCCAAGCGAATGTGCTAAGAAGGAGAAGACAAATCTCTGCACGGTCGACAGCGAATGTCAACGAGGTGGACCCTGTTGTCCGGATGGTTGTGGGAGATTGAAGTGTGTCAACAAGAAGCTCTAGTCAAATGTGACCGGGTTATTCAATACCACGTTGTTTTTTTTAATTACATTTTATTTTAAACCATCTAGTTAATTAATCTGATAGTTCAGCCGCATTTTTAATACTTTACTAAATGTAATGAATTCAAATAAATGTCATTCAAATCTGGAAATGATACTCCACCATCGTTCATTTTTAATCGATTTTTGTTTTACAGCTAAGATTTTAATGATCTGGTATTATAAGGATTCATCCTGATGTAGTTGTTTGTTCCTTTACTTAGCATTTACTCACTTACACGAATACGTATTCAATTATATAAAAGTATCAGTTAAAAATAAAGGACTTGCTAAATGTGCCGTTTTAGATGTGTAAACAACTGTTTTTTTAAGTTGCTCTCTTTTGTAGAATGATATTAAATACTGAGCCATATTATTGACGTCTTGTTATAGCAAATACCATATTATTGACAGACCAACAGTACATACCAGAGATTTATGATTTGTGTCAATATATTGAATCAATTTTTGACAGAGCCCTCAATCAATAAGTGTCGATTTCACTCATAGAACATAACGTTAACGTAGCCTCAGAGTGACTTCGTGAATACGCAGAGGGACTTTATTCGATGAAACACACACACAGAGAACAAAACGATAGTTAGCATTTGTAAACATGCTTTAAAATGTCCATCATGGCGCGTATTTTTTTAAAACTTATCAATTTTTGAAGTGTATAAATGTACGGAATACGTGTTAATCATTGCAATTTGTTTACGTTATATGTTTATAGAACATTTTACGAGAGGCCGTGAGCTTAAGAAACGGACTTTAAGTGGAATATTCGCGACCTTTCATTATTTTAGTGTCACGAGTACACGGTACATATACCACGTGACTTTTTAAGATCTGTGTTGGGAGAATAAAGCGCGACCCAGATTACATTTTTAAGGATGTCTTTTTTAGTACTTTACTTAATGTAATGAATTTAAAATAATGTCATTCAGTTCTGGAAATGATACTCCACCATCGCGCGTATTCTTTTAAACATATCATTTTTTGAAATGTATAAATGTAAGGAATACGTGTTAATCATTGCAATTAGTTTACATTATATGTGTATAGAACATTTTACGAGAGGCCGTGAGCTTAATAAATGGACATTAAGTGGGATATTCGCGACCTTTCATTACTTTAAATAGTGTCACGAATATATTTTTGGAAACTTGTTTAGGCGAAACGAGATATTGCAATAAACTGGATAAGTTTTCTTTATTCTTCCAATAAAGTCTACTTTTACAATTTAATGTCAATAAATCATCAACAAGAATTATAGATCAAAAGCAGAAGATCTAAATAATATTGTTTCTAGTTACAAAGGTTATTTGATCAAATAATCAGAATTAACATATACAAATACAAATAAAACAATTAACTGGCAAACACCTCAATCCGAATGTATAACTTTAGGTCTGCCTGAATCGTATTGAGCAAATACTAGCCTATGTCTCGAGTGTACAGATTATTCCAACATACATTGGAGCTGAATATCTTAGTACACATGCAAGTAATATTTAAGATTATTTTTAATACGATTCTGTCTTCAGAGTTCATATCTGCGTCATCTTGTTTTCGATAAAAGGTTAACTAATAAATGACTAAGTAAATATTTTCTTTCTGGGACCAATTTAAAAAAAAGCACACACACACACACACACGCACACACACACACACACACACACACACGCTATGTCACAGTTAGTTAAATCCAACTGCAGAAAACGGGCATTGTGGACAAGAATATATCCATATCCGTTATATGTGCAATTTAGTTATCTGAAAGACATCAAATGTTGTCTTAAGGTCCCAATTATGTGGATTGAAAAAATTGCGTGGTGTTCATATTGTTATGCTATAAAATACTTGCGTTGTAGCTTTCTCGTTTAAAACTACGACTTTGGGTTTTGAAGCTTACGAATGGGCTACTTTGGTCAGTTACATCCCTTTATAACTGCAAACTACAATGGTGTACGGTTATCAATTTTACATAAGCAAAAGTTTAAGTATTTCGATTATGCGATTGCATATGGGATTTTTAAACATGTATGTATTCAGATACACTTTCCAAGTATACTAAGCGCCATAACTCTTACCTTCAATTTAGAAGAATAATCCCTTGTGCACTGAAAATATATGTTAATGGAAATATAGAGCTTGCATGGAAACTTAGCTTAGGGCTGAATTGAGTGTATGTTGAGTCAATGCCATGGTCACTGTTACATAAAATATAAAATTGTAAACTGTATGTGCTAAACAGATAAGATGTGACGGTAGTATTGCCCTAAATGTTTCTATGTAGGTATCTCCTAAACAGACCTAACATGAAATTGTATGCCCGGTTTCCATCATATCATGTTCAAGAGAACGCCGTATTTTAACAGCTCAATGTGTGCACATTCCTTTTATCAAAGCAAAATTTACATATTATAAATAGAAAACAAATTGTCAGGCCGTGGCACGATTTGGCTGGGGAATTAAATATAGTAAGCCACAGATCGATATGATTATGATAAGTGAAACGTATGTGTCAACAACAAACATTCAATATCACGTAGACTCAAGGTTTCGGAAAAAAAAGTTACTTCAGTGGAACGGAGTAGAACGTTCCCGACTATTTGAAAAAAAAAACAACAACAAAAAAACAACAACAAAACATAATGAGAACTAGTATAACTTTTCCAGTAAATGTAAATGATCTTAACCCAATACAGTTGTGAAGAAGTATATCATGTATGTGAAATCGAATGCACAATAGCGCCATTTGCTTGACTGCAAGCTTACTTTGTATACCTTGACCGGCAATCCTGATTTTATGAGTTCGAATCTCAGTCGGGACAATTAGCGTTTACCTTGAGTAGTTATGGAATTGATCCTCCTGCCTATTATTCAGGTAGAGCTTTTACTTCCATAAATTTACTGAAACAATCTATGCAACTAATCGTATTTGAGTCTCGCTCTGTGAATAATGCATGTGCGTAAAGTGTCGTCCCAGATTAGCTTGTGCAGTCCGCTCAGACTAATAAGGGACGACACATTCCGCCTTAACTAGATTTTTGCTAAGAAGAGACTTTTTTTTTAAACGAAAAATATCATAAAAGCGGAAAGTGTCGTCCCTAATTAGCATGTGCGGACTGCACAGGCTAATCTGGGACAACAATTTACGATATGCATTAAAACCCCTTTTCACAGAGCAAGGTTCATTTGTTTTACACTTGCGACCATATGGTTAACTTTTTTATACATTGAAAATACATGAACATAATTGAAAGAAGAAAATTTTGTAAAACATAACAAGCGCCGCGACTTTCACATTATTTGATAGCTGGTTTTGTGGGGGATCAACTTTGTATACACTTTAAAAAAAATTTATATTGACAGATGAAAAATTAAACAACTTAAACACATTGTATTTGTTTTTTTACTGTTACCGGCATTTTCAAATTAATATCGATCTGATCACACTATAGGTTTCAGTTCAATGTCAATAATATCACCATACAAATCTTATTAAGATAACATAAGAATGGCTTGTTCTTTTTCAGGAAAACGTATTTATGTTTCAAACGGCCGTTTGTTAGCTTTTAATAGGTTGCTTATAGATAAAGATTTAGCACTGCAGTATAAACTCAATAATATTTACTTAAACCATTGTTTATAAATAATAAGTAAAAGAATGCTCTCCATACACTTGTTTATCGTGACAAAATATGAGTTAAAAAATAATAAATCAGACGATCCATTTAACTAGGAATATATTTATTTCACATCTATCTGAGTCGCGTTTTTGGAAAACCAGGCTTAATACTTGTGCGTAAAGTACCGTGCTATATGAGCACGTAGAGTCCGCACTGGCTAATCCGGGACGATACTTTTCGTTTGTACGGAATCATTATTTAAAGGAAGTCTCTTCTAACGGGAACCCAGTCTAGTCGGAAAGAGTTGTCCCTGATTTGCTGGTGCCGAGTGCACATGCTTATATGAGACGATACTTCACGAACATGCATTTTCAGGCGGGTTTTTCCCAGAGGCCGGCTCATATTACAGTTTATCAAGTTGGAGTAATTACAATTTCGAAAAATAGATATACCCCCGTTACACCGACTCCGTTCGAAGTACGTTTTGAAAAAATGTGACTAAACGGGCTCGAACTGTGTGAGCACGGAGTGATCGTAGTAGCAACGTGTTACGAACTGTCTTCGAACTGTGTGGACGGCCTGGAACGGGGTTGAGCGGGAGAGGTGTTTCAGAACTTTGAGCCTACTCAAAATTTTCTTCCGATAATCCCGTTCTACAATTAAACGTAGTAACAACGTACTGGAAACGGAATGGACGTACTAAGAACGGATAGGTCGTACTAAGGTCGGATTAGGAACGTGACAGAACGTAGTGCGATCGGACCGAAATTAGTACGATGCCGCACCAATCGAGTCCGTTTCTAGTCCGTCTTATCCGTTCTCAGACAGACCGACCCCGTCCGCACAACGTCTCAAGTACGATCTTGTTTCGTGTAAATAAATAGAAACTAAAAGATAAAAATGCTGACAACGTTTGCAACACGTTCTAAAAGTTGTCAGTAAGTTCTTAATACGTTGTTCTCGTTTTAAGGAGTTCCCAGTAGGTTCAAAGTACGTTGTACTCGTTCAATGCAGTTCTTGAAACGTTCAAACCGTAAATACAATACGTTCAGACAATGTGCATATAAATAGAGGTCGTTGTCTCATTTGTGATATTAACGTACTAAGCACGTAGTAGAACGGAGTGAGAACTGCCTTTGAACGAGTTACCACTGCACAACGAATAAAGAAGAACTGCGTACGAACGTGATTTGAACTTGATAAAGACGGACTGACAACGGGATAGGACGGGATAGGAACGAGCTGCACATAGCGCGAACTGTGTATGAACGTCATTCAATCATATTGTAGTGTTTTTTTTCTGACCAAAACTACACGTTCAAGCAAGTTCACAATCGTTCTGCATGTTCTTCAGAACGTGGTCGAACTGTCTAAGAACGTGCTTGGTGTAATGGCTCCATTAGGTCTCAATATAAAATCCATTCAAATTATGAAAGTTTATGCTGGATTTTTTGTTACCATATTTTCCGCAATAATTCACATGATGTAACAAGTCACCAATACTCAGTACTGTTGTAGCTGACATCTAAGTTTGTTTGGTTTTCTGTTAGTAAGAAATAGAGTCTTCACAAACACTGAAAATCTGCTTCATTTTCAACTGATAATTCTGCTAACAAAATATAAACGCCAATTACAATAGAACGTTTTATCGTGTTTATATATCACATCTGTCTAAAAATGCCTCTACCACAAATAAGTCTTTTTTAAATCAATATTTATGAAAAATATTTTCTGTACAGCGTTGTTTATCGGTGAATAAGGGCGTTAGCCCGGGTTGAATACATAATCAAGCTCTTAAACCACAAAGATTAGCCCGGGTTGAATACATAATCAAGCTCTTAAACCACAAAGATTAGCCCGGGTTGAATACATAATCAAGCTCTTAAACCACAAAGATTAGCCCGGGTTGAATACATAATCAAGCTCTTAAACCACAAAGATTAGCCCGGGTTGATTACATAATCAAGCTCTTAAACCACAAAGAGTTCTTTATTGACAGATAACGCTCAATTACACTGACCGCTTTGCAACTAACACATGTATCAGCAAATGGTTTGGTGAGTTGTTTTTTTCGTGATTCCGCAATAAAATAATTTCATGCCTTTTTCTTCTCAATGAAGTTTAAAATTTATATATGTAAATAACATGCAATAAATTGCATTTAAATTAGTGTCTCAATCGTTGATGTACTGGTTTTACGGATGCGGAAATTAATCTCAAGGGAAATGACTCCAGCGCCAAGTATTGTTCATCTCACATCAGTCGCTTCCCTTCAAGCTTTAACAAAACTGCCGTGAATTTACGCCCCTTTATATGTAAGGCACTGAAACTATCTAAGTAACTTAAAGTATTTGTTTTTACACTATCGGTCATTGACCCATACTCTTGACTTTTTATAGGACGAAAGTACGTGTACATAATTGAAAGAAGACAACTTTGTTAAACATAACACGCGCCACTGCTATCACATTATTTTGTTAGCTGGTTGAAGATCAATATTGCATAAACTTTGTAAATTTTTCAGTAATGACCGATGAAAAATTAACAAATTTCCGAAAATTGTAAAAAAAATATACTGTTATATGCATTTTCAAAATAATAACGATCTATTCAAATATTAGTTTTGAGTCAATTGTCAATAATTTAACCATAAAAATCATATTAAGATAAAAATAAGAATGGCTTGTTTTTTTTGCGGGAAAACGCATTTATGTTTCAAACGGCCGTTGGTTAGCTTTCAGTAGGTTGTTTATAGAACTTATAAAGATATATCTCGTGCAGTATAAACTTAATAATATTTACTTACACCTTTGTTTATATTAAGTATGAGCCACCGAAAATAACGTTAGAGTTTTCTTCATACCACAGTACGTTTTATCGTGTCACAATATGACAAATAATCTCTCAGACGATCGGTTTCATTGGGTATTTATTTTTATTACACATCTATCTGAGCAACGTTCTTGGTAAACCGGGCTCACGACATGAGCATTCATTTGATTTGACGTTTAAACGTTTATGTTTGGTACACATAAACATTGGCATAATACGATTTGAGATCGAAAACAAAGTTTATAAATACAATCAGGCTAAACACAGAATAGAATAATTACTCCTTGTATCTTGGCTACATACGTTCACGTGGGTAGTTTTATTGTAAATATGAGCCGCGTTTGGGAAAACCGGGATTACTGTTTGTGCGTAAAGTTTCGTCCCAGATAAGCCTGGCCAATAAAGACGATACTTTTCGTTTTAAATGGTTTTTTTTCTTTTAAAGGAAGTCTCTTCTAAAAGAAATCCAGTCTAGACGGAATGTTTCGTCCCTGATTAGCCCGTGAAGATACTTTACGAACATGCATGCATTCCGGTTTTCCAACGGCTCACATTACAGTTTTTAACAAGCTGACGTAATTACAGGTTCGAATAATAATTAGGTGTCGTTGTAAAATGCATTCCAATTATGAAAGTAAATTATGGATTGCTTTTGTGTTACCACAATTTACGCAGTAATTCGCATCATAAACTACCGGTAGATGCACGAGTCACCAATGTTCAGTACGTCAGTAGCTTACGGTAAGGTTTGATTCGTTTTCTGTTAATAAGAAATAGTGTCCTCACAAACACTAAAAATGTGCTTAATTTCCAACTGATAATTCTATTAAAAATAATAGCCCATTAAAACAATTAGTATGTTATTAAACTTTAACTGCGGGTAGCTTTGACGTAGAAATATGTATTAGGTCACCGGATGTTGGAATAATTAAATATTTATTTGCATAATAACGGAGTTTGATTGTTTTCTTAATTAGGAAATAATATTATGCAATTGTTTTATCGTGTGTATGCCTCTACCACAAGGAAGTCATTTTTTTAATTAAAATGTATGTCAGAATTATTTTTTATCACGCATTGTTTATCGATCGATGAGGGCGTTAGCCGAAGTTGATCAAATAACCACGCCTTAAAACGACGGAGTGCTCTTTATTGACAGATAATTAACAACATAAATGCGAAAAGTATTCAGATTCTAGCATGATCTTATAAACGCTTACGTAATTGAACTCTTGATTATATTGACTGCGCTGAGTTCAAGGTACGGGCATTCTTTTTTGTTTTGTTTACAGGAAAGATTAACGACGATACATGTGTTCTTCGTCCATAGGAACATCAACGAGAATCATGTTGTATATAACATACTCACGAGCACTTTTAAAACTGAAATCGACGCTGTCCATGAGAAGATTATTAATTGGGTAAATGTTCAACAAATATGATTTGAGCCGCGTTCTGAGAAAATTGGGTTTAATACATGTTCGTAAAATGTCGTCCCAGATTAGCCTTTCACTACGCAATAGGAAACCAAGTTTGCATTGACCTGAGTCCATAATTATAAAGCTCTCAGTGAAGACACGAGGAAATATCGTAACCTCAGAAAAATCTTTATTTCGTGTTAGTCTTTTTACATTATAATGTTGTTGTTTGTTTGTTGTTAGCAAATAAATATTGATAAATTGATTAATTGTTTAGCTTCATCTAAGCAGGAAACATCGAAGATAACATTGAAAAATTGATCTTAGAGTTTAACTTAACTACAACTTAAGTTAAGATTTCCTTAAGGAGCTTTGTGAATAACAACCCCGATGAATTCGGCCGCTTTATGGGAAAACTGGGCTGAATGCATTTGCGTAAAGTGTCGTCCCACATTAGAATATGCAGCCCGCACAGGCTAATCAGGGACGACACTTTCCACCTTTATGGTATTGTTCGTTTACATGAAGTCTCTTCTTATGGAAAATCCAGTTATGGTGAAAAGTGTCGTCCCAGCTTAGCCTATACGGACTGCACGGGCTTTGAGTGGACGACATTTTACGCACATGCAGTCCTGTTTTCGCATGAGAGGCTCATTTTAATGTCAACCATGTAACAGTTTGTATTAAAGACAAGGTGTCGCATAGTCTGAAGTCGACAGTAAACACGGTGTTTGTCAGTTGCGTGTCGCAAGAAACAATCAAACCTTAGGTTGAAGAGTTCATTTACCGAGCACACCACCATTTTTTATTTAGAACGCTGACCTTAACTTTGACAAGGTCATTGCGAAATATCCATTGTCAACGTGTTATACATTCTATATAGAAGTTTGGACGATTTGGAACATGTGTACGCGTCTTTATATGCACATACACACTGAATGTGCAATAGTATTACTAAATAAAACGATATGTTTAGTATGCAATTAAACATGTACAACTGCGCTTCTATAGACACAAAATAGTTTTGAACCATTTAATTTAACTGACATGTAGTAAAATCGAAGAGAGACAACGATCGACTAGTCGGAATTTACATAAATGTACATGTAGTTGCCTCCCTTATGTTTCCAGCGCGCGTGTTTCGCTCGAAAACAAATGAGTCGCAAACGAGAAAACGGGGTTAAATACATGTGCGTAAAGTGTCGTCACAGATAAGCTCGTGCAGTCCGCACAGGCTAATCAGGGACGACACTTTCCGCCTAAACTAGATTTTTGTTAAGAAGAGACTTCCTTTAAACGAAAAGTACAATAAAAGCGGAAAGTGTCGTCGCTGATTAGCATGTGCGGACTGCACAGGCTAATCTGGGACGATACTTTACCCACATGCACTAAGCCCGGTTCATCAGAGCGCGGCTCAAATAATTCATAAAGCCGATCGTGTGCTGGTTGTCCCAGTTAAACCAGCCTGCACTGAAACAAAACGAGACGCTTTATGTATTGGATATTGTGATCCGCTCATTTACAAGTAACCGCATTATTGTGAAATATGATTAAGTACAATCACGTACTCTGGCAAATAGCAGGATATTAATAGCAACATGTAAACTACATGCAATACTTATTGTTTCTTTAACGGATACAAACGTGTATACAATATTGACATACAGTATTTTAAGAAACGCAATATCCTTCGCGGTACAACACTTAACCATATTAATCTGTATATTCTTAGAATCTATGTAAAATCTAGCCTTTCATTGGAAGTATGATTTTATGCATCTTGCGAGTTGACGAATTATATTTAATACCATGATTACATTTCTTAATATACAACATACCGCCACGAATCATTTCGATTTTAAACGAAATGCACGTGGAAATAGTGTTCATGGCAGGAAATTTAATCAGTATCGTTTTTGCGTATGGAAGAAATAAACAGCGTTGAAAATATATGTGACACTAGGAGCAAAATAATGATAATAAACGCAATTTCGAAACATATACACACACGCAACTGAATTTTGCATTTTCGTCCTGAAGAAAGATGCTCATGCCCTTAATAGACGGTCATTTATATGTTCATATGTTACATTATCACCGCAGGATATTTGACATTAATTGGTATGAATGCATAAACCGATATTAACACCAAGAGGGCCATGATGGAAGCCTCCGGAAAAGTGTGTGTCTACGGACAGACAGAGAGACGTACATGGTTATTCCAGTACACCCCCATAACATCCGCATTTTTGTTTCAAATAGCCGTGTGTTGGCTTTGTAATTGTTGCATATACCGGTAAATAAAGAAAGTTTGACGGAGTTTAAACTTAATAATATTCAATAAACCTGTGTTTATAATAGATACGCACTAATGAAAATAATGTTAGGTTTTCTCCATACCATAGCTTTATCGTGACAAAAACTGTTATATGAGTTAACCCTTTGCATGCTGGGAAATTTGTCGTCTGCTAAAATGTCGTCTGCTGAATTTCTAAAATTAGCATTTTCTTCGATTTTTTTCAAAGACCAGTATCAGAATAGCAAACAGTTTGGATCCTGATGAGACGCCACGTTTTGTGGCGTCTCATCTGGATCCAAACTGTTTGCAAAGGCCTTCAATATTCGGTTCCAGCACTGAAAGAGTTAAACAAGTAATTACTCGGACGATCAATTTCACTGGGAATATATTTATTTCACATCTATCTGAGCCGCGCTCTTGGTAAACAGTTCTTACTGCATGTGCGTAAAGTATCCTCCCAGATTAGCTTGTTTAGTCCGCACTGGCCAATCAGGGACGATACTTTTCGTTTTAATGGAATTATTCTTTTAAAGAAAATCTCTACTTTACGAAAATCCAGTCTAGGCGGAAAGTGTCGTCCCTGATAAGCTTGTGCATACGATACTTTCCACACATGTTTTAAGCCCGGTTTGCCAGCGACCGATCCATATAACAGTTTAACAAGTTGAAGTAATTAGAAGTTCGAATAATAGTTAGGTCTCAGAATAAAATCAATTCAAATTATGAAAGTTTATTATGGATTGTTTTGTGTTACCATATTTGCCACAGGAATTCACATTATGGATCAGGAACAAGTCACAAATGCTCAGTACGTCAGTCACTTACCGCTAATTTTGCTGGTTTTCTGTTAATAAGAAATAATGTCTTCACAAACACTGAAAATGTGCTTTTTTGTGGTTTAATCTGCAAACAAAAAAATAATAGCCATTTATAAAATTTAGTACCTTATTTACACTTTCAAGACCGGACGCTTTAACGTAGACATATCTATAAATTCACGAATCCCGTTTTTTTTGTGCAAAATTGTAATGTTAATTAGCATGCTTACGGAGTTTGATTGTTTCCTTAATTAGGACATAATAAAATGTTTTTTGTGTTTATGCCTCTGCCACAAGGAAGTCATTGTTTGAAAAATAAAATGTATGTCAGAATTATTTTCTGTTCAGCGTTGTTTATCGATCGATGAGGGCGTTAGCCGAAGTTGATCGAATAACCACGCCTTTAAAGACACAGTGTTCTTTATTGACAGATAATTAACGAAAATGGGAAAATTATTCAGACTCTAGCAGGATCTTATAAATATTTACGTCATTGAACAGATGATTATAATTTTCTGCGCTGAGTTCAAGGTTCGGAAATTCTTGTTTGTGTTGTTTACAGGATAGTTGTCGGACGAAGCTTATGTTCTTTGTCCGTATGAACATCAGCGAAAACCATGTTGGGTATAAAATACTCACGAGCATTGAAATTAAATTGCCGTGGTGTAGTGAATACACAAACACTGACACTATTCTTTTAACAAAAATCAAAATTCATGTGTTCTTCGTCTATAGGAACATCAACGAGAATGATGTTGGATATAAAATACTCACGAGCATTGAACTTTAATCGACTCTGTGCAAGAAAAGGTTATCAATGGGATAATGTTCAACAAATAAGTATTTGAGCCGCGTTCTGGGAAAACTTGGCATATTTTATAAGTGCGTAAAGTTTCGTCCCAGATTAGCCTTCGCAATAGGAAACTAAAGCTGCGTTCACATCGTCCCATTTTCATAAAACTCTTAGGGAAAACATGAGGAAATTCTTTGTTGCGTGTTGAGAGTCTTTATACATTAAATTTGTTGTTTTTGTTTTCAAGTAAATATGGCAAAAATGATTACTATCATACCCTTATATTAGCAGGAAACATTTGAGTTCGCAAAGGAAATTTGATCTGAAAAGTTTACAAAATTACAACTAAATTTAAGGTTTCCATAACAGCTCTGATGATTTTGTTGTTAACCAAGTAACAGTTCGGTCCCACGGAAAGGATTCGCATAGTCTCAAGTCGACAGTAAACACGATTTTAGCCAGTTGTGTTTCTCGCAAGTAAAAATGCAACTTTAGGTTTAAGAGTTCATTTACCGACCACACCACCATTTTTATGTAGAACGCTGACCTTAGTTTAGACAATGTCATTGCGAAATACCCATTGCCAAAGTGTTATACATTCTATATAGAACTTTGGACGATTTGGAACATATGTACTGTGATTACTTGCTTGTGTACACACATTGCATGTGTAATATGATAACATAATAAACGTTATGTTTAGTATGCAATTAAACATTAACAACTGCGCATTAATTGACAGAAAATAGTTTTGAATCCATTATCAGTCAGGTTGTAAAATCAAAGAGAGACAACTACTAGACAGAATTTAGTTGCCTTCCTTATGTTATCAGCGAGCGTGATCCGCTCAAAAACAGATGAGCCATAAAACGGGGTTAAAAAGATGTGCGTAAAAATTCGTCCCATAAAAGCCTGTGCAGTCCGCAAAGGCTTATCAGGCAGACACTTTCCGCCTAAAAGGGATTTTCTCTAACAAACCACCATTAAACAAAAAAATACCAAAAAGCGGAAAGTGTCGTCCCTGATTAGCCTGTGCGGACTGCACAGGGTAATCTGGTGCGATACTTTACCCACATGCATTAAGCCCGGGTTTATCAGAGCGCGGCTCAAAGACACCATAAAGCCGATCGTGTGCTGGTTGTCCCAGATAAACCACCTGAAACAAAACGAATCGCATAATGTATTGGATAGCGTGATCCGCTCATATACAAGTAACCGCACTATTGTGAAATATGATTAAGTACAATCACGTATTTCGACCAATTACGGGATATAAATAGGAACATGTAAACTACAATTAACACACAGTGTTACTTAACGGGATACAAACGTACATGTATACAATAAGTTAATATTTCAAGAAACGCAATATCGTCCCCTCCCCGCGAAAATGGCAAACCTCAATATTTACAAGTTTTCAGGNGATCATACCACGACCTATCAGGCAGCTGTTTGTTTTTATATCGCTGATATTTGACCAATCATCATCTGTCAACTAAATGTAAAGGGTGACACTATACTTGACGATCATTTGCAGTTGAGAACTGTTCACATCTTGTTACAGTTACAATTGAAAATGCCCCGTAAACCCCGTGGTAAAGGCCGTGAAAAATCTGCGGTTGCAAGCTCTGTGACTCAAGACCTTGAACATCCTGCAGAAGAAAATCCTGAGGCCGGGAAAGAGCATGACGAACCTTCGACCGTTGAAGCTGGTGCCCTTCCTTCCACGGAAACCCCGCAGCCTGATGATCCCTCTATTGAGTCCCAATTTGATGTTGAAGAAAGTAGAAATGTTCTCCAGCAGAAACGCAGGAAAATGCAGACAGACCTTACAGAGGACCAGGAACAGGCTATGGTTGAATGGCTCAGCGCACATCCAATCCTTTACAACAAAAAGCTAAATGGGTGTAAATAGACCCAGAAGAAAGAATATCTCTGGAGGGAACAGGCTAATCTGCTTGGTAAAGACGCTGACATCATCAAAACCTGGTACACTAGCATTCGAACAAGGTATGGGCGGCTGAAAAAAACCGCGATCCGGTGGTCCAGATGAGGAACTAACAGAAAGCGACAGTTGGATCCTGCGTGAGTTTGGTTTCCTGCAACCCCATATCATTGAAGTCAAAAAACGCACCGCTGTCAGATGTCCCCCGAACAGTGGCTCGCTTTACCACAATTACAAGCACTTCTTTTCCGTAGTTCTACTAGCACTGGCAGATGCTGATTACAAATTTCTATGGATTGACTGCGGAGGTCTTGGTTCTAATTCTGATGCTCAAATATTTAACGAATCTGAGCTGAAACAGTGCCTCGAAGACAGAGCAATTGGATTTCCAGCGCCAGACCCACTTTCTCATGACAACGAGCGATCCCCTACTTTATTCTGGGAGATGATGCATTTGGGTTGAGGACATATTTGATGAAACCTTATTCGCAAAGAGGTCTAACCAGAGAGCACTTAATCACAAACTACAGATTATCAAGGGGTCGCCGTGTGATTGAAAATGCTTTTGGTATTTTGGCACAAAGATGGCAGGTATTACTCACAACCATGCAGCAATTCCCAGCAGTGATACAAGACATCATAGAGTGTTGTGTTTGCCTTCATAACCTCATGAGATTGCGCTACCCGGCTTTACAAAATGCCCAACTTGACCAGGAGGATGATGATCACAATCCAGACCCCGGTGCCTGGAGACAGGATGCCAGAGGTACAGATGGCAGGAGGACCAAACAGGGACAGCATCGCTGGGAAGAGACAAAGGGAACTACTTAAACTTTATTTTAACAGCCCGGATCGATGCCATGGCAGGAAAGAATGATTCCCCACTAGTATGTGTTATTAATTATTACAGGTAAATCAACGTGCCTAAGTATATGGAGTAATAAATATTACTAGTATACTTAAAAAAAGCAATTGGTTATATGAGTTTTATTCTTATACTTCGTGTATAAAACAGAAACATATGACAAAAATCTTGTAACAAAATCGCATTGCAAATATAGGTTTAAACCCGTTTAAGGCACCTAAAGTTCTATGACAACAAAGCTGATGGTACCAACCATAAGGATTTTTCATTAAAAAAAAAACGTTAAGATTTGTTATTACAAGAACCAAAAGCCTCATTCTTAAAACATACATAAATAAAAAAAACAAAAAAAAACACACACAAGACAAGACACACAGACAGACATAACAATTAAATTTCGATTGAAAACCAAACAGTAATACAATCCAGTTTACACAGGTATAAGTATTGCCTTTATAAATACAAATTTTGAACTAAAGAGTATGCACAAAATTGTACATATAACAGCGTGCATCAAAAAATCTAACTGATCTGATTTTAAAAACAAAATAAACTACTATTGTCAATTAAGTGCATGTCTGACACGACTTCAAAATAGCTTTAAGAAGTTTGACTGATGCAAAAATAAACTGATATCGCTAGAACTGGGTGTGTCTATGTATTTTCTATGTATTGTATTGCTTAGCGTTTACTGCTTCTGGAGTCCATGTTGTCCGTCATCCATATCTTACAGTGAGCTAAGGCCTGCAAACACCATACTTGATCCCTCTTGTGACGGTCTACTTACGGGAGGGGCACACGCCTGCTGGTCTTGCTGCTGAAATTGCTGCTGTTGCACCCTAGCACGTTCCATAGATCCCCACACGAACGTTGTATTAACGACTTGGGATGGCCATTGCGAAGGATAAGGCTTCCATTGTATGGAACAGGGATCACTATCCTTGTTTGAGGAAAGGTCAGGTCTAAACTGGAGCTGTTGTTGCTGCTGCTCCTGCATGTCAGTGTAGCGGCTGACCAGTTGTTGAACGTCAGCCTGGAAGCGGCGCCAAAGAGTCTTATTAAGGCCTGCCACGGCTTGCTTAACCCAGTCCATGAAGGCATCACGCTCATTCGGTTCAGGTGTATTCTTGATGCGACCCAGCAACTCTCGCTGCAAGTTAATAAGCTGTTCCCGACTACCTGCCAGGTCTGCCAAGATTGCATCATCGGAGGACCGGTTTTTAGTTCGGGAGCTCTTCAATACGTTGATGTTGAAGCTACATGTGTCGAAGTGGATACCGTTGTAATGGAATCATCGAGGGCGTCAATGTAGACAATTGCTCTAGAATTGCAGTGAACCTACTGACCCACCTTAACTGTTCCCGATTGTATGGCGTGAACATAGGATACGAATTAAGATTAACAATTATTACCATATTAATTCAAACATGACAACATAACTAGAGTGTCAACAAAGTTTTACTAAAGCCATATAAGGAAAAATGCCCCGCCCCCTGATGGCCAGGTTTTTCAACCAACTGGAACCATTTTAAAACTCGTCCAAGATATCAGTGGGACAAATCTTCTGACCAAGTTTCATGAAGATCGGACAATAAATGTGGCTTCTAAAGTGTTTACAAGGCAAATGTTGACGCCGCACAACGGACAAGTGGCGATCACAAAAGCTCGCCTATGACCACCTAGTGCTCAGGTGAGCTAAAAAGGAACACAACAAAAAGTTCTGTAATTTTCTTTATTTCTTCTTCATTGAGGAAATGTTTATCATTTGGAGCTAACACTCCACCACTGAACGCACGCATCTTGCACATTTGAAACAAACAGATAAATCTTTGGCTCTACACAAGAAACCAAAAACACATGTAGCCCTTAACGCCCTTTACGTAACAGAATTGAAATCCGTTCCTAGTACACACCATGTCAACAATTAACGTTAAAGCAAAGATACTCGAACGTCTGTTCAGCTTAAACAAATATATGAGCCTCGCTCTGTGAAAAGGTGGTTTAATGCATTTGCGTTAAGTGTCGTCCCAGATTAGCCTGTGCAGTCCGCACAAGCTAATCAGGAATGACCCTTTCCGACTTGACTGGATTTTTGTCAAGAAGCCTCTTCCTTTAAACGAAGAATACAATGAAAGCAGAAAGTGTCGTCGCTGATTAGACTGTGCGGACTGCACAGGCAAATCAGGAACGACACTTTACGCATATGCATTAAACCCCCTTTTCTCAGAGCGTGTCTCAAATATATCGTAAAAATAAACTGCCGGTAATTACCTAAGTATAAAAGTACTTGAGTAAAAGTAAATATTATCGTTTCCTTTTTTAAACAGATTAGTGAGAAATACTGTATAATTTACTCTGCTTTCCAAATCCAAACAAAAACAACATGAACACATCACAAAACAAATTTAACAGTACAATAAATAAAAAAAATTGTGAAAGAATATTTTCTAAAATCTAAATCATGACATTTATAAATCCCCCCTGTTAAAGTTTGGGTTCTGCACACTTCATAACTCGATGACAAGTCAAGTGTAACAATTCAAGTAACCATGGCGATACATTCAAATGAATTTACTGCCCTGTTTTCAATTATGATGATCTAATAAGAAGTTAGTTCACTTCTGACTTTGAGCTTACATTTCCAACAAGTACTGATAATTATGTTTTCCATGAATGCAAGGCAGATCAAGTGATTTTATATCGTTAATACCTTGTTTAGTCTTAGCCTCCAAAGCAATGTTGAGTTCATATCACAAGGAAGTGGAGTTATTTTTTCATTTTCATAAATCAAACAAAAGTAACCGCAACTTAAAACTGCTTGAATTGTTAATAAAAAATACATATGATAAAACAACTATTTGAGCATGAGATGTTGTAGATTGTCTACCCATGAATTTGTTCTCGTGCTTGAATCGTAAACAACGAAAGCATTGTACATCTTATACACAATTTCTGTTACAAATAAGAAACACCTATGCCGTCTTGCCAACAGCCAATGTTGCATGCATTTAATCATGTTGACCATGTTTTAAGTTTAACACTGGAAAAATAAAATCACAATATTTTTGTTACAATATGTGGAGAAGAGAGAATCAACAAATTTTAATTGTGTGTCTTAGCTGTAATATTATTATAAATTTATTACAATATAAGAATTCCAAAAATTTAATTAAACGACTATTTCACGAGAAAAAAAAATCATTGTTATAGGCATCGACTATAAATTCGGGAACAGTTTAATCGTTATATTTGTTACTAATGGTCACGAAGCCCGCAACACTCAGGTGTCCCTGACTCAGCCACGGGTGACTTAAGCATTCTGCGGACATAACTCTAGCGTCAAGGACTTTCCATCTCAGATCAGTTGCTTCCCTTGCCGCTTTAATAAATCTGCCGTGAATGTTCGCTACTTTATATAAAGGCACTGCAACTACCTATTCAACTTATAGTATTTGGTTTTACATTAGCGGTCATTGACCTATATTGGTAAGACGAAAGTACATGTTCATAATGAAGTAAGACAATTTTGTAAAATATTACACGCGCCTCAGCTAACACCTTATGTTGATAGCTGGTATCGCAAAAGATCAACGTTGTAAAAACTTTGTAAATGTTTCTGTAATGACAGATGCAACTTTAACATCTTTTCGAAAATAGTTTTTTTTTTTAATGTAACCTGCCTTTCAAAATAATATCGATCTGTTCAATCTTAAGATTTCAGTTAAATGTCAATTATATAACCTTATAATCATATTGACATAAACTAAGAATGGATTATTGTTTTGTGGACACACGCATTTTTATTGCAAATGTCCGTTGATTGGCTTTTACTGCTTTTTAGAAAAAGAATTGATTGAAGAAGTAAAACTAAATACTATTTTCATAGACACTTTTTTATAATATGTATGCACTAACGAAAATGTAAGTCTTTCTCCAAACACTTGTTTTATCGTGACAAAATATTAGTTAAACCAATTTACTAAGACGATCGCTTTCACTGGGAATATACGTATTTGACATCTAGCGAGCTCATGGTAAACCGGGCTTAATGTATGTGCGTAAAGTATCGTCCTATATTAGCATTAAAGGAGGTCTCTTCTAAACGAAAATCCAGTTTAGGCGGAATGTTTCTTCCCTGATTAGCCTGTGACGATAATTTACGAACATGCATTAATTCCGGGCTTCCCAGCGACCAACTCATTACAGTTTTTCAAGTTGAAGTAATTCAAAGTTCGAATAATAATTAAAGCTCAGTGTAAAATCCAATCATATGATGAAAGTTAACTATTGATGTTTTGTGTAACCATAATTTAGCAGTAATTCACATACTGGATCAGCCACTAGTCACCAAGGCTCAGGCCGTCAGCAGGTTACAGCTAGGTTTGGCAAAGACTGAAAATGTGCGTCATTGTCAACAGAAAATAGAAAATTTAGTAGCTAATTAATACTTTTACTGCTAGTAGCTTAATGGTTGAAATATCTATTATGTCACGGAACCCGAACTTTGGCATAATTAATTATTAATTAGCATGTTTGCGAAGTTTAAATGTTTTCTTGGTTAGGAAATAATAGTATGTTTTATCGTGTGTATGCCTCTACCACAAGGAAGTCCTTTTTTGAAATTAAAATGTATGTCAGAATTTTTTTCGATTACGCGTTGTTTATCGATCAATGAGGGCGTTAGCCCAAGTTGATTAAATAACCACGCCTTAACACGACAAAGTGTTCTTTATTGACAGGTAATTAACGAACATGGAAAATTATCCAGACTCTAGCAGGATCTTATAAATGTTTACGTCATTGAAACGAGAATAATATTTTACTGCGCTGAGTTAAGGTTCGGAAATTATTGTTTTTGTTGTTTACATGATAGTTTCCCGACGATGCGTGCGTTCGTTGTCCATAGGAACATCCACTTTATTGCATATATCTATCTATCTTACGGAGGATTGCGCAGGTAATAGATGTATCACGATTGAGGAACGTCAGCCAGAATCATGTTGGATATAGAATACTGACGAGCATTGAACTGGAATCGACTCTGTCAATGAGAAGGTTATCAATGGGTTAATGTTCAGCAAATACTAATTTGAGCCGCGTTCTGGTAAAAGTGGGTTTAAGTCATTTGCGTAAAGTCCCAGATTAACTTGTGCAGTCACCAAAGCTGCGTTGACCTTTTTCCCATATTCATAAAAGTCTTTGGGAAAACACGAGGACATTCCTTTACCTCAGCGAACTATTTCGTATTGGAGTGGTTTTCCATTAAAATTGTGTTGTTTTTGTTTCGAGTAAATATGGCTAACTTGATTACTTTCAAACTATTATGTAAGAAGGAAACATGTGAGTTCACATAGGAAATTTGATCTAAAAAGTTCACATAAGTACAACGTAAGTTAGGTTTTTCTTAAGGAGCTTTGTGAATAACAGCCCTGATGAATTGAGCCGCTTTCTATGAAAACTGGGCTTAATGCATGTGCGTAAAGTGCAGTCAGCACAGACTAATCAGGGACGACACTTTCCGCGTTTATGGTATTTTTCGTTTAAAGGAAGGGAAAATCCAGTTGTTGTGGAAAGTGTCGTCCCAGATTTGCCTATGCGGACTGCACAAGCTAATCTAGGACGACACTTTACGCACATGCATTAAGTACAGTTTTCTCAGAACGAGGCTCAATTTTATAATGTCAACCATGTAACAGTTTGTATTAAAGACAAGGTGTCGCATAGTCTGAAGTCGACAGTATAAAACACGGTTTTGGTAAGTTGTGTTTCGCAAGAAAAAAACAACCCTTTGTTTAAGAGTTCATTTACCGACCACACCACCATTTTTATGTAGAACGCTGACCTTCAATTTAGACAAGGTCATTGCGAAATACCCATTGCCAAAGTGTTATACATAACTTTGGACGATTTGGGACATCTGTACGTGTCTTTATATGCACATACACACTAAATATGCAATATTATAACCGACTACAACGCTATGTTTAGTATGCATTAAAACATTTACAACTGCGCATTTATTGACAGAAAATAATTTTGAATCCATTATCAGTAAGTAGTAAAATCTAAGACAGACAACTACTAGTCAGATTATATTTAGTTGCCTCCCTTATGTTACCCGAGCGTGATCCGCTCGAAAAACAATGATCCACGCTCTGAGAAAAAGGGGTTTAATGCATGTGAGTAAAAAGTCGTCCCAGATTAGCCTGTGCAGTCCGCACAGGTTAGCCTGTGCAGTCAGACACGACACTTTCCGCCTAAACGGGATTTCGCTAAGAAGAAACTCCCAATCCATTAAACAAAATATACCAAAAAGCGGAAAGTGTCGTCCCTGATAAGCCCGTGCGGACTGCACAGGCTTATCTGGGGCAATACTTTCGCACATACATTAAGTCCGGGTTTATCAGAGCGCGGCTCAAATACACCATAAAGCTGATCGTGTGCTGGTTGTCCCAGTTAAATCACCTGTACTGAAACAAAACGGAACGCTTAATGTATTGGATTTCGTGATCAGCTCATATACAAGTAACCGCACTATTGTGAAATATGATTAAGTACAATCACGTATTGAGGCAAATAGCAGGATATTTATAGGAACATGTAAACTACAATTAACACGAATTGTTTCTTGGTGATATGTATACAATAAGGACATATTTCAATAACGCAATATCCTTCGCTGTACAACACTTCACCATAATTATTGTCCTTTATATTCTTAGAATCTATGTTAAATCTAGCTTTTCGTTGCAAGGATGATTTTACGAAGCTTGCATGTTCACGAATGATATTTAAGTTTTAATACAATTATTATGTTGTCATTTCTTATTATACAAAATATCGCCACGAGTCATTTCGTTTTAAAACGAAATGCACGTTGAAATATTGTGCGTGGGCGGAAATGACATCAACATCATGTATTGATACGTGTCTGAATTGGGTATGGAAGGAAACAACAGCGTTGAAAGATATGTGACATGGTGGTATACTGGTAAAAATGACGCAATTCCGAAACACATACACACACACGCAACTAAATTATGCATTTTCGGACAGAAGAAAGATGCTCTAGCTTTTAAAAGACGGCCATACATATGTTAATGTGTTACATCATCATCGCAGGATATAACAAATTAATTGGTATGCATGCATAAACCGATATTTACACCAAGAGGACCATGATGGAAGACTGAGGAAAAGTTTGTGTCTACGGACAAACAGAGTACTTATACATGGATATTCCAGTATACCCCCATAACTTAGTAAATGGGGGTCAGGACCAAACAAAACCATAAGCATATTGTTATGAAATGCTTACGTAAATTGTGCTACATGTTTTTTAATCCAAAACTTTGCTCGAGAATTGCAGTGAACCCACTGAACTACATTAACTTTTCCAGATTGTTGGATGTGAACATAGGATATGAATTAAGAAAATTAAATTTTAATGAATCAAACATGATTCATGAAACATGTTAACATAAAAAGAAACACAACAATTTCTGTAATTTTCTTTATTTTTTCTTCATAGAGGAAATGTTTATCTTTTGGAGCTAACACTCCACCACTTTGCACGCATCTTGCACATTTGAAACAAACAGATAAATCTTTGGCTCTACACAAGAAACCATAAACACATGTAGCCCTTAACGGCCCTTTATGTAACAGAATTGTAATCTGTTCCTAGTACACAACATGTCAACAATTAAAGCCGTGGGATTCAAAGGCTTTTCCAGCTAAAACAAATATACAAATTGAAAATAAACTGCCGGTAATTACTATATATAAGTAAAAATTATATTTTCCTTTTTAAACAGATTATTGAGAAAAACTGTATAATTTACTCTGCTTTCCAAAGCCAAACAAAAACAACATGAACAAATCACAAAACAAATTTAACAATACAATGAATAAATATTTTTGTGTAGGAATATTTTACTAAAATCTAAATCATGGCATTTATAGACCTCCCTGTTTAAGTTTGGTTTCTGCACACTTCATAACTAGATGGCAATTCAACTGAAACAATTCAAGTAACCATGGCGACACATTCAAGTGATTTTACTGCCGTGTTTTCAATTATGATGATCAAATAGGAAGTGACGGTTCAATTCTGACGTAGAGATTACATTTTCAACAAGTATTGATAATTAAGTTGAATGCAAGGAAAATCATGTGATTTTACATCCGCAATACCTTATTTAGCCTCCTAAGCATAAAGATTTAGTTCATTCCACACGGAAGTGAAGTTAGTTTTAAATTTCATAAATAAAACAAATGAAAGCACAACTTGAAACTGCTTGAATTGTAAATACAAATCCAGATGATAAAACAAATATTTGAAATTGAGATGTTCTAGATTGTCTATCCATGGATTTGTTCTCGTACTTATATCATAAACAACGAAAGCGTGTACAAATCCCATACAAACTTTCTGTTAAATTTCAGAAACACCTATGCCTACGTTCCTACAGCAAAGGTTAAAAATATTAAATTTGTTTAACATTTTTTAAGTTAACCACCGGAAAACACACAATATTTTGGTAACAATATGTGGAGAAGAGAGAGAAAAACAACAACTTTTGTGGTGTGCCTTAACAGTTAACATTATAAATTTATTATTATATAAAAATCCCCAAACTTTAATTATACGACTATTTCACGAGGAGAAAATGTCATTGTCATAGGCATCGACTATAAATTCGGGAACTGTTTGATCGTTATATTTGTTACTAATGGTCACGAAGCCCTCGCCGCTCCGGTGTCCCTGATTCAGCCATGGGTGACTCAAGCACTCCTCGGCGGAGAGCCTCAAGTCCGGATCCTGGCGTAAAATACTCTTCAACAAACACTTCGCTTTTGATGACAGCGATGGAGGTAATAAAAACTGGCCCTTGCAAATTTTCGTAAACAGAGCCGTGGGCTCGTAATCGTGGAATGGGTATCGCCCGACGAGGATCGTGTACAGCATCACGCCCAGGCTCCACATGTCCGCGGCGCGCCCGCTATACGATGGAATGCCATTGTTCAAGATTTCCGGACTAACGTACGCCGGGCAGCCGTGCTTGTCGGACAGCCGGTCGTCCTCCGTGTCGAGCACGCAGGCATCCTCCAGACTGTCTAGTCTTATCTCAGTCCTGGAACGAGACAGGCACATTGCATATTAGCAAACACATATTGAGCCGGATCTTTGCTATTCTAATATAGCCTCAGTCTTGAAAGATGGGGGTTTAATGCATGTGCGTAAAGTGTCGTCCCAGATAAGCCTTTACATTTAACCCGGTTTTCACGGAGCAAGGCTCAATTATCGCTGTGCATTTGGTGAATGAGCCCTATGCTTACAAATCAAGTCTAACCCTTTGCATGCTGGGAAATTTGTCGTCTGCTAAAATGTCGTCTGCTGAATTTCTAAAATCATCATTTTCTTTACTTTTTTTCAAAGAATACTATCAGAATAGCAAACAGTTTGGATCCTGATGAGACGCCACGTTCTGTGGCGTCTCATCTGGATCCAAACTGTTTGCAAAGGCCTTCAAAATCCGGTTCCAGCGCTCAAAAGGCTAAATTGAGGATGTGAAGTCATATTACCATATACTTGAGTCGCAAGTGATGTGATTAAGTTTCATAACAAGCAAACATGTGGCAAGTGTTACTGAGGAATTACAGACGACCACAATCATACATACGTGCATGCAAGAATGCAGTTAAGATTCTTTCGTGAATACTTTAATAGTGATTCTCATCATGAATTTTGAACTGAAGTCATATCCTTCAGTCCTTAAAATCTTAAAACCTTTCTAGACATATATGAATACATATTATATCTTAATGCAAAGAAAACTATTTCAAATATATAGATTGAAATAAAAAAAAAAGCAATTTAAACCCTCCAATAAACACGTCATTCACCTAACCGAATTTATCTGCACTGAAAACTGAATAGGTACACCCACTAGTCTACACTACAACACACCTACGGCTACATACCAACATAATTACCTAAGCTGAAGGAATGTGCAGTGAAGTAAAATGAGTTCAATACATGTAATGCTAATATTCAATATATATGTTTAACCTTGACAAAAACTAAACTTGAAACTTGGCTTTAATTAAATAAGCATTCCAAATTTACGACAACATAATTTACTTAACGCATAGCGGATGCCAACGCTCGGCTGTGGGTGCTTGGATTTTTTTTTTATACCTTTGACCTTGAAGGTCATCATTGACCTTGACCTTTTCACCACTCAAAATGTGCAGGTCGATGAGATACACGTGAAAAAAAGTTTGACCTTGAAGGTTGACCTTGACCTTTAACCACTCGAAATGTGCAGCTCCACGAGATACACATGCATGCCAAATATCAAGTTGCTATCTTCAATATTGCAAAAGTTATGGCAAATGTTAAAGTTTTCGGACGACGACGACCACGACGACGCGGAAGACGAGAGGGCTATGACAATACCTCGGGTTTTCTTCGAAAACAGCCGAGCTAATAAAATTAATATGTGAAAGATTAAACTTGTTTAAAGCTGCAATAAAATTTGGCATATACACAGTGACATTTTCAGTTAAAATTTTCTAGTTACATTATTTTTACCTACGGTAATTATTTGTCATACAGGCAAAGATTTTATTTCGTAATAATGGTAAAGCAAGCCTAAAATGATTTTGCAAAACAATAAACCGACCGCTAACCTTCATGACACCATTTAGAAGAAACCAAAGTATTAAGTACAATGACTAACAGCACCGTATTACTAATACCACATTATTCAATGACCATGATTAAGCCTTAACTATGACCATGTTTTTTTAAGTTACGACTGCCATGCCTACTAGTATTTGTACATATAAGCAAATGTTTAGTGACGACACAACAAAGAGTTTGTTTTCCGCAAGAATCACGCCTTTAACATTTAAATACTCTCATGCACTGGGTTTTAAATATCATCTTGGACACATTCCAATTGAAAATGTAAGAAGGAAATACGTCAACCTTTTCTGCCAAGGGAAAGGTTTCTATGACAAGCTCCTGGAAGATCTGAGGAAACGCTTTCAGTAATAAGCTTCCGGAAGATCTGCTTTAAATGCACTACTTTTCATGACAAGTTTTGTTCTGAGTTAAATTCAACTATGCAAACCAATTGCATTCACTATATTAGATACTAGTCAAATCATAACTATTTATTATATATCAATGTTCATGTTCCACTCTAGTGATAAACATTAACTGATATTACAAATAAAAGATTTGGATATGTATTTTTTTTTATTTAACATGCAATTTATTATTATATGAAAAGGCATAAAGTTTAACCATCTACTTTTGTATAATTTTATTAACTTAATTATTTCTTCCACCCATTCGATAAATTAACATTGTACTGTTGCTATGGAGGTGCTCTTTTTCAAAGAAACATGTATGTCACCATATGATTATGCAGTAATAATGCAAAACTATTTGTGTGACAACTACTTTGCTGTAAATAACATTAATTTTAGTGCAGTGAAGTCATGTACAGACCTAAAAATAGAAATTGGTTGGCCAATATACTATAAACAGGTCAGTTTAACATTACATTCGTGACAACTCCAGTTATTTTGTTGGCAAGCTAGCATTTTCGAAACCATTACAAATACTTCATTGTATAGCGCAATCATCCAATCAGCGAAAAAGAACAAAAGAACTGTTTTACCCTTTAACATTTCGTCTTCATTTTGTGACAATTTATATAGGGCAACTCCATAATGACTACCAAATAAAAACCTACGTAATAAACAAAAAGGTCATTTAAAGTCATGACAACTATTATATTAAATTGTATACCACAACCCACGTAAGCCAGTAAAACAAGTTCACACATGTTGCAAATGTAAAAAAAAAAAAATCAGCATTTTATGAAGCTCACATTAGAATAAATATATGTTTGATGAAATCATGGTCTTCCTGAGTGACATCATAAGTACTGCATTTTATGCTGATAACATTTAAACTGAGAGCGTGGTTTTTGAATGTACACGGGGGTCACCTTACAACCTTTCCGTGTACTTAAATCAGAGCTTCTGAACTAACACAAACCGTAAGATAATAGGTGTATTTAATATTTGCTGACGCCTGAGGTAGACATGAAGACTTAAACCATGGGTATGGTAGATGAAGATAGCAATAAACCAAGCATTACCTAGCAATAGTGTTTTGGAGAACATTACCAACAGCCCAATATTTCAATGTCTTTTATTCTTGACCAGTGTCATGCTAAAATGGGTCTTATTCCATATGTCATAATGTGGCCAGCGTAGCTCTAGAACAGCAGCCTGGTCAGCAGCTACGCTGTCCTCTAATGAGTACACAAAACCTTGCTTGACATAATTGTGGACTGATCCAGGCTCCTGACCAGACTGTGCAATTGCGCATGAATTATCAGAATCTAACTACAGTTTTTTCCCCACATGTTACATATTTAATAGATTGACAAAGTGCTGTTATACTAAGAAGAAGCTATTCACGCATAATTACATGTACACTTCATCATTGGTGATTCAACAAATTTACTGTGGTTCATACAACAGTGAACACAATTTTCATAACCCTGTTTTTTAATCAATGTGACTACATCATGTGATTTTAAGCTCCGATGCACATCAAAAACATTGTATGACTGAGCGCCCAACAGTTGTTTCTGACAAAGACATGTGAAGTAGATACAACAATGTAGCGCAAGAATCTTGTTTTGCAGCCCAAGTCACATGCATTCATGTTCTGTTTATTTACGTATTGCTTTTGCGGTAAGAGATCTGCAAATGATGAAGTTTTCCGCAGGAAGAACACGCCACAGATCATTTTTAATTAATGCAAAAAGTTTTCAAGGCTGACTCTTGCAAAATCATATGCAAGTCAACACATGTATTAAAAGCTCAATGTATTGAATCACAGACGTCACTGCATGATCTATTCATATCGTAACTATTTCAATGATTAAATACAATAATAATTTATGTCCTTCAATAATAAATGAAGAGTTGAAGCAATCATGTAGCCTGTCCCTATTTAGAGCACAGAAGAACAAACAAGTAAACCTTACTTTTACCTCCATAACTATATGAATTGAGCTTCAAAACCAGAACTTTGACATATATTACTACTATTTTAGCATAGTTTTGGGCGTAGCAATTTTAAAGTTGAATAGGAAATACCAGAGGTTATCTACATAGTTGCTGTAAATTATCAGGTCAACGAGGGAACGTTTAACCACTTGTTGAAGATAACTGACATGAAATATGGGCAGAATATTCAATATTTTCTGTAATAATCTTCTTGGGATTAATTAAATAACAACTAGAAAACTTGTAAATGTTTTTGAAACAGAAAGATGTAGTACGAAATAATTCTATAAAAAGTCCTGTTATGAAACATAAAAAGGTTCATTCAAGTGTCAACGATCATTACTCACTTTTAACGTACAGCCTTTCCAAGCATTTCTGAGTAGAGGTAAATAAGAGACAGTCTACAGTAACAACCATTACAGTTATTTACTGGACCGTAAAGTCACTCTGAGTGATTTTACGGTCCAGTAAATAACTGTAACGTTTGTTATACTTACATATGGCATTATAGGACAGTGACCGCTGAGTAGCATTCTACTTTGGTGGATGACCTGTTGTGTACCCCATTTGCAACCACTACCCGCGAACATGTTTACATGCAAATGTGGGCACTGACCAATGAAGTACATGTATTACTCACACACATATAATTATATATATATAATAACGTGACCTAAGGTGAAGTTTAACAGGATTTCTGAAACCATGGAATCCCCTGATCATATTAGTTTAGAAATCAGGTATTTAAAACATCCACATTTGATAGCTGTATTCAAAAATTGAAAACATGTTCCAACAACAAGGATGTTTTTTTCGTTGGAAAAAAACTCACCTTTTTTTGGAGCGTGTGCACACTCCCAAGTTTAAACCTTGAAAAGTTACAACGCAATAAGCAGCACGATAGCAATGTGACCTAGCATAATATTATACATTTACCACTGTATGAATGGCTGCTTACATGACCCATTTTCAGCTCTATGCAAATACCGCCAGCAATTTAAGCACAGCTGATATGCGGATAAAAATATCTAAATTTTATTTGTTAACAAAAAATGTGCTCAGTCCTCTCAAATGCAATGATTAAAAGTAATATTAATTTCGTTTATTCTAGTTTTAAACATTGTTAATGTAATTAAATTACGTCATATTTGTAGACAAAATGGTAAGAATGACAGTACCGGTACTTGCACTACTCTGCAAACCTATAGGGAAAGATTTCAAGCCAAATAGCATGGTGCTTTGTCCGCCTGATTTTTGCTTCTTCACTACTGCCCATCTGCAGTGTTCAACACGGAAGTGTGATTTTTTTAACATCATAGATTTTTTTTTAATTTTCAATGTGCATAGAAGTACTAGGCTTAAAGGAATACGAAAAAAGAATAGTTCTAAAATACCGTTTTATTGTTACAATTATTAGTTTATATTGATTAAAATATCACGACTGGTATATAACATTACTTGAAAAAAGTGTTTTTTTATTTTTACTTTATTTTTGTATTTTTACTGGGTATGTCTACCAGGTAACTAACTACCAGTTAAATATAAATAACGCAAGTAGATTGATCATCATCGTCACGTGGTAAACCCAGGAATGCAAATTGTGCATGCGTAGTGAATTGTATATATTTTATATATAAAATGAACAATCTACTTGCGTTATTTATAGTGCGTATATCGTTATGTCACCTTTTTTCGCGATGTACTTTCGATTTCACATCTCGAAATTGTATTACCGAATATACTGAAAATATGAACTTTTTTCAAGTAATGTAATATACCAGTCGTGATATTTTAATCAATATAAACTAATAATTGTAAAAAATACGGTATTTTAGAACTTTTATTTTTTCGTCATTCGTGGGTTACAGTCCCTTTAAATACCTTAAAGGAGAGCATTGTAGATAACAATTGAAGTACACACCAATGGCCCTTTAAGCCAAAATATTATATTTTCGAGAGAATTTTCCACACATATTATTATGACGTACCCTTTGGGTCAAAAGTTCATATACGCCAACAGCTAAAAATAGAAATCACCGCGGTGACAATTTTGTCAATGCGGTCATAAATTTATCACTGCGGTGATATATTTGTAACTGCGGTGATACTTTGGGCAAAAGGACAAAAACATATTAAAAAAACATATGAATAAACTTATCAACTATCCTTATTCATCCGTTTTGATTTTATTTTAAACTATTGTTAAATATTTAATTATTTTATTGAAAAAATCTTGGTTTGTTACGGGGAAAATGGTTGAAAACTGACCAAAAGAAATAAATGTAACAGCAGGTATAAAAATATACCAACAGTCATAATTTGTCACCGCTGTGACAAAATTGTTACCGCAGTGACAAAATAGATATCACCGCGGTGACAAAATTGTTACCGCGGTGACAAAATTGTCACCGCTGTAACAATTTTGTCACCGCGGTGATATCTATTTTAAGCTGTTGGCGTATGTGTACTTTTGACCCAAATGGTACGGCATATATTATACCCTATGATCGACCTTGCCACAGTTATGCGTTACCATAATGCACTGATAATGCAGACTAGATTTTTTAAGGACGTACGCGGCAGTTTAGTTTCACGCAAATTTGTTTTTACTGTTACACCGGTTGCGCAAGACGTGAATGCGTTTTCGGATACTGTAACACCGGTTGCGCAATAAGTGTATGCTATTACGGATAATCGAATCAAAACGGGATGGATATCAAATGTGGGAAAAACACCAAACAATCAATTATTATGAGGCAAAGAAAACTGATAAAACAATATTGTCCTATAAACTGCACAATAATATCGTCCATCATCACTAAGACCACACAAACCCTTTTTATAGCGTGATTGTAGCGGCAAGCATGAGTATTAATACGGGAAAATTGTCGATACATCCGTATAATTGGAAATGTTTTGTCGCAAATTAGACTTATAAAAAAGGATAGCTTTCCTGCGCATTTAAGAAAGTGTTATTGAATGATCAATACTTTTATAATTTTAATTTCTCACACATTTACTAAGTATATCAACTTTCATGCGGTATTGTTTGATATATTTTAATTACATAGAATCAATGATGAATGAATATCATTTATTCACGACGCTCTTTTACCTCTGGATCAAGTGCGGGTGGGGTTGCATCTTTCTCGACGTTCAAAAAAATATACGCGAATAGTATTGTGTATTTCGTCCTCATATCTTATTTCTCTTTGACCAATTTGATTATAAAAAAAAAATCTTGCTTATTAATCGTTAGCAATTGAAAAAAAAATGATGAACAAGACAGTTTCAGGCTGTCCAATCGTTAAGCAATGTATTTGAAAACATGCGACTACCGCACGTGCAATTCATTTATGAAGCACAAGTCACATCAAAGAAAACGAACGTTTGCCCTGCATCTAAATATTGTGAAACATTTTCTTTCCATTTTATGACAAGATGAACTAATAAAGACGCGCCATGCAACCACGTGTGGCATGCGGGAACTTGATAAGGCCCGTATTTGTGCAAGGGGAAACATCAGCAATCAACATACTAGTATATTACGGATTCTGCGTCTAACGGTCAACAGCACAATGACCCAATCAATATTGAAAATCTTTTATGAATTTTGGGACTTTTTATGTTGAAAATCAGAAAGAAAAAAAATACCCCAAAACGTATCATTTGTTGATAAACATTTGATGTACTATGATTTGAAATTATATATAAATCATAGTTATAAATAATTATAGAGGGATACGTTTTTTTTCCAATGTTTTCTCAATTCTGTGCTCAATGTTGTCCTGTATGGCATATTGGTGAGGTAAACACACACATTGAAACAGTCGTAATATTTAATGAAAAATAAACATTATTGTCGATCCTTGATTTTTGTTTCATTTTTATACCGGCTTAAGACAATTTTAGCAAACAAACAAAAAATATAAATATATGATTAACAAACAAAATAATCAAACTTTAAAAACGTCCTAAAAGTGTATTATTTACTTGAAAAAAATAAGAGTCAATGTAGACTTAAATAATCAATATTGAGTTCAGTATTATAACATTACAGTGGCGTATCAAAAACTAACAGGTTATTATAATTTCCAAAAAACTTATGAAAAATACCGAAGTTCATTTATGTAGTGAATGATTGTTTAACATAAACGCATACAAATAATTGTTTTTATTCTATTCACATGCACACGTTTTGGAAGTGTGTATAGGTTTTCAAATAAATAAATTACTTTCGTTGAATTATGGTTGTATCGTACATTAACTGTGTGTATATACCTTTTTGTGTATACATTTTCTTACCAATTCCAATAATATTTAACTGCTTATACACACATTTATGCATAACAACGGAATGCCGTGAATTGGTCACGACATGAAAAGAATTACAATTAATACCGTTGCTTTTCCCCTTTAAGTGTATTATATACATCTTGTTTTTAGTTGGATACTGCCTACTTTAACTGATCTTGATACAAATTATTAATAATTTGGATGTTCATTTAAATTTAAATCGACTTTTGCATTGGCCTACTGCCAAACAATGTTGAAGTAAAGATAAGAATTACAATTAATACCGTTGATATGCCCCTTTAAATGTATTGCTTACATCTTGTTTTGGATGCTGTATTAACCTACTTTTACTAATCTGGAAACACATTATTTGTGTTTTATTTAAATCTAACTCTACTTTTGCTTTGCAAACATATACTAGTATGTGCTTTGAACTTAACCATGTACATTGTTTTGATTTGTTTTAATTGTATTTTACTACATGCAGTTAAACTGCGCTTATTTACAAACGACCCTGGTGACCTATGTTTTTCTTTTATATATTTTTATAAAGTAATAAATAATAAAACATTTGGGTAAGTTTGAACAAAATCTAAGTTCGGAAAAGACTGTTAATATATAAAGTAATATGCATATAATTGATTTTCATATGTGAAATTCTGTTGCTGTTGTTTTTGATAAATTTATGCCCCGAAAAATCAATTAATGTTTTCTTTATGCATTTGCAGTACAGTTAAATCAGTATTATATAAACAGAGAGAGAAATAAGTTTTTTCAACAGGTTTTTCAATTATTTAATCAATTTGTGTGTTTTTGCATTATTTTTTATTTATACTTATGCTGAAATAGGTATGTTGTTCAAGTGCGAATAAAAAATTAACAACACTGGTGACCCATGATTTTTGTTTTATTTTTCTATCCACAACAGATGGTTCTAACTAAATACCAAACAATTATCAAGTATAACAAAATTTGCATTGAAACTGCAGCATACGTCCTTAAATACAACGGAAACATGAGAATTAAGAGACACGTGTTGGTTATATTAAGTCTTAATCCCTTTAAATTACCCATAAATTACGCATTTTACATGACCCATATGGATCTGCATTTAAAACGTCCGGCGCCGAAATAATTTCATTATTTGAATTTTAAATTTGAAACAGAAACTACGTCCCGTGTGGAAAAAAATGCATTACTTTAATTTTATATTCAAAACTTAAAACTACACGTTCAGGTTTAACGATCAAATCTGTGTCTTTTAAATATTACAGCAAGATAAAGAAAATTTAATTCAGTTCCTTTCAATACAAGTTACCTGTGTATTAGGATAAAGATGGTAGATATTTCCCTTAATCTGCATAATATCCTATGTGAGCATAATTTTGTTGTAAGAAAGTCATGTCAGCAATCTCAACATTATGGATCTAGATTTTGCTAAACATGTACGTCATTATTTTATTTTGTATTAAAATACCAGTAATAGCAAGTGTATTAAAATAGCTACCAGTAATAGCGAGTGTATTAAAATAGCTACCAGTAATAGCGAGTGTATTAAAATACCAGTAATAGTGAATAACGAGCAACTGGTACATACAAGAAAATGGATTGAATGGAAATATTTTTTTAATGATTATTTACGTCCATTTATCTACTAAGCATTCATAAAATGAACCTAATAAAAGAAGATGTCCTATTCTCTGCCTATCCCTGGTTTATCCTGCTATTGATAACATGGTGGAATGGAGGATGATACCAGGAAATATCGATCCCTGCCTGTTGTACAAGAGTCCTCTGAATGAACTGGCAGGAACCAATACTTGTGATGCCACAAACCCCGGAAAACCAATCCTTCACAGAACTCCATTTCTCACATTATAAATCAATAACTAAGCTACGAGATATTTATTTATTAAATGCTGCATACCGTTACGGATTACGCTTAAACACCTAACAGCTCTTGTAGAAATTATAATAAACTTTATAATTATGTACATCATGCTTGCTAGCAAAGTCATGTATTTAACCCTTTGCATGCTGGGAAATTTGTCGTCTGCTAAAATGTCGTCTGCTGAATTTCTAAAATTAGCATTTTCTTCGATTTTTTTCCCAAAGAATACTATCAGAATAGCAAACAGTTTGGATCCTGATGAGACGCCACGTTCTGTGGCGTCTCATCTGGATCCAAACTGTTTGCAAAGGCCTTTAAAATCCGGTTCCAGCGCTTTAAGGGTTAATTTATCATTTCAACCAAATCACAGCTATCGGTCCTTTTATCATAAAATCATATTGCATTCTAAGGGCATTTGATAACAAACATGTGTACCATGAAAACTGCATGTAGCCACAGCATACATTAATATACATTATGATTATATTCATTGCTGTCATGGTGTTACATCATCTAGATGATCTACATGTTCTTTTATTAACTAAAGTCATTGACCTTAAAGTCATTGACCTCTCAAAACAGGTCACACTTCACTTGTTTGTTTACAAATATTGCTGATGCAACATCATCTTACACTGGTACTACAATACAAGGATGTATCAGTGCTTGTGTACTTAACCAAGTTCCTTTCTACAAACTCACTACCAACACACTGGTAAACCTAACTGTTTAAATTTAAACTATAACAATACTTCTTCAAAATTATAATTTATTTCTTTTAAATCGTGATGTTTACTTGTTGAATTTCAAAGGAGTTGTTTATTACTTCATGCTTGTTGATTCCGACTTAGGGACCTACATGTAGGCCTGATGTTATGATACCGTAACAGCTGATCAGGAATCACACCACACTGTTTATTATGGGATACCACAGCAGAAAAAAATGCTGCTTGAGCAGCATTTAAATGCTGCTCGAGCAGCATTTTTTTTTCTGCTGCAGCAGAAGTTAAAGTTTTGACCCCTGTGGTATCCCATAGTTTATGACAAAGTTGCAACATATGTTGCTCAGCTGGCACGTTCCGATGTGATAAATTGGCCATGATACAATGTACTGTGATATAGCATGTAAACAACTGTTTCTTGCTCATTTTGTTTATAGGATTAACATTAATAACTAGAAATAACCAGTTATCTGTAACAGGATACCACTTGTTTGCTGTTATATTTTTTTATTTTAAACAATGTATTGTGTTGTTATGATCTTTTTCAAACTATGTGTGTGTGTATATGTCAGAGTTTATTTACAGGTCATCGCCGATTCTTCACGAAAACCTTATGTGCTGACCTGCCCCTGTGACCTTTCAGGGGAAATATTTAATTTTGAGCCAAATTAGGTCAAATTAACTCCGGCTGCCCGGGTATTCACCAAAGAGATAATTTTGATCCAAATAGACAGTGCACGATGGCCAATGAGACCTTAATGTGCACTGTTAGACAATTAAAAGACAATTCATGTCTGGTTGCCCTTAAAAGGGCAAAGTTACTCCGCCAAGGGAGTGCTGAAAATTGACAAAGATCTTCTTTCCGCTCCTCGCGCGCTGCGCCGCCTTTATGGCCTCTCTAGTCGTCACCGGCCGTCGACCCGAGCACCAGAACGGTTTCCACAGCACGTTGAGCGTACTGAGTACCGCCGTCCTGGGACACTTCCTTGTTCATAGGACCACCCCCTCGAAGTCCTGGTCTGCAACTCTGCTCGATGTCCGCCCCGTCCGACCTCTACGCTGCCACTTCCGCTGCTCCCGTTCCTCTTCCGACGATGTAGGGAAACCCCTATTCACCCACCGGCAATGAGCATCCGGCTCGGCGATTCTTCCAAGTTCTGGAAGTCAGCGGAGTCCGCGGGAGAGGACGTCCGACTCGAGGGATGACGGCACTCGCTGGATTCGCAGAGCCGCCCGCAGAAGTTCTCCTATCCGACCCTCTTCAGACGATGTAGGGAAACCTCTATCCACCCACCGGCAATTAGCATCCGGCTCGGCGTTTCTTCCGAGGCGTCTTCAAGAAGATTCTCTGCGGGTGACTCTCGCCCCGGTCGCGACGTGCACGCTCCAGCTGCTGACCGAGCTTTTTCAACATATGTATTGTTGCAACATTTTATACCAAACATGTGTACGTGTCTTTATATGCATATTCACACTGAATGTGTAATATTATAACCGAATAAAACGGTTGTGTTCAGGTAATTGAAGAGAGACAACTTCTAGTCGGAATGTATATACATGCCTCCCTTAAGTAACTAGCGAGCGTGATCCGCTCGAAAACAATTGAGACACGCTCTGAGAAAACGGGGTTTTATGCATGTGCGTAAAAACTCGTCCCAGATTATCCTGTACAGTGCGCACAGGCTACTCAGGCACGACTCTTTCCACCTTAACGGTATTTTCGTTAAGAAGAAACTACCATTGAACAAAAAATACCAAAAAGCGGAAAGTGTCGCCCCTGATTAGCCTGTGCGAACTGCACAGGCTAACTTGGGACGATACTTTCGCACATGCATTAAGCCCGGGTTTATCAGAGCGCGGCTCAAATACACCATAAAGCCGATCGTGTTCTAGTTGTCCCAGATAAACCACCTGAAACAAAACGAATCGCATAATGTATTGGATTTCGTGATCCGCTCATATACAAGTAACCGCACTATTGTGAAATATGATCAAGTACAGTCACGTATATCGGGAATTTAATAGGAACATGTAAACTACATTAATACGTATTATTTTTGTCCTGCGGGAAACAAACATGTATACAATAAGTAAATATTTCAAGAACGCAATATCCTTCGCTGTACAACACTTAATTAACCCTAGTGTCCTTTATATTCTTAGAATCTATGTTAAATCTAGCTAATCGTTGGAAGGATGAGTTTACGCATCTTCCGTGTTCACGAATTATATTTAATACAATTATTATGTTGTCATTTCTTATTTTACAAACTAGCGTCACGAGTCATTTCGATTTTAAACGAAATGCACGTGGCAATTTTGTGCATGGCAGAAAATGACTATTTCATTTATTATTGCATAAACTCTATCTATAATGCCCTCTGGCGGGGTGCAGAAACTTGGCAAAAGGAGGGCTTGAACGGGAGAAATCGTGTATAAACAAGGCGATTCACGTGCCGTTCAAGCCCTGTTATGTGTTTTTTCATATCCATAAACTGGTCCACGCGGAGTTACTTCCCTTAGTTTATTTTTGGTATGTGTGATTTGTTTATGCAATCATAGAGAAACAATTTGTGTCATATAAAATAATCGAATTATTTTGTCGATGTCGAATGAACAAGACATATTGTTTTCAATGTTATTTCAAGTTATTTTGGTATGTGTGATTTGTTTATGCAATAATAACGAAAATACAGTTTCTCGGACATGATCATCTGCGGGCGCTTGAAAAATCCGTTCCTGCCCGAGTGCGCAGCAGGAACGGATTTTTCGAGCGCCCGCAGATGATCATGCCCTCGAAAACGTGTATTATCCCTATATTGACACGTCTCTGAATTGGGTATAGTAGGGGGAAAAGGCGTTGAAAGTATAGGAGACAACACGAGCAAAATAAAGATAATAAACCCAATTTCGAAACGCATACACGCAACTTAATTTTGCATTTTCGTACAAAAGAAGGATGCTATTGCTTTTAAATGACGGTCATTTATATGTTCATGTGTTACATTATCACCGCAGGATATAACAAATTAATTGGTATGAATTACATTATCACCGCAGGATATAACAAATTAATTGGTATGAATGCATAAACCGATATTTACACCAAGAGGGACATGATGGAAGACTGAGGAAAAGTTTGTGTCTACGGACAAACAGAGTACTAATACATGGATATTCCAGTATACCCCCATAACTTAGTTAAGGGGGGTCAGGACCACAAAAAAAATCATAAATATATTTTTATGAAATGCTTACGTAAATTGTGCTGCATGTTATTTTAATCCACAACTTGTTTTCAAGTAACAGACCACAATCTAGAATTGCAGTGAACATACTGAACCACCTTAACTGTTCCAGATTGTAAAAAGTGAACATAGGGAATTACGGGAATTCATACCATTATTATAATAAATCAATTCATGAAACAGCTACATAAAAAGAACACAACTCAAATTTCTGTAATTTTCTTTATTTCTTCTTCACAGAGGAAATGTTTATCTTTTGGAGCTAACACTCCACCACTTTGCACGCATCTTGCACATTTGAAACAAACAGATAAATCTTTGGCTCTACACAAGAAACCAAAAACACATGTAGCCCTTAACGGCCCTTTACGAAACAGACTTGTAATCTGTTCCTAGTACACAACATGTCAACAATTGACGTTAAAGCCAAGGTTCTCGAACGTCTTTCCAGCTTGAACAAATTTATGAGCCTCGCTCTGTGAAAAGGGAGTTTAATGCATGTGCGTTAAATGTCGTCCCAGATTAGCCTGTGCAGTCCGCACAAATTAATCAGGAATGACCCTTTCCGGCTTGACTGGATTTTCGTCAAGAAGCCTCTTCCTTTAAACAAACAATACAATAAAAGCAGAAAGTGTCGTCGCTGATTAGACTGTGCGGACTGAACAGGCAAATCAGGTACGACACTTTATGCACATGCATTAAACCCCCTTATCTCAGAGCGTGTCTCAAATATATGGTAAAAATAAACTGCCGGTAAATATCTAAGTATAAAAGTGACTGACTAAAAGTAAATAATTATTAATTATATTATCTTTTCCTTTTTAAACAGATTATTGATAAAAACTGTATAATTTACTCTGCTTTCCAAAGCCAAACAAAAACAACATGAACAAATCACAAAACAAGTGTAACAATACAATGAATAAATAATTTTGAGTAAGAATATTTTACTAAAATCTAAATCATGACATTTATAGATCTCCCTGTTTAAGTTTGGTTTCTGCACACTTCATAACTAGATGGCAATTCAAGCGTAACAATTCAAGTAACCATGGCGATACATTCATTTGAATTTTCAGCTCTGTTCTCAATTATGATGATCTTATCATTATCTGTATGATTGTGGTTGTCTGTAATACCTCAGTAACACTTGCCACTTGTTTGCTTGTTATGATTCTTAATCACATCCATTGCGACTAAAGTATATGACAACATATTCCAAGTTAACTGGATTTTCTTTAAGAAGAAACTTCCTTTAAACCAAACATACCAGAAAATGGAAATTGCCCTCCCTGATTAGACTGTACGGATTGTACAGGCTAATCTGGGATGACACTTTATGCACATGCATTAAGCCCCGTTTTCCCAGAGCGAGGCTTTATTTAGAATAGCGTAGTAGCAGTTCCATATTTCTTTGCTAATATGAAATGTTCCTGTCTCGTTCCAGGACTGAGATAAGACTCGACAGCCTGGAAGATGCGTGCGTGCTCGACACATATACATATTTAGAAGTATATAGTAATAGTGCAAAAAAAAATACGTACGACAACTAAATAACATTAACTTCATTTCAGTTAAGTCATGGACAGATCTAAAAATAGAAATTGGGTGGCCAACATACCATAAACAGGTCAGTTTAACATTACATTCGTGACAACTCCAGTTATTTTGTTGGCAAGCTAGCAATTTCGAAACCATTACAAATACTTCATTGTATTGCGCAATCATCCAATCAGCGAAAAAGAACAAAAGAACTGTTCTACCCTTTAACATTTCGTCTTCATTTTGTGACAATTTATATATGGCAACTCCATAATGACTACCTAATAAACACCTACCTAATAAACAAAAAGGTCATTTATAGTCATGACAACTATTATATTACATTTTATACCACAACCCACGTAAGCAAGTAATACAAGTTCACACATGTTGCCAATGTAAAAAATGTAATCAGCTTTGATAGGATACACACATAAGCTTAAATATATGTTTGATGAAATCATGGGCTTCCTGAGTGACATCATACATGTTGTAAGTACTGCATTTTATGCTGATAACATTTAAACCGAGAGCGTGGTATTTGAATGTACACAGGGTCACCTTACAACCTTTTTGTACTTACACATGTAAATCAGAGCTTCTGAACTAACACACACCGTAAGATAATAGGTGTATTTAATATGGGCTGACGCCTGAGGTAGACATGAAGACTTAAACCATGGGTATGGTAGATGAACATAAACCAAGCATTATTAAGGAACAGTATTTTTGAGAACATTACCAACAGCCCAATATGTCAATGTCTTTCATAATTGACCCACGTCATGCGAAAATGAGTCTTATTCCATATGTGGCCAGCGTAGCTCGAGAAAAGCAGTCTGGTCAGCAGCTATGCTGTCCCCTAATGAATCCACAAAACCTTGCGTGGAAATTTTTGCGGATGGCTTGGCTCCTGACCAGATAATGCACAACTGCGCATGAATAATCAGAATCTAACTAGGTATTTTCCCCACATTTTACATATTTGTGTCGTGTTCTGAGAAAACTGGGCAAAATGCTTGTGCGTAAAGTGTCATCCCAGATTAGCCTGTGCAGTCCGCACAGGCTAATCCGGGACGACACTTTCCGCCTAAACTAGATTTTCGCTAAGAAGAGACATCATGTAAGCGAAAAATTCCATAAAAGCGGAAATTGTCGTCCCTGATTAGCCTGTGCAGACTGCACAGGCTAATCTGGGATGACAATTTACGCACAAGCATTTTGCCCAGTTTTCTCAGAACACGCCACATTTAATAGGTTTACAACGAGATGTAATACTAAGAAGAAGCTATGCAAGCATAGTTACATGTACTCCTCAATGCTCTTGCTTTTAAAAGACTTTCATTTCTATGTGTATTTGTTACATTATCACCACAGGATATTACACATTAATTGGTATGAATGCATAAACCTATATTTACACCAAGAGTGCTATGATGGAAGCCTACAGAAAAGTGTGTGACTACAGACAGACAAACAGACGTACATGGTGATTCCAATATACCCCCATAACTTAGTTAAGGGAGGGGGGGGNCCAAACTGTTTGCAAAGGCCTTCAAAATCCGGTTCCAGCGCTTAAAGGGTTAATTGTGCTACATGTTATCCAAACTTTTTTCAAGTAGCAGACACAATCGCTCTAGAATTGCAGTGAAATTACTGAACCACCTTAACTGTTCCAGATTGTACGAGGTTAAAATAGGATATGAATTAAGGAAATTAAAAATTCATACCATTTTAATGAATCCAACACGATTCAAGGTTATTAAGAATTCATATCATTTTCATGAAGCAAAAATGATTTATGAAACATGACAACATAAAAATAACACAACAAAAAAGTTCTGTTATTTTCTTTATTTCTTCTTCATAGAGGAAATGTTTATCTTTTGGAGCTAACACTCCACCACTTTGCACGCATCTTGCACATTTGAAGTTAACAGATAAGTCTTTGGCTCTACACAAGAAACCATAATCATGGAGCCCTTAACAGCCCTTTATGTAACAGAATTGTAATCTGTTCATTGTACACAACATGTCAACAATTAACATTTAAGCCAAGGGATTCAAATGTCTTTCCAGCTTGAACAAATGCTATGAAAAGGGGGTCCGCACAGGCTCATCAGGGAAAACACTTTCCGCTTAAATTGTATTTTTGTTTAAAGGAAGACTCTTTTTGACAAAAATCCTGTTTTGGCGGAAAGTGCCATCCCTTCCAGTCTGCACAGGCTAATCTGGGACGACACTTTACGCACATGCATTTAACCCCTTTCTCACAGAGCATTGCCTTAATATATGGTAAAAATGAACTGCCGGTAATTACCTAAGTATAAAAGTTACTGAATATAAGTAAAAATTATCTTTTCCTTTTTGAACAGATAATTGAGAAAACTGTATAATTTACTCTGCTTTCCAAAGCCAAACAAAAACAACATAAACAAATCACAAACAAGTGTAACAATACAATGAATAAATAATTTTGTGTAAGAATATTTTACTAAAATCTAAATCATGACATTTATAGATCTCCCTGTTGAAGTTTGGTTTATGCACACTTCATAACTAGATGGTAATTCAAGCATATCAATTCAAGTTACCATGGAGATACATTCAAGTGAATTTTCTGCCCTGTTCTTAATTATGATGATCTAATAGGAAGTAACGGTTCAATTCTGGCTTTGAGATTACATTTGCAACAAGTAGTAGTACTGATAATTATGTTCACAAGGAAGTGAAGTTATTTTTAATTTCCATAAATCAAACAAAAGAAAGCACAACTTGAAACTGCTTGAATTGTTAATAAAAAATCCAGATGATCAAAAACAAATATTTGAACATGAGATGTTGAAGATTGTCTTTCCATGGATTTGTTCTTGTACTTGAATAAGGAAAGCATGTACAAATCTCATACAAACTTTCTGTTACAAATGAGAAACACCTATGCCTATGTGCCTAAAGCAAAGGTTCCAAACATTCAATTTTGTTAACCATGTTAACCATGTTCAAAGTTTACCACCGGAATACACACAATATTTTGATAAAACAATCTGTGGAGAAGAGAGAAAAACAACAAATTTTGTTGGTGTGCCTTAACAGTAACAGTATAAATTTATTACGATATAAAAATTTCCAAAATTTAATTAAACGACTATTTCACGAGGAGAAAATGTCATTGTCATAGGCATCGACTATAAATTCGGGAACTGTTTGATCGTTATATTTGTTACTAATGGTCATGAAGCCCTCGCCGCTCCGGTGTCCCTGATTCAGCCACGGGTGACTCAAGCACTCTTCAGCGGAGAGCCTCAAGTCCGGATCCTGGCGTAAAATACTCTTCAACAAACACTTCGCTTTTGATGACAGCGATGGAGGTAATAAAAACTGGCCCTTGCAAATTTTCGTAAACAGAGCCGTAGGCTCGTTATCGTGGAATGGGTATCGCCCGACGAGGATCGTGTACAGCATCACGCCCAGGCTCCACATGTCTGCGGCGCGCCCGCTGTATGTTGGAATGCCATTGTTCAAGATTTCCGGACTGACGTACGCCGGGCAGCCGTGCTTGTCAGACAGCCGGTCGTCCTCTGTGTCGAGCACGCAGGCATCCTCCAGGCTGTCTAGTCTTATCTCAGTCCTGGAACGAGACAGGGACATTGCATATTAGCAAACAAATATTGAGCTGGAACTACGCCTCTGAGAAAACAGGACTTAATGCATGTGCGTAAAGTGTCGTCCCAGATTAGCCTTTGCAGTCTGCACAGGCTCATCTGGGATGACACTATCGCTTTTTTTGGAATTTTTAATTTTAAGGAACTCTCTTCTATAAGAAAATACAGTGTAGGCGGAAAGTGTCGTCCCTGATTAGCCTGTGCAGACTTCACATGCTGATCTGGGACAACGCTTTACGCTCATGCATTAAGCCCAGTTTTCAGTCAAAATCGAAAATGTGAAGGCATTTTACCATATACTTGAGTCGCAAGGGATGTGATTAAGTTTCATAACAAGCAAACAAGTGGCAAGTGTTACTGAGGTATTACAGACAACCACAAGCATACAGATTATGATAAACATGCAAGAATGCAGTCAACGTTCCTACATGAATACTTTTATAGTGATTCCCATCATGAAATTTGAACTGAAGTCAAATCCTTCTGTTAATAACATCCTAAAACCTTTCTAGACATTCTGGAATCAGACCCTATATCTCAACGCAAAGAAGACAATTTCAAATACATTAGATCACGATAAAACAACGCAATTTAAACTGTCCAATAAAAACGTCATTCACCTAACCGAATTTATCTGCCCTGAATACTGAATGGGTACACCCATGGTAAACAGGGAGGACTATACAACCCTGGTCAATCTTTATCTACACTAGTCTACACTCCAACACACCTACGGCTACATACCAACAGAATTACCTAAGCTGAAGGTATGTGCAGTGAAGTAAAATGAGTTCAATACTTGTAGTGCTAATAATCAATGTACAATGTAGACTGAACATTAACTCGAAACTGGGGTTTTATTAGATCAGCATACCAAATTTATGAAAACATAATTTACTAATTTCATATTTGAAGTTTAAACTTGTTAAAAGCTTGAATTTAAATTTGGCATGTTTATTGTGACAATTTTCAGTACCAATGTCTTTATTACATTTTACATAATTCTTTAAATTACCATACAGTCAGAAAATACTATTTTGAAATAATGGTTAAACAAACCTATTAAAATTGAATTGTGCAATAAAAAACCCAAACGGTAAAAGCTGATTCACAACCAGGTTTAAATATTTAGTTTAAGAACCAGTTCTAGGTAAAGAATCAGAACAACTAAAACAAAATCTGACAAACCAGTACCCATATTCAGTACAATGAACAAATCAATAAAGTTCATTGTTTCAGAAATAATTTTACTAAACTTAAAAGGTTAATCCAGTACACACAACAATCCTGTAACTATCAACATAATAAGTATTTTGACACGACAACATTTAAAAAATGATTAACAACCACTTTGTCCTTATACTTCATAATTCTATAACCACCCACGCTTTACTATAACCATGTTTTTTACTTACAGATTAACACTACAACATCAAACATTTTACTTCATATCTAGTACTGGTTTGCATGGCAGTCCCAAGTAAAAACTAGAATCATGTACTACATGATTCTAGTTTTTACTTGGGACTGCCATGCAAACCAGTACCAGTACTAGATATGAAGTAAAATGTTTGATGTCGTAGTGTGTCCATAGACACAACAAAGAGTTTGTTTTTCACAAGGATCACGCCTTTAACATTTAAATACTCTCATGCACTGGGTTTTAAATATCATCTTGGACACATTCCAATTGAAAATGTAAGAAGGAATACGTCAAACCTTTCTGCCAAGGGAAAGGTTTCTATGACAAGCTTCTGTAAGATATGAGGGAAAGCTTTAAGTGACAAGCTTCTGTACGATCTGCTTTAAATGCACTACTTTTAAGGACAAGTTCCGTTATGTGTTTAATTCATACGTGTGAACCAATGTAATTCACTTTATAAGTATTATTATTTATCAAATATCAATGTTAATGTTCCGCTGACTCTAGTGATAAAAATTAAATGACATTTAAAATAAAATTAACTGACATTTCAAATTAAATATTTGAATTATGTATTTTTTATTTAACATGCAAGTACCTTTGTATAATGTTATAAACGTACTAGTAACTTCTACATATGCAATTAATAATTATGCACTCTTGCTTTTGATTTACTCTTTTGCAAAGGTATGTCACCACATATTTAGGAGTATATAGTATTAGTGCAAAACAATACGTGTGACAACTAAATAACATTAACTTTATTGCAGTTAAGTCATGAACAGATCTAAAAATAGAAATTGGTTGCCCAACATACCATAAACAGGTCAGTTTAACATTTCATTCGTGACAACTCCAGTTATTTTGTTGGCAAGCTAGCATTTTCGAAAACCATTACAAATACTTCATTGTATTGCGCAATTATTCAATCAGCGAAAAGAACAAAAGAACTGTTTTACCCTTTAACATTATGGCTTCATTTTGTGACAATTTATATATGGCAACTCACTAATGACTACCTAATAAACACCTACATACTAAACAAAAAGGTCATATAAAGTCATGACAACTATATTAAATGTTATACCACAACCCATGTAAGCCAGTAATACAAGTTCACACATGTTGCAAATGTAAAAATTAAATCAGCTGATATGAGGCACACATAAGAATAAATATATGTTTGATGAAGTCATGGTCTTCCTGAGTGACAACATAAGTACTGCATTTTATGCTGACAACATTTAAACCGAGAGCATGGTTTTTCAATGTACACAGGGTCACCTTACAACCTATCAGCACTTAAATCAGAGCTTCTGAAATTACACAAACGGTAAGATAATAGGTGTATTTAATATATGCTGACGCCTGAGGTAGACATGAAGACTTAAACCATAGGTATGGTAGATAAAGATAGCAATAAACCAAGCATTACTAAGCAAAAGTATTTTGGAGAACATTACCAACAGCCCAATATTTCAATGTCTTATTCTTGACCAGTGTCATGCTAAAATGGGTCTTATTCCAATTTCCATATGTCATAATGTGGCCAGCGTAGCTCTAGAACAGCAGTCTGGTCAGCAGCTAGGCTGTCCTTTAACCCTTTGCATGCTGGGAAATTTGTCGTCTGCTAAAATGTCGTCTGCTGAATATCTAAAATTAGCATTTTCTTTGATTTTTTTTCAAAGAATACTATCAGAATAGCAAACAGTTTGGATCCTGATGAGACGCCACGTTCTGTGGCGTCTCATCTGGATCCAAACTGTTTGCAAAGGCCTTCAAAATCCGGTTCCAGCGCTCAAAGGGTTAATG
>VMBQ01000977.1:128055-185911 GCA_007657795.1 Dreissena rostriformis | reverse complement strand
ATATCCCTAAAATGCATGTTCATTTAAGATTGACAACTTTACTAGTTCTATAACAAAGAGCACTGCAGGACTGCACAGGCTAATCTGGGATGACACTAAGCCCAGGGCCCTCAATCCATTTTAGGGGAAGCGGGTCGCTACCCATAGCAGGGGGAATTTTCGCGGCGTTTCCCTTTTGGGGGGATTTTTTACTTACTCTCTAATTATAACATTTGTACATGTTTGCACTATATTCATTGCTTTTTTCATAATTTAGTATGTTTGACAAGATTAAATTAAAATAGAATTGAGATATAATAATCATGAGACACATCTATCTATAATTTTTTTATTTATTTTTTTTTTTTTTTTAGGGGGAATTTTTCCCCCAAAAAGGGGAAAAAAGTATACTTTTCAGGGGGGGGGATGCGGCCGAATTTCGGCCGTGGATTTGACAGATTGAGGGCATAGATTGACAAAGTGCTGTAATACTAAGTAGAAGCTATTCAAGCATAGTTACATGTACACTTCAATCTTGGTGATTCAACAAATTTACTTTGGTTCATGCAAAAGTGAACACAATTTTCATAACCCGGTAAATTTTTTAATCAATGTGACTACATCATGTGATGTTAAGCTCCGATGCACATCAAAAACATTGTATGACTGAGCGCCGAGCTGTTGTATCTGACATAGACATGTGAAGTAGATACAACAATTTAGCGCAAAAATCTTGTTTTGCAGCCCAAGTCACATGCATTTGTGTTCTGTTTATTTACGTATTGCTTTTGCAGTTAGAGCTCTGCAAATGATGAAGTTTTCCACAGGAAAACACGAAACAGATCGTTTTTAATTTATGCAAAATGTTTTCAAGACTGACTCTTGCAAAATTATATGCAAGTCAACACATGTATTAAAAGCTCAATTCATTTAATCCCAGTGCATGATCTATTAATATCGTAACTATTTCAATGATTAAATACTTTTATAATTTATGTCCTTCAATAATGAAATGAAGAGTTGAAGCAATCGTGTAGCCTGTCCCTATTTAGAGCACAGAAGAACAAACAAGTAAACCTTACTTTTACCTCCATAATGATACAGTTGAGCAACAAAACCAGACACTGTTATCAGTGAAAAACAATTGAGGTCTATGTCAGGTCTCACCCAGAATAACAATATGAAATATTCATTGTGTGTACCACTCTTCTGAGTCCTCTCATCATGTTTAACTTTGCCATATATTACTACTAAATTAGCATAGTTTTGGGCGTAGCAATTTTAAAGTTGAATAGGAAATACCAGAGGTTATCTATCTAGCTGCTGTCATTTATCAGGTCAATTGGGGAACAGCTAGCCACTTGATGAAGATGACTGACATGAAATATGGGCGGAGTATTCAAAAAATTCGGTAATTATAATCTGTCTTCTTTGGATTAATTAAACAACTTCTAGAAATCTTGTAAATATATCTGGAACATGAAGTATGAAATCATTCTTTTTAAGTCCTGTAATGATAAATAAGAAGGTTCAGTCAAGCCTCAACGCTCATTACTCACTTTCAACGTACAGCCTTACCCAGCATTTCTGAGTAGAAGTAAATAGAGTTATTTTCCGGTCCAGTAAATTACTGTAACGCTGGTTATACCTACATATGGGATAACAGGACAGTGACCGCTTAGTGACATTAATTCTAGATCGCTGGATGACCTGTTGTGTACCCCATCTGCAACCACTACCCGCTAACATGCCCGCATGTAACGGAGGGCACTGACCAATCAAGTATTATACTCACTAACATGTAACACAAACATGGGTGAAGTTTAACAGAATGTATTAAACCAAGGATGGAGCTGAACTGTTGTATTTGTGTAAGTTACAATATCAGCAACAGTACTTTCACGTTTATCCCCTGACTATATTATTATAGAAATCCGGTATTCAAAACATCCAGTATAAATATTAAATACTGATAGTCAAAAATTGAATAAAAAAAAAGTTCTTTAACGATGTTTATCCACAGATCATATTAATAAGAAATCGGGCATTATAAACATCCAGTATGAATAGTTAAAATTGGAAAACATGTTCCAGCAACAAGGATAAATAATCCTTCACCGAAAAAAAAAAACTCAACTATTTTTGTAAAGTGTGTGCGCACTCCCAAGTTTAAACCTTGAAAAGCTACTACGCAATAAGCAGAACGATAGCTATATGTGACCTAGCATATACATTTACCACTGTATGAATGGCTGCTTACATGACCCATTTTCAGCTCTATGCAAATACCGCCAGCAATTTAAGCACAGCTGATATGCGGATAAAACCCATATTGGGGTTTGTTCAATGAAAAATGTGCACAGTCCTCTCAAATGCACTGATTAAAAGTAATATTTATTGTGATTATTCTAGTTTTAACCCACATTCATGTAATTAAATCCTATTTGTAGACAAAATGGTAAGACTGAGTGTGCTTGTACTTGCACTACGCTGCAAACCTATGGGGAAAGATTTCCAGCCAAGCAGCAGCTGCAGGGTTCTTTGCCTTCCTCATTAATGCTTCCTCACTACTGCCCATTTGTTTTGTTCAACACAAGAAGTGTTTTCTTTTTTATTTAATAGATTTGGGAAAATATTCCATAGCAAATAGCAAGAACTTTGCTAAAATACCTTTAAATATCAACTGATTAAGTACTCAACTGAATGAGGCCAACATATGTTTGCAGCCCCACACATAACTGTATGTTCTTGAGAGCATTGTCTAAACATTCCATATAAAGCTATGACCTTGTCACAGTAATGCGTCATCATAATGAAGTTTAGATTTTCTAAATAAAAGGGAAATAGGAGGGAAACATGAGAATTCAGAGACGCCTGTCTGTTATATTAAGCCCTATAAATTCCCTTAAACCTCTATAATAGGAATTCTCATTTTGCATCATTGAATGGTCTTTTAAGAATGAACGATATGAGGCCGATCTCAATACTGAATTTTTTTTAAATTATCAATAATATGGATCTAGGTTTTGTATGACATGTACGTCATTACTTTATTAAGTATTAAAATTCTTACTTACAGCCAACCAAAATCTTAAATAATGAACTACTAGTACCGTACATAAAAGAAACAGGATTGAATCAAAACGCTCTTTTAATGATAATTTTTTTCCAATTATCCGTGATTATTTCCATCCATTTATCCACTAAGCAGTAAGCATACATAAAATGAACCCAATGAAAGAATATTTTCTATTCTCTGCCTATCCCTCGTTTGTCCTGCTATTAACATAGCGGAATAGAGGCTGATGTCAGGAAATATTGATCCCCTCTCTGGTTGCTGTACAAGAGAGTCCTGTGAATGAACTAGCAGGAACCAATACATTGTGCTGCCATACATCCTGGTAAACCAATCCTTCACAGAACTGGGTTTCTCACATTAATCAATAACTATGCTACAAGATATTTATTTAATGCTGCATACCGTTACGGATTACCCTTAAACACCTTACAGCTCTGGTAGAAATTTGAATTAACTTTATAATTATGTAGCACAGTCATGTATTTAACTTTATTTCAACCAAATCATATAATTATATCAGCCCAAAAAATAATATTGCATAAGGGCATTTGATAAAAATCATGTATATACCTGTGTACCATGAAAACTGCATGTAGCCACAATATACATTATTAGACATTCTTATCTATTCATTGCTGTCATGGTGTTTCATCATCTAGATGATCTACATGTTCTTTTATTAACTACAGTCATTGACCTTTAAGTCATTGACCTCCCAAAACTGGTCATACTTGACTTGTTTGTTTACAAATATTGCTGATGCAACATCATTACTGGTACTTCAATACAAGGATGTACCAGTGTGTGTGTACTTAAAACCAAGTTCCATACTACAAACTCACAACCAACACACTGGTTGTCTAACAGTTACTGTAAACCTAACTGTAAACCTTCAAACTACAACAATACTTCTTCAACGTAATAATATAACTTTTTGAATTTCAAAGGATTGTTAATTACTTCATGCTTATTGATTCAGACTGAGAGGCATACATGCAAGCCTGTTGTGATCATAAACTGACTAGGATCACACCACACTGTTTATGACTAAGTTGCAACATATGTTGCTCAGCTGGCACCTTCCAATGTGATAAATTGATCATGATGCAATGTACTGTGATATAGCATGTTAACATATCATGCACATCTTTTATAATATAATAGCTATTAGAATTAACATTAATATAAACTAGAAATAACCAGTTATCTGACTGAAGCTCTGTAACAGGACACCACTTGTTTGCTGTTATGATGAAACAATGTATTCTTGCAACATTTTGTACAAACCTACTACTAAAGTATTTATTATTTTAATTGTGTAATTCACCAAAATAAGAAACAATGATCACAAGCAGGACAAAATAGAACATCATAAATTTGTAAAATGCCAATACCCTTTACTCTTTTCATTAATGACTTGAATTTAGTAACATTTCTGATAAACAAAAATCAAAGCTTTATTACAAAGGTTTGAATTCCATCCCAGAACACTGACTTGAGAGGGGCTCAAATAACTCTCAATAAGTCATACAAAGGTTTGAATTCCATCCCAGGACACTGACTTGAGAGGGGCTCAAATAACTTTCAATACGTCAAAGGCTTTCTATGTAATAAGGATAAAAATAAAAAAGTTTAAACTAAACATTTTTTATATCGTTTTTACCTTTCTTTATTTTTGAAGACGAATTTGCGTAGCTTGAGATCTCGAAGAATCACACCGCAGTCATGGCAATGCTTGACAGCAGCGGCTATCTGGCGGAACAGACTGATCGCCTCTTCCTCCCGTAGCTTTTTCTTCTGTCTAACGTAAGAATGTAGGTCACCATGGTGATGTTCGAAGAACACATACGCCTTCGTCTCACCGAGGATGATTTCGGAAATACTGCTGATGTTGTCGTGGGCATCCACCTGCCAGTAAGCACTGAGTCTCTCCCGGTACTTGCTGATGGGGAACACCTGAAAAAAAAAACAACTCTGTAAACATTTCTACACAAATGTATTACCATTGCAACGGACAACCAATAAATTTGAGGTACTGCAGTTCATAACATTATATTCAAGCAACTTGCATAAAAAATTACCACTTCTTGATGGATATAACTTAAATTTATAATACTGTCAGAATGTGTAAAATGGGCGATTTACAATAACAGTGAACAAAAATAACTTCATTAAATTTTTTCATAGATGTATTGATATACCCACAAAATGTCAGGTACTGTTCTAAACATTATTTTAAAGAAACTTGTTTGCATCATCAGTTGACCACTTCTTGTTGTTGGATATAAAATAAATGTTAACTTATAATACATCTCAGAATTTGCAAAAGGGATGATTTATTGATAATAATGAACAAGTGATTTCAAACTGTTTTCTTATTTCATCATGATGGACTTAATATTAGCATCATGTCTAAATTTAAAGATAACTCTGTTTGGCTAAGCTGAGATCAGCAGCACACATGCATGCCCCTGCAATACCATGGAACTATTACATGGTGTTGTGAAATGATATGATGTCAGATCCTTCTCTGTAGTAAAAGCCAAAATAATCTTTTGCCATTTGTTTACTTGTGAAATAAATTGGATTCAAGATAAATCATTTCTATCTGACAATAATAATTTGACTGACTTCAGTATTTTATGCAACAACTATAACTACAACGCTGAGTTATAACTTTTTAAAGGTGAAATAGTGAGTCAAGTCCAAATTTTAACTGAAATATTATTTTGAAGCCAAGGTTTAGGAAAAATATACTTATAATAAAAATATAGTGAATGACAATTATTCGTGGCTAAATTTGCAATCAGCTCAACTAGATGCATCATGTCACATTGTGACATCATTCAAATACAATTGCAGCAGCTGCAATGAAGGACTGCCACATGTACAGATGTCATAGTGACATCACACAACATGCCTGTACTGTCCCCACAGGGAAAATACCCTAAAGCAAGTTGTGTATTGGTAAAATCAGATGAACATCGTGATCTCAACACTGATCACATGCCTCAAAGAAACTGCATTCTTTGAAATAAACCCCCAAGGCGACAAGGGTATGGAGTGAACATCATAAAATGTCAACACAAAATATTATCTCAATTAATAACTATTTATGGAATTATAATGATTCATTTATACTGAACAAACTAAAAGTACAATAAAGTATTTTTTTTATATAAAATGCACAAATTAATTTATATATGGATCTGATTACATTTTACAATCATGAAATAGTATTTATATCAAAATATTGCATATTGAAAATTAATCAATTATATGCACAGGTATCAATTAATAATTTCCTTTGTGAGGAAAAGGCGCAAAAATATGTACAAAGGAACCAAAACACATGGCCCCTAACAAAGAAAATCCCTAGACTACGCTAGAGTGTTGTCCCTTTGTTAGGGATTCCAAGTTTCAACAGGTCTTTGTGACTCACTTGACTATGAACCAGTCTTGTTACACGATACACTTACTGGTAATAACTTATGGGTGATTTTCACATAAAACGAAAAAACATGTTTGTAAACAATACTCATTTTGAATGTTATATAAGAAACCAATTAATGTTAAAAAGGCACATACATTTGCAAAATCAAATTTAGAAAACATTCAAAACAATGAAACCTTACCTTGCAAACCTTTTCTTCGCCCGAACCACAATCGCTTGCTTTGAAAGTATCTCCTTTGATATGTTCCAATAAATACTTTCCAATCTTGCAGTCTTTGCACTTAGAACTGTCAAGCTTTGTTGGAAAGCTTGGTCTACTGTTATTATGAAAAACAACTTCTGGAGTAAGACAACCCCCAGTTGGTACTAGGTCTTTGTGAGTTTCTTCCAAGTTATGCTGTTTTGGCCCATGACTACTGAGAATAAGTCGGGGCCTAAGACCTGTTAAACTCATAAATACACAATAACTATCACAGTTGCACAGTTGAGAATTCAAATGAACTCCACTTTCACTTTCAATTTATCACAGACAAAATTATTGGTAGTGTACAAAATGTGTATACAATACTGTATTTTTCAAGTATAAAAATGTTGATAAAATGACACACAATACCGATGATGAAGTAGACGTAGAAATTACTGATCGCTTACGTGAGTACTTTCGTGAATATACATGAAAATATGACGTCACAATCTCTTTTGTTCAAATTAACAGCTGTAAAAACAAAAATGTGCGTGTAAGTATTCCACACGTTCAGGTGTAGAACCAAAGTCTGTTAGATACAAATGTGCTTAAGATGCGTGCTCAAAGTCTTGCTCCGATGTATTTCCATACCGAGTGTAATCGAGTGTTTCACAAGAGATGACGAAATTACGTCGTAGAAAGTAGGTTAACTTAACCGGTTACTCACTTCCTCATTAAATCTCTTTTTTTTCTTTGTAAACTTCACCCTTTTTCTGCCTTTCCGAACGATATATTCTTCAAACGTTGATGTTTCCGATTTCTTAAACACTCTTTTGATGTACACCTGGGAAGGGAATCCTTCCCGTTTAGTTCCTTACGTTCCTCACGGCAGTACAGGACGCCATTGTGAAGTTTGACAACGTGTGATATTGCAGTTAATCGAAAACCGTATCACTTCCGCGCACGTATAAACAAGGGCGTTTGCATTAGACGATGATATTGAGTGTGTTCTTATATCTCTGTTGCTACCAAATATCAATTATGCAGGTTAATTCATTCAGTATTTTATAGAAATGCTTAAAAATATATGCGATTTAAACCATTTTCGGGCATAATTTTAGGACTATATTTTAGCGAAAGAATGTCACAGTGATGTGCGGAACAAGGTATTGAATGAATCATGCAAAATCTGGAACGATTTCATTGGTCAATAAGGGGATTTCTCGCGATGACGTTCAGGGATTTCTGTCCAAATTAGGAAACATAAATATGAAACTAAAATTATGATTGGCTAAACAACTGCATATGTGATTTTAATTTATAATCTATTTATAATTTATGATTTCCTTGTGTATCGACGAATGACGCAAGACATAGAAAGCCCAAGCACGTAAACAAGTTGTTTTCTGGATTTTTCTCGTCCGACTTTATTTTATTACAGATCTCGATAAGCAGTTTCTTGTTTATTTTCGTTACACATCAAACATCTAGGTCATTTGATTATTTTCAAGGAAAGCTAGCTAGGATTTTTTTAAATAAAATTTCGACGCAAAAAAGAGATATTAGAACTATGTTATATAAATTATATAGAAAGAATGTGTATAACAACCGCTGAATCGGAATGGAAAATACGTGCGAAATAATTTATGAAAGAAACATTTACATTTAAAGGACATAATAACACGTAAAAACAAAACGCCGCTTTGAATGCACATTGGACAACTTTTAACAAGACCTTAATGTCAGCAACTTTAGATCAAATATCTATCAATAATGTTAATTGATAGATCTTTGTTTCGATCTGCAAGTTTGTACTATATAGGTCATTGATCAAATTTGAATACATGCTCTTGTGCTATTTATTGGTGTAGCCTACATGCATTCCTTACCATTCGTTAACACGATGCACATATGGAACGATGGTTATAATGCAATATTAATACAACATTACTTTAGTGTGACCTGTCTTTGAACACGTATGCCGGTGGTTACATTTCATATACGTGTTTGCAGAGACGTAGAATCTCTGGCGTTTGCTATTACGAAATACCCTGCCGTGTGTACGCAGGGGAGGCTATGCAGTTGTATTTGATTTAAAGTGTAATGCATTCTCTCCCTTCTTTGATGAAAATGTAAAGACAATTGGTTTTGATAACTACGTCACAATAATTTTCAAATTTTGGTATATTTGGAATTAATATTAACATCATAATAGTTGATTGCCAACATGTAAAATAAATATTTTGTAAAAATACGATTTGTTTTACTTACCCCCGGTATCCCAATATTTGCCCCGAGAAAATACATACTGAATCACAGGAGGGAAGCCCATATTTTGTTTGTATATATGCTATAATAGAGACTCTATTATAGCATATATATACAAAAATAAAAATAATATGGGCTTCCCTCCTGTGTTCTGAATGCTAACATACGTATAAAGGTTCTCCGGTCTGCCACGTGTACCACAACATCCTCGCACGTTGTGATGTAACAGGCACGTTGTGATGTGACAGGCACGTTGTTAAGTGACATGCAAATTGTGATATGACAGACACGTCGTGGTATGACAGGCAAGTTGTGATATGACATGCACGTTGTGGCATGACATGCACGCTGTGATATGACTTCCACGTTGTGATATGACAGGAATGTTGTGGTTTGACAGACACGATGTGATATGACAGGCACGCTGTCATATAACAGACACGTTGTGATATGGCAGACACGTTGTGAAACGACAGGCACGTTGTGATATAACAGGCACGTTGTGAAACGACACGCACGTTGTGATATGACAGGCACGTTGTGATATGGCACACACGCTGTGATGTGACAGGCACGTTGTGATATGAAAGGCACGTTGTGATATGAAAGGAACGTTGTGATATGACAGGCGCGTTGTGGTATGACAGGCACGCTGTGATATGACATGCACGTTGTGATATGACAAGAATGTTGTGGTATGACAGACACGTTGTGATATGACAGGTACGTTGTGATATGACAGGCACGTTGTGGCATGACAGGCACGCGGTGATATGACATGTACGTTGTGATATGACAGGAATGTTGTGGTATGACAGACACGTTGTGATACGACAGGTACGTTGTGATGTGACAGATACGTTGTGATATGACATGCACATTATGATATATCAGGCACGTTGTTATATGACAGGCACGTTGTTATATGACGGGTACGTTGTGATATGACAGGCACGTTGTGATATGACAGGCACGTCGTGGTATGACAGGCACGCTGTGATATGACATGCACGTTGAGATATGACAGGAATGTTGTGATATGATAGACACGTTGTGATATGACAGGTAAGTTGTGATATGACAGGCACGTTGTGCTTTGACAGGCACGTTATGATGTGAAAGGAATGTTGTGATATGACATGAATGTTGTGATATGACAGGCACGTTGTGATGTGACAGGCACATTGTGATATGACGGGTTCGTTGTGATATGACAGGCACGTTGTGATGTGACATGCACGTTATGATATGACATGCACGTTATGATATGACAGGTACGTTGTGATATTACATGCATGTTGTGATATGACAGGCACGTTGTGATATGACAGGCACGTTGTGATATGACAGTATAGGAGTATTTTGAACATGTACATAACTCTAATTTTTCATCTTACGCTGAACCTTTTACCTGCCAACTGCATGATAGCCAAGTTGAAACTCGACTGCATTATCACCATGTTAAATACCTTTCACCTCCCGGAAAAGGAACGCATATGAAAGGGAAATAACCCATTTCATGTAAACATATGCACATGTGGATTTGTCTCCCTTGCTGTGTGCAGTACTAGTTATGCACAAGCCTTGCTGATTACTCTTTGTTCTATATTTTGGAAATGACACATACATAAACATGTAAAGCGTATCAATCGCTTGTGCGTGAACATAAAAACATCATCACCGACTCTGGGTCCGTCATGTCTTATTTATAATCATTCTATACCTTTACATGAATTGCAGCGTCGCTCCAATTACATTATTTACTGGACAATTAGCAAACATTTTGATTGTTTGTTCATTTTGTTTTACCTTTTTGTCATGGCTTGATTATGAACTAGAAAATTGCGGCCACTTGTAAACCTCATAGTTATCAGGTGATTGCTACGACTAAAGGGTCTCTAAATGGAAAGTTCGTTGAACAAATCGTTTTATAACCTTACTACATGAGATTGCTCAGTTGTTCTGGTCTTGGCACATCAAGAGGGAGCTGGGCGCTTTGTTTGTTAAGGTGTGTTCTTTTGGTTTGTATTATTTTTGCAAATTGTTTCGTATTTGGGTGAACATATCTGTTTTGGTGGCGATTATTGTTAAGCTAACGTGTTATTTCTGTGTAAAAGAACATTTTGTACCGTCCATATTTCTCTAACATGTGTATGCTTCCCAAAAAGGGGGGAGTGGGCACATAGTCGCCGCTTTGTCTGTCCGTCAAAATTCTAGCGTAAATTGTCATCCCAGATTAGCCTTTGCAGTCCGCACAGGCTAATCAGGGACGACAATTTACGCTTTTACGGAATTTTTCGTTTAAATGATGTCTCTTTTTAGCGAAAATTCAGTTTAGTCGGAAAGTGTCGTCCCGGATTAGCCTGTGCGGACTGCACAGGCTTATCTGGGACGACACTTTACGCACATGCATTTTGCCCAGTTTTCTCAGAACGCGACTCAATTGTGCACATTAACCAGTGTCGTGTATTGCCACGTAGTCGTCCTTTCCGATAAACGGATGAAATATTTATATTTATTATTTAAAACAAAGCATATTGGCATACGCTTTTATATATTAACAATATTGATGAAACATGAACCAAACGAAACGCAAAAAATAACAATGACGACTGTATATATTTAAAAGCGCAATTATCGGCAGTGTCTTTCGGCCGGGAGTCGTGGCGTGCTCCTGTAATCCAGGTACTTGGAGGCCGGGGTCTTAGGACGGTTTGAAGCGGGGAACCCTACTGTCAGGTCCGTCTGTGTCGATCGGGCGTCCGCACTAAGCTCGGCATCAATATGGGACCCTCGGGGGAGCTTGGGGACACCAGGTTGACTAAGAAGGAACGTATCGGCCCAGGGTTGAAACACAGCAGGCAAAGGTTCCCGTGTCGAGCAGTAGTGGGATCGCGCCCGTGAACAGGCGTCTGGCAGTAGCCCGGTCAATATAGCGGGACCAAACCCTTTTTGTGTATTTTAAAGTTGCATACTAAATTATCTGATATTATGAATAATTTAATAATTAATTTATATGAATATATTATATATAATCGATATCGAATTACCTATTATTATATCCTCTTATATTCGATTTATATTAATAGCAGTCGTGTACAGATCTCTGATCATATGCCGTAAGTTTATTTTTTTACAGACCGGAGAGTCCCTGTTTTCCAGTATTTTTGGAAGCGGAAGTTTCGTCGGGCTCGCCGGCACTGGGGCGGCGTCGTGATCGCAGTCGCCAGCTATGAACTAAATCATTAATGTACTGGTCAGCGAGTATTTGTCGGACGAAATTCAGGGTTTTTCGTGGATTACTTCCTTAATAATGCAAAATACGGCATGAACAGTTTACCGATATATCCTGGGTTCGTCATCTACAAGTGAATGTAAACAAAGCCGCATTTGATGTGCGCATGCGTATGTGCGAGGCCCGTAAATGGGGTCATTAAAGGGAGGTAATTTTACACTATACATGAGTATTTTCCGGACATTTATATAATTTGAGTAAATTGCAACAAATTATGTTAAAACTGGTAATTTTCTGAACTGAAACGATAGAATCAAGTGAATGTATTAATTTAATAGTGCAAAATGTATTCTTCAGTGTGTATAAGTAGAGTTACAATTGGATTCCAGTATCAGTGCATACAAGAATATCCGTTTTGGATGTCTCTTTGAAAGTTTGTTACGTTCGTCGCATTAATAAACGTGAGATAATTTCAAATTGGGGAGAGAAACAAAGCTATAAATTATCATTTTATTGGTATTATTCTAATATGATGGTTATTAAATACCAACAAGAGCACCATCGTGTGGATGCCAACGCTCGGCTGTGGGTGCAGTTTTGAAAAAAAAAAAAACTCACCTTTCACCACTCAAAATGTGCAGCTCCATGAGATACACATTCATGCCAAATATCAAGTTGCTATGTTTCAAATTGCAAAAGAAGATATGGCCAATGTTAATGTTTTCGGACGACTACGACGCGGACGGCGGAAGACGAGAGGGCTATAATAATATCCTGGGGTTTTCTTCGAAAACAGCCAAGCTAAAACGTGTTCAATTAAATATATAAGGTTTTATAACAATCAATACATCACATACGTCAAAAGCAGCTAACATGAAGCTCGTGCATGAGAACAACAACGGACACGACCATTTACTCTTCATGATAAAGCCATGGCTTACATTCCTTGCAGTACCAGCTTTCTCCCTCTTCCATACTCTCTCGCACGTATTCTTGCTCGCTTTGATTCAAACATTCAAAATGGTACCATTTCCCACACTCTTTCTCATCACACCCGAACCACACAATGCCCTTGCTCTCATCCAACACTCTCCCTCTCATACAACAGACTCCACACGTAAACATTTTGTGAGCAAGTTTCCCTCTATCCCTTTGCTCGTCCGCTTTTTTCTTCTGTTCCTGTTCCCTGGCCAGTCGCTTTTTATCACGTTCCTCTTTTCTCTTAATCTTTTCGATTTCTTCCTGCTCTTTCATCCTTTTCCTCTCATCGGCTTCCAAAGCTCGCTGTGCATCTCGACGTTCTTTCTCGGCGGAAGTTTTCTCTCGTTCCTGTCGGATGAAAACCATTGTAAAATGCATTTAGCGGTAATCCGATTTGATATGACACGAGACAGTAATAACGAAATAAGTGTTAATGTACAGCGGTACATACATAATGCGCACTGCTTCTGAATGTTGGATAGTGTTGTATTACGGTAATTAAATACCTACGCCGTACCATTAACTCCTTCAGTATTTCGTCACCACTTAATACTCTTCCCTCGGTAACCAGTCTTCGTTTATTTCGTTGNGATGATGATGATGATGATGATGATGATGATGATGATGATGATGATGATGATGATGATGATGATGATGATGATGATGATGATGATGATAATGATGATGATGATGATGATGATGATGATTTTTATGTGTGATGATGATGATGATGATGATGATGATCATGATCATGATGATCATGATGATGATCATGATGATCATGATGATTTACAGTATTACGCAAGACATTTAAGTTTTAACATTTTTTTCCACTTATGAATTACGTTGAACGCAAAATATTTGTCAAATTATTTGATTCGATATTCACGAATATCAATTAACTGCAATGTGTGTATGGTGTTTGAATAAGCATATTTTCCAAAGGTTTTCCTCAATTTTATCTTCCATGCGATGAGAGAAAAGCGTTGCCTTAATTTTGCAAATAATGAACGACCTTACATTTGATAGATCGTTCTTAAAGATCTCTAGTCTAGTAACAAGAAAGAAAAAGAGAAAAAGCAAGCATACCGTAATTTGGAAAGGAATTCTTATTAGATAATTATCTTACCTTCTGTTGAGACTCTAAAGTATTCAATCGTTTGCGTAGGTAAGGCTTTATATTTTTATAAATTTCAAATTTCGCTCTGTGGTGTAAATTATATTTTATTTTTAAACTGTAACATAAAGCTAAATTAGAATTGCATAATATGTTAACAAGTTCCGTCAACTTAATATTTCTCCTAATTCAACCATTTCAAAGCATAAACTCGNATTCCTTTAAGCAAACAGCGCAGACCCTGATGGGTCTACGCTGTTTGCCAAGGCTTTTTTTCTAGAGGCTAGGCATAAATGGGTTACTTGTATCTCCACAATGTGGTATTTGGAAATTACGCATAATAGAATGACGTCATCTGCTTGATTTGCTTGACATAACTGATTGTATGATACCGTGTTGTCCGTCAGTCCATACGTGGGTCCGTAAACTTTTTTCTTCTATCGACTTCAGTCTTCTTCTCTTAAACCGCTGGGCATATTTTAACGAAACTTCACAGGAACAATCCTCAGTTAAATCTCTTTGAAAGGTCTTCAATCGTTCCGATCTGTCGCATATTTAGGTCACATGAGCTAACAATATATTAAAAAATGAAACCCCAAGTGCCATAGCAAATATATTTTACGTGAAACATCGTCTATTGGTCCTCTACTCAGTTTGTTCAAATCATACCCCCTGTGTCAACATTGGCCCCGTCCTTGTGTGTATGTGTTTTCCTTTAAATGTACATAGTGAATCCTTGAAAAAATCTTCACTGAAACCGGAACGCTGAGCGATTTCGTATTTGGAAAGTAAGATCGCATGGCGGTTCTCTACCAAGTTAGTTCAATTCACGCCCCTCGGTCAAAACTGATCACTCCCATGGTCAGATGATTTATATACATCTATATTGTAAATACCCTTTAAACACACTTCTACTATGAAAACGCAAGGTTCAGGGGTTTAATATTTGGTGTGTAACATCGTATGCTGGTCCTCTGCAAATTATGTTACAATTGTGTTTGGGTATTTTGGCCCCTCCATTGGGGTTACTTGTTTCCCGTATATGTATATAGAGATAACGTTTAAAATCTTCCCTTGAACCGTAAGGCCCAAATGTTTGTTAGTTGGCAAATCGTATTAAATAGTAGACTTATATAGCAAATAACTTCAAATATCTTATACGTTTACAACACAAGGGTTAGGGATTTAATATTTGGTGTGCGATATCGTATTGTGGTCCTCTATTAACCCATTTATGCCTAGTGGACTCTCCCATGCTTCTACATTTGATCAATTTATTTCCAAAATAAGGGATGTCTAGTATATTTATTTCTNCATAATATATGTGTCGTGTTCTGAGAAAACTGGGCATAATGCATTTGCGTAAAGTGTCGTCCCAGATTAACCTGTGCAGTCCGCACAGGCTTATCAGGGACGACAATTTCCGCTTTTATGGAATTTTTCGTTGTAATGATGTCTCTTCTTAGCGAAAATCAAGTTTAGGCGGAAAGTGTCATCCCGGATAAGCCTGTGCGGACTGCACAGGCTAATATGGGGCGACACTTTACGCACATGCATTATGTCAAGTTTTCTCAGAACACGACTCATATTATAAAGCAGGTGTAAATGTTGTCCTTGATTTTAACCAAAGTGTATGAAATGTTAATGACATACGTTTAGATCTTAAGATACGTGGACGTACATTAAAGCTTTAATAAACAGTAACACAGCATTCTTTAAACCACAACATTTTCCACTGTTATCCAAAACAAAGAAAATACACTTAACAAGAGCGCATTAAGACCCGAGGTCGCTCACCTGAGACATGTATGGAAACTGTTATGTGCAAGCTGTGTAATGTTTGTATCAATAACTGTCATTTTAATGTAGGTTTTACTCTTAGATAGTATTAGAAAAAATAAAAGGTTTCATTTTATACATATACAAAACACAAGTAACCGCCTGGGTGTTGCCAATTTTGACTTTTTTTGCGTGATTAGAAAAACACTTGGTAGATGACCACCATAGGAGGTCGCACACCAAATATTAAATCCCTACTCCTTGCGGTAAGAGAATACGATATTTGAAGTTATTTACTATTTATGTCTTAATAAATCATTTTACTCCTCGGGCGTGGCCAGTTTTTCCCTCATAGATATGATTTGAACACATTTAGCAGAGGACCACTAAATGATGTGATATGCCAAATAACAAACCTCCGGGCCTTGCGGTTTCGGAGATTGTAAACGTTTTCTCTATAAACCTATGCGGAAAACAAGTAACCCCTAGACATTTGGAACCCATGAGTCATTATTTGCACAAACATGGTAGGAGAACACCATACGATCTTATACACCAAATATTAAATCCCTGACCCTTGTGGTTTCAGAGGAGAAGTTATTTACAATATAATTCTTCATAAATCCTGTGCTCCCTGGACATGGCCAGTTTTGACCACAGGAACATGATTTGAACCAAAATACCAACCCTTTTGGCCTTGCGGTATCAGGCAGGATTTAAAAAGTTTTCACTTTGTAAAAATAAGAAAAAACAAATAACCCAAATGTGGGGAAATTGTGATCCGATTTCTAATAGATATCTCGTAAAGCAAATGTTTGTTATCCGATCGATCTGCCCGTAGTAATTAGATAACAAGATTGCTCCACCGTTCGTCCGTACACCCCCGCGGTTAAACTTTAAGGATTTTTTACACTGTCTTGCATACCTCTTTACAATACCTGATTCTTCATCCGTGAAGTTGTCAACGCAACTTTCCTGGCTGTTTAAGGTTTATTTCTGGCTGTTATTGTGATTAGTTCAGGGGGTTTATCTGACTGTTAAACATGTTTATTTTCTCTGGCTGTTGATCTGTTTATTTCAGTGGTTAAAGCTGATTGTAAAAAAAAACAACGTGTTGCCTTGTGAGCAAAATGTATTACAATAATTGAACGCGGTTTAAAAAGTTTAAGGTGATAAAAAATTGAGGACGGAAACCACTTTTATCTGGGTTGGATAGGAAGTGTGATGCGTTTTGACATGACAAAGCAATCGATGATATTCGTATTTGGTTGAATGGATTAAATTGCGTTTTGTACCATTCAGGTAAGATTTGCTAGTGACTGTATGGGTTGAATATTTGTTGCTGTTTTTTAGTTATTTTTTAAGTTAATGTATTGAGGGACCTTTTCACGTTTCGGTAAGTTGATAAAATTGAAAAAAAAAATGTTTCAGATTCGCAAATTTTCGTTGTAGTTTTGATATTTGTGAGGAAACAGTAATTCTGAACATTTACCATGCTCTAAAATATCCATTTTATGCATCTTTTGACGAATTAAAAACCTAAAAATTATAAAGCGTTGCAACGCGAAATGATTCATTAATTTGGAGAGTTCTGTTGTTACCGTTATATTTTTGTGAAACTACGAGGATTGCTTATATAAGTATCAAAGCGCTGAAGGCACTGAAGTGTTTAGTTTTCAAAATTATGTTATNTCAGAAATAAGGGACTTCAGTGTTAGAAGAAATAATACACTTGAATGTTTGACATTGTTCAGAATTGCTAGCAGTTAGAAGACAAACACATGATAACTTTATAGATGGTGAACTTTGTACAACATGTTTTTCGATTCGGCACACTTTTAACGTTATTCGAAATCGGCAAACCTCTTTTGAAACCTTATACTCATTGTAATACCGAATAAACTGTGATTTGCATTTACTGCATCATCATGTCCTTCCTTTTCGGAAATCTCAGATTGCACGATTATTTTAACGGATATATGTGCACTGTAGCGTTTATTTATATATGACATAGAACTGTGAAAAGTCGATTTAATGTATGACGTAGATCACGAGTGAATACCTAAAGTACATTTTGTACGTATTTATGTTGTTATCTAACACACATCTAAAACGTCCAACATCCTTCCATATAACATTAATAACCAGATCACAACAGTGTCGTGTTCTGAGAAAACTGGGCATAATGCTTGTGCGTAAATTTTCATCACAGATTAGCCTGTGCAGTCCGCACAGGCTAATCAGGGACGACAATTTCCGTTTTTATGGAATTTTTCGTTTAAATAATGTCTCTTCTTAGCGAAAATCCAGTTAAGGCGGAAAGTGTCATCCCGGATTAGCCTGTGCGGACTGCCAGGCTAATCTGGGACGACACGTTACGCACATGCATTATGCCCAGTTTTCTCAGAACACGACACATATATCCGCTTTCTGTCTAAACGGTTAAACCACGCATTAGTACAACCCAATTATAAAATACGGTTTTACGAACACAGGTACGCCGAAAATATTGGAATTTTTAATTATGTTGTTTTTTTAAGTTTCCTTTTCTATAATTTTTGTATCTGTATGTTTGGTGTAATTACGTTTGTCCATGCATCATTTTACTATTCATTTACATTTCCAACGGTACCAATGATTTCTTTTCAGAATCAGCTAAATCACGAAGAAGCCGCATGGTTGCTAAGGAACCCAGAATCGTCGAAACGCCACTTTGATTATCAAGATTATTTGAGCAGATCCTGATTCCACTTCATTTCAGTGAGTGAATGACAAAAATTCCACAACTGAACAAAAGCACAAGAAAAGGCTGTATTCAAGGGAATGGGGACCAATTTTGGAATGATCGACACTATTGAATTCCAACAAATAACTGCTTAGCCAATGGATTCGGGTAGTAACGGAACCGGAAATAAAGTGGTGTCAGCCGCGGACTTCCACGGGGAGCTGTTGGAGATTTATGCATGGCCCTTCGCCATGATGGTCATCTTCTGCGCCCTGGGAGTGGTCGGCAACTCCCTTGTATTGTACATCTACATTTCAAAATGGAAGAACACAAAAACCCGTGGATTTATAATTGCTTTAGCGAGTTTAAATCTAGTCAACAGTGTGTTCAACATGCCGGTCGAGGCGTATATTCTGTATAACCCTCTCACATTCGACGTTCACTGGCTATGTAAGGTTACTCGAGGGTTAACTTTTATTATCAACAACGTTGTCGGAAGTCTCTTTGTTGCCATAGCGATTGACAGAGTGTTGTTGGTGTACAAACCCTTAAAGAGGAACGTGCTGACCATGCGGTATGTTCGCTGGTCGTGTTTAATCTCATTCCTGGTCGGCGTTGTGACGTCATGGCCCGGATGCGTGTTTTATGGAACAGCCGGTGTAACAGAGAATATAAATGGCATTAAAGTACCCGGAAAAACGTGTTTTCTATCAGAAGAATTCATGAGGAATCCTCAATGGCCGAAGATATTTAACGTCGTTCTGTTCTCTTTGATGATGAGTGTGTTTATAATATTAATCGTTCTATACAGCCTGGTGCTGAAAAAACTCTGCGAAATAAGAAATCGCAAAGGCTTTGGGAAAACGTCGCACTTTACTCTGAAAAGCTTTGTCAAATGTATTACCTTTCAACGAATCACATCCATGAACACTGTAAGTACTATTTCATCAACAAACGAGGAATCTTGCAGCGACACCTACGTTAATGACGTCACGGGAACCATAGCTTTGCAAAAAATCCGCGCCGACTCCATGATCCCCAAACGGTGCGATCGGCTGGGGCGGCAAGTGTCCGGATTCAACAAACGGGCCTCCCACAGTCATACCATCGCTATGCTGCTGATCACCGTGGGCTTCATCCTCTCGTTCCTTCCATATCTCGTGATAGTGTCTCTGAGATATGTGAATCCAATGTTCTATTCGAAATTGAGCAAATCCGGTTTGATCCTGTACCACGTGTTTCTGCGTTCGTACTTTCTAAACTCTGTGATTTCGCCATTTATGTACAGTTTTGTAAGCATCGAATTCCGAACGATTCTTAAAAGAATGGTGTGTAGGCGGTAAATGCAAACGCTCAATTTGCGCATGGCAAGTTTTCAAGGTGATCTCCTTTTTTCGGCCAAAATGTCTAACGCAGATTTTGACTCTACTCGACCTTTATAATTGTCCAATTAATTATTGTGAAAGTTTCCCGCCAGTAGGCCCGAATGAATAAACTGAATTTTCCTATTTGTGTAAAATACCAAAACTGCGCAAAATAGAAAAGTGCAATCTACTCAATGCTGAATTATTTACAGTAACAGTTTGGATTGACTATCTATTTTGTGTAGTGTAGCGTTAACAAACTTCTCACAGTGCATCGGCTTATTATAGGGCTACATCATTGCGTTTTGCAGCTATGCAAACTGAGTATTATTGGTTTGTATTATTTTTGCAAATTGTTTCGTATTTGGGTGAATATATCTGTTTTGGTGGCGATTATTGTTAAGCTAACGTGTTATTTCTGTGTAAAAGAGCATTTTGTACCGTCCATATTTCTCTTACATGTGTATGCTTCCCAAAAAGGGGGGAGTGGGCACATAGTCGCCGCTTTGTCTGTCCGTCAAAATTCTAGCGTAAATTGTCATCCTAGATTAGCCTTTGCAGTCCGCACAGGCTAATCAGGGACGACAATTTACGCTTTTATGGAATTTTTCGTTTAAATGATGTCTCTTTTTAGCGAAAATGCAGTTTAGTCGGAAAGTGTCGTCCCGGATTAGCCTGTGCGGACTGCACAGGCTTATCTGGGACGACACTTTACCCACATGCATTTTGCCCAGTTTTCTCAGAACGCGACTCAATTGTGCACATTAACCAGTGTCGTGTATTGCCACGTAGTCGTCCTTTCCGATAAACGGATGAAATATTTATATTTATTATTTAAAACAAAGCATATTGGCATACGCTTTTATATATTAACAATATTGATGAAACATGAACCAAACGAAACGCAAAAAATAACAATGACGACTGTATATATTTAAAACCGCAATTATCGGCAGTGTCTTTCGGCCGGGAGTCGTGGCGTGCTCCTGTAATCCAGGTACTTGGAGGCCGGGGTCTTAGGACGGTTTGAAGCGGGGAACCCTACTGTCAGGTCCGTCTGTGTCGATCGGGCGTCCGCACTAAGCTCGGCATCAATATGGGACCCTCGGGGGAGCTTGGGGACACCAGGTTGACTAAGAAGGAACGTATCGGCCCAGGGTTGAAACACAGCAGGCAAAGGTTCCCGTGTCGAGCAGTAGTGGGATCGCGCCCGTGAACAGGCGTCTGGCAGTAGCCCGGTCAATATAGCGGGACCAAACCCTTTTTGTGTATTTTAAAGTTGCATACTAAATTATCTGATATTATGAATAATTTAATAATTAATTTATATGAATATATTATATATAATCGATATCGAATTACCTATTATTATATCCTCTTATATTCGATTTATATTAATAGCAGTCGTGTACAGATCTCTGATCATATGCCGTATGTTTATTTTTTTACAGACCGGAGAGTCCCTGTTTTCCAGTATTTTTGGAAGCGGAAGTTTCGTCGGGCTCGCCGGCACTGGGGCGGCGTCGTGATCGCAGTCGCCAGCTATGAACTAAATCATTAATGTACTGGTCAGCGAGTATTTGTCGGACGAAATTCAGGGTTTTTCGTGGATTACTTCCTTAATAATGCAAAATACGGCATGAACAGTTTACCGATATATCCTGGGTTCGTCATCTACAAGTGAATGTAAACAAAGCCGCATTTGATGTGCGCATGCGTATGTGCGAGGCCCGTAAATGGGGTCATTAAAGGGAGGTAATTTTACACTATACATGAGTATTTTCCGGACATTTATATAATTTGAGTAAATTGCAACAAATTATGTTAAAACTGGTAATTTTCTGAACTGAAACGATAGAATCAAGTGAATGTATTAATTTAATAGTGCAAAATGTATTCTTCAGTGTGTATAAGTAGAGTTACAATTGGATTCCAGTATCAGTGCATACAAGAATATCCGTTTTGGATGTCTCTTTGAAAGTTTGTTACGTTCGTCGCATTAATAAACGTGAGATAATTTCAAATTGGGGAGAGAAACAAAGCTATAAATTATCATTTTATTGGTATTATTCTAATATGATGGTTATTAAATACCAACAAGAGCACCATCGTGTGGATGCCAACGCTCGGCTGTGGGTGCAGTTTTGAAAAAAAAAAAAACTCACCTTTCACCACTCAAAATGTGCAGCTCCATGAGATACACATTCATGCCAAATATCAAGTTGCTATGTTTCAAATTGCAAAAGAAGATATGGCCAATGTTAATGTTTTCGGACGACTACGACGCGGACGGCGGAAGACGAGAGGGCTATAATAATATCCTGGGGTTTTCTTCGAAAACAGCCAAGCTAAAACGTGTTCAATTAAATATATAAGGTTTTATAACAATCAATACATCACATACGTCAAAAGCAGCTAACATGAAGCTCGTGCATGAGAACAACAACGGACACGACCATTTACTCTTCATGATAAAGCCATGGCTTACATTCCTTGCAGTACCAGCTTTCTCCCTCTTCCATACTCTCTCGCACGTATTCTTGCTCGCTTTGATTCAAACATTCAAAATGGTACCATTTCCCACACTCTTTCTCATCACACCCGAACCACACAATGCCCTTGCTCTCATCCAACACTCTCCCTCTCATACAACAGACTCCACACGTAAACATTTTGTGAGCAAGTTTCCCTCTATCCCTTTGCTCGTCCGCTTTTTTCTTCTGTTCCTGTTCCCTGGCCAGTCGCTTTTTATCACGTTCCTCTTTTCTCTTAATCTTTTCGATTTCTTCCTGCTCTTTCATCCTTTTCCTCTCATCGGCTTCCAAAGCTCGCTGTGCATCTCGACGTTCTTTCTCGGCGGAAGTTTTCTCTCGTTCCTGTCGGATGAAAACCATTGTAAAATGCATTTAGCGGTAATCCGATTTGATATGACACGAGACAGTAATAACGAAATAAGTGTTAATGTACAGCGGTACATACATAATGCGCACTGCTTCTGAATGTTGGATAGTGTTGTATTACGGTAATTAAATACCTACGCCGTACCATTAACTCCTTCAGTATTTCGTCACCACTTAATACTCTTCCCTCGGTAACCAGTCTTCGTTTATTTCGTTGGGCTGCAGGTTTTGACGCTGGTGGTACTAAAATGTCAGCCAGTGACTCTGGCACTAGACCGGCCTTAACCAGAGGGTTGATAGTGAAACGCCCACATTCTTTACATGTCTGGGCTGAGTTGTGATCTAAAAACAACGAATATGTTCATAATATGAGAACCAAAAGAATAAATAAATATGAGGATGTGTGCAATTTGTAAATCATTTTTTAAACATACGCTATTTTAGATAGTCATCTTGCAGGTAAACTGTACCATTAATATTTTGCACAGCGGGAAACATCGCCGGTATAAGCTGGGACTCGTCTATTGCTCGCCTGTCTAGTGGGACGATGCCAGCTTTAACAAATGCCCCTATGATGGTAGACGGTGCGATGCGGTCCATCGCATACTTCAGCAAAACAGGGTATTTGGATTTCCCTATAGTCAAGGAAGGGCAAACGATGCCCAGATCAGACGCCAGTGAGGCCATGTTTGTCTTTAACGGGCCAATTATCTGCAATAGAGTTTTAAAATCAACCAATTAAATTCTCATACAAACTAGAGCTTTGTCACAGTCGTGACGAATACCCCCCACATGCCGCATTGACACAGAATATTGTGCATGTTGTCTTCACACAAAAAGGAACCCCGTGACCTAGTTGTTGACCCCGCATGACCCATATTCGAACTTGACCTAGACATCATCTATATACAACATCTGACCAAGTTTGGTGAAGATCGGATAAAAAACTGCTTGAATTAGAGAGCGGACACTTAATTCGGACCGACCGACAGACAGACAGACAGACAGACAGACCGACAGACAGACAAAAAGACACGCTCACTCCTATATACCCACCCTAAACTTCTTTTGTGGGGGTATAATAACAAAAATGCTTATGTCAGTCCTTATTTACCTTACGTGTTTACCTGTAACTAAATGTATACGAGTACAATGTTAATTTGATTTGTTTAGCCTTGTTAATACATTATTCAACGATTTAGGCTTTTGACTAGGATGCTATTGAGTTTAAGATACCTTCACATCCAACGGTTGCAAGATGTGCGTGGTATGACCGGGAAACCCGATTAGAACCACATCGTTCGCCCTGGCCGCCTCAATAACTGGTAGGGAAATGTGGGCGTCATGGTTGTCCATGATTAACACAACCGGCCTTGCTCGCCCACAGTGGGGCAGAAATCCTTTCATGAACCATGTTTGGAACAACTCATGGTCGATATACCCAGTCGAGCTGCTCCCATATAGCCATGTGTCTGGCACGCCGTCGGTAAAACGCGTGTGTGGCAATGAACCCTGTATGNTAGGTTAATCCATTTATGCCTAGCGTCTAGAAAAAAGGCCTTGGCAAACAGCGTAGACCCAGATGAGACGCCGCATGATGCGGCGTCTCATCAGGGTCTGCGCTGTTTGCTTAAAGGTATTTCTGTAAGAAGTATTCTAAATATAGAAATAAATATACTATACATCCCTAATTTAGGAAATAAATTGATCCAATTTAGAAGGATGGGAGAGTCCACTAGGCATAAATGGGTTAAATGTATCGTGTAATACTTCAAATACACCCGCGCTGAGATGCACATTCACAAGACATTTGGTGTTTGCATAAATGCTTAAATTTAAGATTCACAAAAACTATTTTTTATTCATCATCTAAATTATGACGATCACAATTGTGATCATCATCAGCATCATCATCATCGAGAGCGACAGCAGCAGCAATATCGTCATATACGTTATCATCAGCAGCAGCAACAGAATCAGCAGCAGTAACATCGTCATCAACAGTAGCAGCATCATCACCTTATCATCATCAGCAACATCATCATTCATCATCATCATCATCATCATCACAACCACCACAACAACCACCCTCATAATCATCAGCTGTATCTTATTATCGTCTTTTGTACTTTTTTTCTTCTTTGTATTCATTTAAATATTTATTTCGGCACCCCATTAGCTGCAACTGCTAATGCATTTAAGAAAGTTTTGTTAACTTCCTCCTTCGCTTGAGAAATGAACACGTCCACTGGTATCTATTTTGCATGAAGATAAAACTGCATTGAACCGATATTATGAATGGAGATAACTTCTTTAAATGCAAATTAAATGTTGCACCTTGCACGGTTGTATAGTAGCAGTTTGCATATGTGCATTTTATTGATAATACGAAAACGAAAACTTCTTTCAACATAGCCTGATTTGAATCAATATTTTCTGCAAGAAATTGTAATGAAATATTTAATTATACAAACACGAACGTTAATATGTTTGGGGCATTTAAAACTGCGAAATGATGATTTCAACCAAGTAGCCAACTGCTCGAAACGAATACACATATCTCGGTTTATATTTCTTTTAATCTCGGCGTGTCCTTAAATGTAGAAACTAACTCAAAGAACTGGCTAATAAGGAACTGTTTCATTTTATTCACTCAAATAAATAGTCTTAATTTTCAAATTTATTTGCAAATCAAATTATTTGACCAAACTGTAGTACCCTTTGTAACATGTTCAATAATGAACCCGATTTCTGTGTTCTAAAGATTAGATCTCACCATACTTAATTTAAATATAACATTTAAGATCAATTCAGTATCAAGATTATTTGTGCAGCAATTCAATAACATCAATATAACAGGGACAGGAGGATTTTTCCAATTATAGAATAATCACCCTTGTAAACGTCTATTAAAAAAAAAAAATGTACTTGATGCACTTCCATTTGGTTTTATGGACTAACGAATCNCCAGATAAGCCTGTGCAGTTTGCACAGGCTAATCAGGGACGACAATTTCCGCTTTTCGTTTAAATGATGTCTCTTCTTAGCGAAAATCCAGTTAAGGCGGAAAGTGTCGTCCCGGACTGCACAGGCTAATTCGAGACGACACTTTACGCACATGCATTATGCCCAGTTTTCTCAGAACACGACTCATATATTAAAGCAGGTGTAAATGTTGTCCTTGATTTTAACCAAAGTGTATGAACTGTTCATGACATACGTTTAGATCTTAAGATACGTGGACGTGAATTAAAGCTTGAATAACCACTTACACAGTATTCTATAAACCAAAACATTTTCCACTGATATCCAAAACAAAGAAAATAAACTTAACAAGAGGGCATTAATACCCGAGGTCGCTCACCTAGGACATGTATGTAAACTGTTATGTGCAAGCAGTGTGATGTTTGTTCAATAACTGTGGTTTTTATGTACGTTTTACTCTTAGGTATTATTAGAACAAATAAAAGGGTTCATTTTATATATATACAAAACACAAGTAACCGCCTGTAAATACGATATTTGAAGTTATTTACTATTTATGTCTTAATAAATCATTTTACTCCTCGGGCGTGGCCAGTTTTTACCTCATAGATATGATTTGAACACATTTAGCAGAGGACCACTAAATGATGTGATATGCCAAATAACAAACCTCTGGGCCTTGCGGTTTCGGACATTTTAAAGTTTCCTCTGTAAACATATACGGAAAACAAGTAACCCCTAGGGCGAGATAAATGTTGAACCCATGAGTCATAATTTGCACAAACTTAGTAGGAGAACACCATACGATCTTAAACACCAATTCTTAAAAAAACCTGACCCTTGTGGTTTCAGAGAAAAAGTTATTTACAATATAATTATACATACATATTGTGATCCCTGGACATGGCCAGTTTTGACCACATGGACATGATTTGAACCAAAATACCAACCCTTTCGGCCTTGCGGTATCAGACAGGATTTAAAAAGTTTTCACTTTGTAAAAATAAGAAAAACAAATAACCACAAGGGTGGGCAAATTTTTACCCATTTTTTTTATAGCTTTCGTGTAAAGCAAATGTTTGTTATCCGGTCGATTGGCTGGTAGTTATGAAATACAACAATGGCACACAGGTCTTCCCTACACACTCGCGGTTAAACTTGAAAGGTTTATTTCTGGCTGTTATTGTGATTATTTCAGCGGGTTTATCGAACTGTTANACTTTTAACTTTTCACATTCGAATCAAGTCAGCTGGTAAAACCGTTTTTTGGAAGCCGTCTGTTGAAATATCACATAACAACAGGAAGTGCAGGCGTGACTTCCCATACATGTAGCTCAAGCCTCAATCACATTGCGGAAACAATATACCTATTAACCTATTTTAGAAACGATTTGCACAGAAGAAGATAATACCTCAACGTTTGCAAAAAATATTGAGACCTTATGTCGTTGATATCGTCGCATATATTTTTTAAACATTGTGTCCCAAATACAAAAAGTTGCAACAAGAGTATAGATAGTGATTAAAATTAAAATTAAGCATAGAACCATACAATGTCGAGATAAGACTTTATTTTTAGAATAAAAACTAAGAATAGATATGGACAAAACGGCTCAAGATCTAGACTTCCGCTGACTCTTCGTTGGCAAAGTTCACGCCTTCCTTGCGCATTTTAAGACTGACTGACGACCTCTCCGTCAACACGGGTTGCATCCCCTTGTCGTCTGACTCGTCCTCTGACGTCACAGAGTCGCTCTCGGTCGTTCCGGACGCTCCGTCAAACACCAACCGGTTCCCTCTGGATTTGGCAGGGTAGAAGTCATCCGGATTTATATCCCCGAAGATATGCCTCATGTATTGTCCATTCCTAATTTTCGGCGATTTTACTGGCCTTAACCCGATACTCCGCACAACCGCGTCGTCTTTGTCCTTCCGTTTTAATAGAGGGATGTAAGAAAACACGTGCGGACGGCGAAGTTTTTCGATCTCGTCCCATTTATAATCGTCACCACCGTTTGCTATAGCATTTAGCTGAACGGCGTTTATAGCTTGCATGTAGACAAATTTGTGTATGTTCGGGTCGACAAGCGGGTAGGGTTGCGCATGCTTGTATTTTAACCAGGCAGTTGGGGACTCGTCAAAATGACTGGGAAAGTCTTCGTCGTCGCTCGACCAATACTGGCCGTCTTTGACGTCGATCTCCGTAACGTCGTCCGTCGAACCGTCGGCGTCGCTGCGATGCTGTTTTCCGTCGTATTTCGATCGGCGATGCGACGCGTCCGTCGTCTGACTGGTTCCCTTGAGACTCATGGAGCGCGCCTGCGTGGAACCGGCGTCACTGGCGTAGTACGCGTTCTCACACGTATTGCACACGTTCCTGCTGAAACTTACGTCCCGCACGTTCGTCGGACACCTACACAAGTCCAACTTGTCCGACACGTAATCAGTACCGTCTGACCTACTTCCGTCCTCGGCGTTGTCGTCGTCGCTTGACATTCCTACAATAATTCCCTTCGCTTGATGTTCGCGTGATTTCCGTGGCTCTCTGTCGGATTTGCTGCGACTATGTCGTTGTTCATCCGGACTCTTCTTCGAATCGTCGCCGGCCTTGGATACCAATGACACGGAGAGCGACAGGCTGTCTGACGGCGTCGGCGGGATCTCGAAGCCAGGGTCTGGGACGGAGTCCTCTTCCGCTCTGTGGTGGTAACGAAGGTGAGCTACAAAGGAAGTTATGCAACTACATTATATCATATTGCGGCGTTCAACATGTTACATCGAGATAGCGTCTTATTTGCTAAAACACATTACAAAACCTGAAAATTCACAAACATAAACAGCTATCATAGGTTATAAAAAGACATGTAAAGCATGTATGCCCAAGACTAGCAGAAAAGTCGTCGCGTGACGTTGACTCTTGATCTGTCTATTTGACAATCTTAAGTGAGTATCCTTCGTCATGACTAACCAGAATACTAACTATTCTTAGGTTCATAGTAATTGTCCCCCAAGTATCCCGCACAGCAATAAAGATGATCATGGTCACACCGTTCTCAAATATATGTTTTTCACTTTCATTTTTTTTTCAACGAACAGAGTTTTAAGTCTAGTATTGCATTAAACATCTATTAACAAACCTGATTCCGGCCTCTCGCTTCTAGCGCTATCGTCAGAAGAGCCGCCGCCGTGACGCCCTCTGTTCAGAAGCCGACGACGACCGGCCTTTGGTCGGGAGTGCGCCGTCGGGATCTCGCGAAGATCGAGCATCACCGGTTCTCGAACCAACGGCTGGATGACAGCTGACAGACCGTCGGACCGGTTGATGAAGAGCGCCGACGGATCGAGGCGGCGCCCCGACAGACTCTCGCTGACGCTTGACAACGCCGACGCCTTGGAGACGGACGATGTTTTGTCCCCATCGGATCTCGCACTTCGGACCAACAGTTGACTGCCGATTGATATAATGTCCGTTTCGGAAACTTTTGTGTCTAAATCGTTTGTTGTTGCGGAAGGCGTTGTCCCCTTTGAGAAAGACGACAGCCCAGTGATGGGACTGGTTCCCTCCTCGAGTGCCGTTGGTATGACCGTGATCCGTTCAGACAACGACCCACCTCCTCCGCCACCGCCGCCGCCGCCGCGGGTTTCGACATTGAGCGAAGGCAAGGTTCCACTAGCGTTCGTGAAAGACTCCTTAGAAAACGGCGATTTTATGACGTCATTAATCGCGGGAACCTGAAGTTTCGACGACGCGACCTTCGATAACGGCGTCTGAGCGTTGTTGTCCGTAGCGGCGGCGGATATCGACGGCAGGCGGACATCCGCCGATTCAGCGACGGACGACTTTATGAAGCTGTTCTCCCGGGACCCAAGGTACCTGTCCACCGCCCGGCTAAAACTGGAGTCGAAGGTCCGCTCGCGCTTTAAGGGCGACTGAAAGTTGGTTGACCTTGACCCTTTGCGTATAGTGACGCTGATGGACGGCACCTTGGTCAGGTTGGTACCAGTGTGCGTGCTGAAACAGTAATTCAAGTCATATTTAAATGAACGTTTATCGCTAACAGACTAATCTGTATTTTTAAACAATCACTCTAAGCCAATGCAAATGTATTGTTACAAAACAAACTTTGACTGCAGACGGACGGAAACAATCAACAGTCTGTTTGTTTTCATTTTTGAGCCAATTGTTGGTTGAACTGTTCATTTTATGGGAGGGGGTTGCGAAGTGTTATGGGCACTGAAAGATGCAATAAACCGGTTGTAAGAAAAGCAAACAATTCCTACTCAACCTCCGAATCTTGCCTATGAAAAATTGAACTCTACATTTACAGAATTTACCGTAGCTTAGAAACAACACTACTTTTAAGAAAGTTTACCACAATATGACCTGTTTGCGTAGCAAATCTCCCGACCAGGCGCATTATCAAACCATACATGTCCTCCTGAATCAGATTACCTCCGAATTCTAACGACACAACTAAGTTTACAAAACCTTCTCAGCCTTAGACCAGTTTGAGTCGTCACTCTGCCGTGGGACCGAGAGGTCGCCGTTGTGTTGTGGATATGGTGTCCGTCTAGCGACTGGGAGGTCACGAGTTCGATCTCCACTGTGGGAGCCTTCTTAAGGTCTTCTCCATTAACATCAATTACTGGTCCTACCCAGGAAACGGACTCGAGAGCGTTTCAATTATCTTTAGGCTTTCGATGCAATCGAGCTTAAATAAATAGGTTTAAACTTAAAACTAAACTATAGTCCCGCCGGGATACTGACCCAAATCTGTCCTCCTGAATCAGACGACCCTCTTCCTCCACGAAGGTGCTGCTGGGCGCCTTGGGGAAGTGCTCGCATGTCTGGAAGAACCCCTTCCGGTACAGGTGCGCGTTCGTCTTGCTCAGCAGCCCACTCGGGTCCACTCGGCTGCACACGTAGCAGAACGCCGGCCCCACCGAGCGCTTCCGTAACTGAAAGCACCAGATTATGGCTTCTTAATGATTTAATGTATTTCATGACGAACGGATTTTTTGTTTGTTTTGCATCAGCCCAAAAAATCGAAAAATAATCGTGCATAATTTACCATCATCGGTGGCAACAGAATAATTAACGTTTTAAACGGTTATGTAAGGCAACAAAAAAAAACGACATAACGAACTTATAGCACGCAATTAAAGTGACAGAATTTGATCTCAAATTAATAACGAGATCAAGGCGAATACAATAGAAATATCTAGCATGCATTTTCAATGCTGAAGCTGCAAAAATAAGCCGCGTCGTGCGAAAATGGTTATTATGCTATATGCGACCAGCGTAGCTCAAGAGCAGCCTGCGCATTTGCTTCCCTGTTCGAAATAAATTCACACCAGGTTTCGTGGTCTCAATAGCGGGCATTATCACTTAAGCCCAAGTCTCACTAATGCCGGTATAGCCCCGGTTCTTCCCGGTTTGATAGAGCCGGTCGACCGGCGACTACCGGGATGATCGATGGTTATTTTTTTAGCGCGGTCACATATATTCCCGGTGCTGCCCCGGTACTGCCCCGGTTTACATCCCGACAGAGTCCCGGTCAGCCCCGGTAGAGCTACGGTTCATCCCGGTGACGCCCCGGTGAGTCCCGGTCGTAGCCGGTAGTGCCCCGGTCGAGTCCCGGTCGTAGCCGGTAGCGTCCCGGTGGAGCCCCGGTGAAAGCCGGTGGCGTCCCGGCAAAGCCCCGGTGACATAACAAGCCCCGGTTTATCCCGGAGGTATTAAACATTTTAATAGTTTGCCGGTGGAGCCCCGGTTGTCCCCGGTTCATCCCGGACGTCCCCGGTGGAGCCCCAGTTCATCCCGGTAGACCCCGAATCACGCACCGGGGCTCCACCGGCATCGCAAAATGTGATAGTGAGACTGGATCTGTATCATCAGAGTGTATAGATGCAGAGGCATATCTCTAGTCACACTGTTCGCATGCCCCATGGCCTACGTTCGCACGACGCAGCTCAAATGCGCACAATTGTAAACGTATCTCTGCAACATGCGCGTGCACCGATTAAAATAAGATACTGCTTATGCATTAGGAAAGAATACCGAGAATATTATTCAACTGCAATGAATGCAATTGTTCGCATGCTACAATGACACAACAGGACATTTGATTTAGGCCCATTATCAACTGACACACAGTACCCGGATACAATTACTTTTAAATAATTAATATGAGTCGGCATAATATTTCGCGGTAAAAAAATGACTTTTCCACGTTAACTCATTTAAACCATCCTTCTTGATCGATTACATTTAATTACATGTATGTCGTAACAACGGAATTGTTTACTTTAGAAATAAATCATGTTTGTCCTTGCAAGCTGAACTTTGGTAACTATGTCAACGAGTTCGTGTATTCAAAACGGCACATAATAAGGTTAAGGGACTTTGTATTGGTTCAAGCAAAGTTAAAAATAGCTAACAGGAGCTTTAGAAACATTAAAATACAAGTTGCTACACCTAATCGAATTGCGAAATTCTATATGTTCAAAGCAGATATTTTGAAAGAACCCTATACATATAGTTCAATAATTCAAGAAACGAAACGCGCGCAGTTCATACAAATAGAATTACGCCAAATATACAACATGACACCTTAACCACCATTTTTGTGTGCAAACCCTCACACGGTGCGAAACTTACTGAGTATCTCTGCAATACTACATGAGTGTCGCTTAATACTACAAACATATGGAATGCATTTTCAATGCTGAATCTGCGAAAATAAGCCGCGTCGTGCGAAAATGGGCATTATGCCATATGCGACAAGCGTAGATCTAGAGCAGCATGCGCATTCGCGTAGTCTGATCAGGAGCTTTCCTGTCCGCTATTAAATCACGCCAGGTGACGTGGTCTCATTATCAGACATAATGACTTCTCATCAGCGTATACGGATTCAGAGGCATATCTGAAACACCGTTCGCATATGCCCCAATTCCCATTTTCGCACAGCTCAAATGTACACAATTTGAAACTCATTTCTGTTATGTGCGCCTACGCCGAATGACATAAGATACATGTTATGAAAGGATATGATACATTGAATATTAACCCATTTATGCCTAGCGTCTAGAAAAAAGTCCTTGGTAAACAGCGTAGACCCAGATGAGACTCCGCATGATTCGGCGTCTCATCAGGGTCTCTGCTGTTTGCTTAAAGGAATTTCTGTAAGAAATATTCTAAATATAGTTATAAATATACTAAACATCCCTAATTTTGGAAATAAATTGATCCAATTTAGAAGGATAGGAGAGTCCACTAGGTATAAATGGGCTGATCGGCTACAATAAATGCAAGTGCACGTGTACCAAAAATACCTGACAGGATATTTGATATAGGCCCAATATGTGTCGCGTTCTGAGAAAACTGGGCATAATGCATGTGCGTTAAGTGTCGTCCCAGATCAGCCTGTGCAGTCCGCACAGGCTAATCAGGGACGACACTTTCCGCTTTTATGACATTTTTCGTTCAAATGAAGTCTCTTCTTAGCAAAAATCCAATTTAGGCGGAAAGTGTCGTCCCTGATTAGCCTGTGCGGACTACACAGGCCTTATCTGGGACGACACTTTACGCACATGCATTATGCCCAGTTTTATCAGACCGCGACACATTTTATATAGGCCCAATATTAGAGGAATATCAACTGACACACAGTAACCAGATACAATTACTGTTAAATAATTAATTTTCGTCGGCATGAAATTCTGTGGTTAAAAACATGACCTTTTCATGGAAACATAACTTCGTGGAAGTCTTATTTTTGGAAATCAGCCAATTTTGTGTGTGTTTAATTCGTGGATCGGTCAACCAACGGAATCAACGAATATTAATTAATGTACCGCGAATAATAATAATTTCACAGTAATTCATCATGAATTGAGAAAGTCCATCGTCAGAACCCGCGTTCACTCATTTACACTATCCTTCTTGATTGATAACATTATATGATTTGCGTTCTGAGAAAACTGGACAAAATGCATGTGCGTAAAGTGTCGCAATGAAGTCTCTTCTTAGCAAACATCCATTTTAGGCGGAAAGTGTCGTCCCTGATTAGCCTTTGCGGACTTCACAGGCTAATCTGGGACGACACTTTACGCACATGCATTTTGTCCAGTTTTCTCAGAACACGACACATATACCGCGAGCGCCGACGGTACATAAATGCATGCACTATTAACGTGTATCTGACATACATTCTACAGTAAATGCGAGTTCACTTCAACATAAAAAATAAAATAAACGTTTGCATTATAAAAAACCAATTACTTCCTTTAGAATGAGATATAAGTTGACTAATCTAAATAAAGCAAAAAAAATAAAAACAAATTAAAAAAAATGAATTTATATAAGAATAACGAATGACAAGAAATTTCAAAGACATTCGAGAACATTTGGAAGAATCAACGGGCGCACTTTTACTCCTGGGGTTACTTTTGAACTATTTCATACATTGTATTCGTTTATGCAAACAGATCTTTGGTAACTATATCAACGAGTTTATGTATTCAAAACGGCTCATAATGAGGTCGAGGCCATTGGCGTTAGTTTAATCAAAGTTAAATATAGGTAGCGATGCATGGCCACGTGCGTTGCGAACTCAGGAGCTTAACAAACATTAAAATAAAAGTTACTACACCTCTGAATTACAAAATTCTATATTTATCAAACCAGATATTTTGAAAGAACCATGTGCATATGGCTGCATATTGTAAGAAAAGAAACACGTGCAATATATACCAAAAGAATAACGCCAAATATACCACGTGATCCGTCAACCACCATTTGTGTGTGCCGACCCTCACACGGTGCGAAACTTACTGAGTACCGCTGCAATTCGACATGAGTGTCGCTTAACATAAGGGCGCTAACTCTGCGTTGTGTTCGCCTGATGTCGGTAAGACTTCCCTCCCTTTCAAAAGCTAATACCATGGTTTGGGACTGCTAAAATTTGTATAAATGTGTATAGTACAAACCTAGTGTCGATTCATAATAATCTTATACTAATGCTACTACTTATGACGATGAAGGTGGTAATAGTGGTGGTGGTGGTGGTGGTGGTGATGATTATCGTGATTTTTACGTCGCAGGGCGTAAGTCGAGAGTTAAACGTCGACGGTTTAGCATTCAAAGTTATATGTCAATGCTTTACATAGAAATGTATACGTCACACAAAATACATAGACGTCGAAAAGTTATACGTGGATTATTATACGTCATATGTGTTTAGATAAAAAGAGAAGTTGCGGACTGCACAGGCAAATCTGGGACGAAACGTTACCCAAATGCATTAAATCCCCTTTTAACAGAACGAGGCTTATTCATAGTTCAACAATCAAAGCAACTATAGTCAACAATAATGCAATAATGCGCATGTAATGGTGTTACCATAGAAGACAACAGGACCATGTGGCTTCGTTTACACTTATGACCAATCCAAGTTAAAAGAATTGATCGAAATAATGCGTAGAGTTTTGTGTAACCTTTAAAGAAACTTTCAATAGCTTGCTTGCGATTAAGTCTTGTCGCATAATCGATGTAGATTTATCTGTGTTTATTATTAAATATTTAAAAAAAAACACTATTTGCGTCATAACAGAGAGGGAACCCGAATCACAATCGTCACTTCGTGGCAATCCTTTACTATGTAACGTATTACACGGGAGCGTTTGGGAAACAATCGCATTATTTCAACAAATTATTGTGACAAGGTGATAATCGGTTATTATGCTGTTTATATGTATGGGAAATAAACCAAAAGGGAAAGTTGATTGTCTTACGCATACCATGTGGATTATTATGCTAGTAGTATTAATGAATAGCATAATGGAATAATGCTTCGTCACAGAACGTCATTTGCACTATTGACAACATGTGCATACATTTAACACAGAACACGTCCTGTACTCAGATTACTAAATAATCCAAAACTGAACCTTTTTGAATTTACGTTTAAACATCTCAACTTGTTTAAATGGTAATTTAAGATAATAGAATTTGAGCAGGTCGGAAACCAAGGATGCAAAATGACGTTCGTCCATGCGTTGCTGTGCAAATACATAAATTTAGTTTGATAGGACTAAGCAAAACTCTACATCTACCACATGATCGGTCTTTCCAAGTTTAAAGGAACTTTTTCACCGATTTTGGCATGTTTTGAAGTTTGTCATTTAATGCTTTAAATTGATAAATACAAAATCAGAACTAAGAGCTCCAATATAAAACCAAGAATAAAAGAAAAAATGAAAAAAAAGAGGAAAAGGTTTNGCAAATTTTCGCGTTTGTTATGATATTTTTGAGGAAATAGTAATACTGACCATTTACAATGCTCTTAAATATCCATTATATGCATCTTTTGACGATTTGAAAACCTCAAAATCATAAAGCGTCGTTCGACGCGAAACGATTGAATAATTTGGAAAGTTCTGTTATTGTCGCTATATTTTGTAAAACTACGAGGATTGCTTATATATGGTATAAAATACGGCTATCGTACATACTTGTCAGGATGGCCGAGCGGTCTAATTGGTTTTTACTCCAGGACCCCGATGGTCACTGGTTCGAGCCCTGATGAGGTTTACTTTTTTTTCCCTTTTTAAATTGTATTCTTGTTTTTTAACTGCAGATTTTTAGGTCAAATGTTTGAATTTATCAATATAGAGCATTTAATGACATGCTTCAATACATGCCAAAATCTAGTGGACAGTCCCTTTAACACAGAACACGTCCTGTACTCAGATTACTAAATAATCCAATGTGGTCCAAACGTTTTTTCCGTCTTCACTTTTAATTAACTGAACCTTTTTGAATTTACGTTTAAACATCTCAACTTGTTTAAATGGTAATTTAAGATAAAAGAATTTGAGCAGGTCGGAAACCAAGGATGCAAAATGACGTTCGTCCATGCGTTGCTGTGCAAATACATAAATTTAGTTTGATAGGTCTAAGCAAAACTCTACATCTACCACATGATCGGTCTTTCCAAGTTTAAAGGAACTTTTTCACAGATTTTGGCATGTTTTGAAGTTTGTCATTTAATGCTTTAAATTGATAAATACAAAATCAGAACTAAGAGCTCCAATATAAAACCAAGAATAAAAAAAAAAATGAAAAAAAAGAGGAAAAGGTTTACCACACCAGGGCTCGAACAACTGACCCATGGAGTAAAAGCCAAACGCCGAGACCCCTCAGCCATCCGTACTCACGTATGTGTGTGTGTAATTCAGAGTTTATGTTCGGGTCGTCGTTGAGTCTTTACGGCTACATTATGTGAGGGCCTGACTATCCGTCTTCACATGGGTTGCCATTTATTTTATGCTTTATTTAACCATCCACGTGTTACAAAATATAACGATAACACAAGAAAGCGAATTTTTTAAAACATTTCGCGTCTGAGACGCTTTATAATTTTATCAATTTCTAACGATGATATTTCGTAAACGAAAGTGTATTTTCAGAATGAATCTGCGGCATTAGTGTTTTTTTCGCACACTGATGTACATTGATCATTTATTTTTTGAATCTGTGACAAAAAGTTGCAAAATTCTCATTTTGATAAACTGTGAACAAGTCCCTTTAAGGTATATGGTAATGTTTGGTGTTTCGGTCTGCACTGCGCGTAGCATGCCAAGCGGGCGTGAGATTTTGTCATTTCATAGGTACCATTTAAATTTCCGGACATGTTGACAATGCCATTGAAATATTCCATAGCCTGCATACTTCTAAATTATACAATAAATCTTCAGCTATAGCATATACGTTAGTTGATTGGCATTTAACAAAACAATGAATGTTTCGCGAATATAACTTCAAGGAAACCAAGTTTTCTTACATAGCCAAGATTGTATTTAGATTTTGCATATACATGTATATTTGGTGTGCAAAATCATTCTATGGGCTAATTCAATGTTTTTGTAGATGCTTAATTTACTTTACTTTACCATTATGCTTTTTTATTACAATAACTATGTACGTAGTTTTTAAGCTGGACACCACGTGCACAAACTACATTTTTGGTTTTGTTGCATATGATGTATTAGAGATACAGACTATTGCCACGATAACAATTATTAAAACACCATGTTCAGAAACCGCACATTCTCTTCGTTATAAAACTTCGTAGTGGTAAACGTGTTGCAATATTTCTCACAACTGTTGAAAATTCATATGAGTAACATGGCGAATTAAAAATGTAGTCATATACAAATAAGGCCTCCACAAATTGATCAGACGTTCGCCGGATTTGGCGCATCTAACATCAACACGAACATTTGTTATATAAAATAACAATAGTTAGATTTTTTATTGATCCTGCATGGTCTAGTTTGTCTCGAAAACCGATTTTTTAAAGTAGATTTTATTATTGTTTGCTCTATTCATTTCGGTTAAGTCAACATATTTTACGGTATGAACCCATTATTTTTCGTGAAAAAGTTAATTTATAGAACAAAATGGCAATATTTAATTAACTAAATTCTTTTGACAGTAATGTTCAACAAATATGTGCACAATAGCTTCTATTATTCTTAACATCGCTCTCGCCTCACATAACATCGAACATGGAATAAAAATATATTAAGTTTAAGTGCAGACAAGGCCTTGGCAAACAGCGTAGACCCAGATGAGACGCCGCATAATGCGGGGTCAAATCAGGGTCTGCGCTGTTTGCTTAGAAGAATTTCTGTAAGAAATATTCTAAATATAGAAATAAGTATACCAGACATCCCTAATTTTGGAAATAAGTTGATCCAATTTAGAAGGATGGGAGAGTACACTAGGCATAAATGGGTTAAGTACTTCTCTCAACAGTGTAGGTTATCAGATGGACCAATCACACTGTTGATTGAAAAAGTTTAAAAAAATGTCACTTAGTGATCAGTAAAAATGTCTAACACGCTTTATACAATCATACCATTTCCATAAACATAAATTACAAAAGGCAATAATAGTTATTTTAAAATAAAGAGAACCCGCACCATTTCTAACTACAGACCGATATCTTAGTTGGACCAGTGATTTCTTACGTAGATCTGTGTAATCGAATTATGTTTGGTATCAGTCATGCAGAAACTAGTTAGTTGCAACGCATTCAAAAAAGTTGTGAAAAACTCGTCCTATAAAGGAAATGCATCACAGTTCAAAACAGGCACTATACGATCTGCACCGCATGAACTTAATTCGAACATCTTATATACATGTAGAACTATTCGGTAAGGAATGCCCCGTAATATCTTATTGAAAGTTTTTCAGTTAAAATTCCATTACATAACATTCGATCTAAAGAATGATCGTTTGACTGTTTGTCGTTCATGACATTAGACATTTTTTCATATTTTCAGTGACGTAAGTTTTAATACTGTATGGCCTATAATGTGGGATTAACTTCCAATCAAATTGAGACAATGAGGGGCAGTGAACGCTTGAAAAACACTTGAAAATGTATTTCTTTATATCGAATGTATTTCTTTAGAGATTGCTTTAATTTGCTCCAACGTTTGGGGGCAAAATTCCGTCGAACGAACGACTGATTATTTTGTAGTGGCCTAACCATAGAGTACAATATAGTCAAACTAAAAAACAACAACAGTTATTTGCGCACTAAGGAATTATATACTTATGTTTTTATTATCTGCTTAATAATGACCGGCAGGTAATTCAGAAGGCAAATTTCGCAATGAAGAAAATTATAATCGTATTCTAATCTCTTCAATTTGATTAAATAGTTTGACCCTGAACAAAGTAAGCCATCGATGTTATGCTTCTTTGGGGAATTATTTTTTACCTTTTGAGAAATTGATGCATACCGGGCTAACAAGGCCAGCTTGATGAAGAAGAAGAAGAAACAGAAGAAGAGGAAGAAGAAGAAAAAGATGATAATGTGATGATGAGATGATGATGATGTTGTTGTTGTTGATGTTGTTGTTGATGTTGTTGTTGCTGCTGATGATGATGATGCTGATGCTGCTGATGATGATGATGCTGATGAAGATGATGATGATGATGAAGATCCTGATGATGCTGCTGCTGATGATGATGATGATGAAATCAGTGAAACATCGGCATATACGAATAAACTGGTACTCATCTTCTAAATCCAAGTCATTACAACATAAACAATAACGTTCATTACGTGGTATGTTATTTTGGGCGTATCTGCCAGTTTGAATTCTCAACGGATGTGCAGAGACTCTTAGTCTTGCAAAAAATAATCCCAGACGTCTAGGAAGTAAGTCTAAATATGTTTCATATTCCAAACAGCTTTAAAAAAACAACTTTATACATATCTAATACAGTACTATTATTCATTTTACTGTACCACTCTTGTTTAAAATTGTAAACAAGTCTACATTTAAACTCGCTAATAAAACTATTAACTTGTACAACGTTTGGATTTTCAAATGCATAACCAAATCCAAAATTATTTAACATGCTCTTGACATTTGAGACCCAGTTCGTATAACCTTTATTACAATCGTTCAAGGCTTGTTTGTACACAGTTTGCATTATGATATTTCCATTGCTCAAAATTTTAAACCAATATTTAATAATTTTAACAAACCTGTTAATATACAATGGATATCTACCTAATTCTCCATAAACAGCAACATTATATGTATTTATTTTCACCTGCAGCAAGCGTTTGCAAAATTTTAAAGTACTATAAAAGCTGAATTAATTCAACCCACAAGGAGGACAAATTCGAGCCCTGGTGTGGTAAATTTTTCGGGAAACCCCACACTTCTGAGGCATAATTTAATATAGAACCCACAAAAGAGTCAAATAACTGGCAAAATATTTTCGGTTGTATGTCAATTCATTGCATTTAAACAATAATGTATTCAATGCTTTAAGGGCTTTACCAACCAAATGTTCTTGGTTTAATTTTAAACTTCCATTATAATTCAACACCGTGCCTAAATAGTTACAGTTATCAACAACTTCAATATCATTACCATTGTATGACCATTTTTCATTTTCTTTAAATCCCCCTCTTTTCCGAAATACCATTTTTTTTGTTTTTGCAGTGTTAACATTTAGCCACCAAGCATTGCAGTATACATATAATTTATATAAAAGTAATTGGCCTTCAGCAGGTGACTTGCCTAGAATAAACAATGTCATCGGCAAATAATAATAAAATCAACACAATATTATATATACTCAAACCAGAGTTAATGCTATCTTGTAAGTAAAGTTCAAGATCTTCGACAAATAAAGAAAACAAGATCGGCGACATTACCTCCCCTTGCCGACCGCATAGCTAAAATAATCTGAATAAGATGGACATGATTTAACACGTGACTTAACATTCGCATACATATCCTTCACTATTCTAAGCAATTTTCTTGTATAACAGACTTTAACATTTTCGAAGGAATCATTAGGAATCGAAGTGTTAGCTCATAAAAAAACACATTATGAAAAAAATCGCTCAATTGTTTCATAATGGACCAACGCATTTTTGTTAATTATCGAATAAGATTATAATGCTCCCACATTACTCTTTTATTTGTTGCATAATTTATTAGATTTTAAATAAAAAGGCTTGCACATTTAGTTCCTTTCTGTATGCCAGATATCAAAACAATATCTCAAACTATTATGACTATTACATTGTGTTGCTTTCATACTAAAGAATGTTCTACTAATGCAATAATATATATCGTATTTATCCAAAGAACATTAGACAAATCTCCTTTTTATGCGATTTAAATTAATTGTCAAACATTTCAAACAAAATTTTATAAAGGAAAAAATAAAAAAATCCTTCCAGTTTTCACCACACGTTATTTCGTTTCCCAAATAAATATTTAAAAAAAAACATTTGAAGCTAGTAACTGTTACCTTGGAGATCTTATATCTGTTGTTAGCGACGGATACAAGTTCCAGCATACTGAGTTTAGGCCCGCCCCCTTTCCCTGAGGGAGGCGCGCGAACCGCCACTACCATCTCTCACACGTGCGTCACGTGCACCTGACACGAACTTTTAGAACTTTCTGCGTATTGTATGTTGCTTTGTTTTTTAAAGTTATTATTTTTTACTTGTTTCTTCTTTTTGGTTACGCAGACATAATATTTTTAATATTTTTTATTATTTTTTTATCATTATAAATTATCCATATACGCGTTGTTGATGATTGCGAATGCTGCCCGTTATTATTTCACAATATTTAGTCGTTGTTTGAAATGATCCGTTTTTTTTTGTTAAATGTTGTCTTTTCAACTTCAACTTATCGCAATAATCGTTTCTTATTCTCAAACACATTTAATAATGGTTAAAACCATATCCGAAATATCCATTTAAAATATAGCATTCTCCATACACTGGTATTTTACAACTAAACACACGTTGGTCTTGCTATTCTTCCTACATTTCACACCGAACAAATATATTTTAAATATAAGATCATCATTAATAGGAAATTTATGAATATTAATTCACTTATCCATATACTGTTTCAGCCAAGATAGCGCAAAACTTCAAAACAAATATTTGTCCTCCATGTGGGTTGAATTAATTCAGCTTTTATAGTACTTAAATTTACCCCACCCGCGCATATTTAATAATCGCACTATAATCTTTTAATTTATACTTATGCCAGCACAAAAAAAAACAATTCATAAGGCATCGCCCTATCCGTTATATAAGCCACGTCTGAGTAGAGTTATTTAATTAAATTATAACAATGCAATTATTGACAAACAAGGCGCGCGCGCTAAACCGCATGCGGCTGATCCGTATCACTAGGTGCTCATCAATTAAACTGCACCAGACGCTTTCATTGATTTATCTAGTCAAAGTCCATTGTGCGGACGCACGCGTTCTCGACCAAATCTCATTGCGCACAATATCTTCCTTGGATCATTATGCCATATTTCACTGGATACAAATAAAACTATCTAAGTCATCTGACACCGCAAAATCCCATTTGTTATCGGCATTCAATTCTGTCAATACCGATTTAACGTTATCTAGAATACAGTGAATCTTAAAATCCATCTAAGTTCAGAATTAATTAATTTTTAGCTTAACTCCACAATGAGTACAAAACATCTGAACGCTGTGCGCGGACAATATGATAGCAAAGTATTTACGGGTATAATTACCAAAGGTAAGATATAAAAGATAAATGCTAATGTATTATTTGATATCAAAATTCATCAATAGAAGCGAGCTGGGTGCTATTTAATTTACCGTAGTTGTTTCAATAAGAGCCCGTCCTGAATTCTCATTAGCATTCATGATATATAGTTCCTTCAAAATTGAGCAAACGTGTTCATAGAAATAATTCATGAAATATAATGCCTTCAAAATTAAGCAAACGCGTTGTATATTTCAAAATTAAGGTATAGTCGAGAACACTTTAAACTATAATAATACTCGGTGTGACAGTGTATTTCGATCGACATTGTTGCCTGTATCACATGGTCAAAATAGCACCGTGCAGTCTTTTAATGACTTTAAATGCTATATATATTTATGGAATCATTAAAACAAAACTGATAAGCACTGAAGTAAAAATGAACGAAAGACCTAATTGGAGGTTACCTTATTATAAATTACATTTTAAAACCTACACGTTGCGGGGTTCAGGAAAGCCGGGTGCAACCGATTCTGGGAGCATTCTTAATATTCATTCCATTCACAGACATTAAGTAATGGTTCTACCCAGATAACGGACTTGAGATGGCCTCAAAACGCCGTAGCAAAGATCTACTAGTACACATGCCTAAGGCAAAATACATTTAATCCGATCATACCTAAACATTAGGATTTTACTAAAACCTTAAAGCATGGGTTCTTCGCCATTTAATTTTAAATAATCAAATGGGTAGATGTACGGTACTACCTGAGTACAGCAACCACGCAAGGTGCGTGCCAATTAAACCAAAATCGGAGTAGAAACAATGAAGATTGTTATGATGGACTTGTTACATGCGATCGTTTGGCACAACAGGGCGTTGTTGCCGTATTACGTGAATCAAAACAGATCATATGAAATGCCATATCTGGATTCAGTAATTTAAAACGCTGTATACTTGAATTGAGCTTACTTAAATTGCACAGGTCTTGTTTCCGAATAAACGCGTTTCGGTATAAGTCATTGCTGAGGGCATTAACATATTGTCATTAATGAAAACCTTGGCGCTGTTGAGTTAGCATGGTTGATGGCAGCCGCCTTTCTTATCTAGTTCATCGGGTTCGAACGTCAATCCCTACGTATGCGAATTCAATTAGTTGAAATCATTCCGGGCAGTCGGGATTTCATCCAGATACTACAGTTGTCCCCTAGAGTGCAAGGTCACTCCGAAGTTAATTGTCTTTCAGTAAAAAGTAATAAGCTGAACTTAGCAACTGTATTTTTTAGAAAGGTCCGAAATGTCGTGAATCTCAATGTTAAGTAAAGATCCATTTCGAGTGTTGTAGGATAGAAGGTTGTTTCTGTTGCGGTGGGGTTGACAGTGGTCGTGGTGGTTGTAGTTGTGATGATGCTGGCTCTGGTGATAAGGTACTTATGATGACAGCATGTGATGGTGGTGGTTGTAGCCTGTTATAGTTAAGATGGATGTGGATGTGGATGTTGCTATTCGTTGTAGTGTTAATGTCAAGCATTCCAGTATATCTAACTTGTGTTTTATGCTAATGGAACTTGCATTGTTTTGACATTTGTATTTGTAACTTTTCTTGCTCTTTTGTTTATTCTTTAAAAAAAAAACGTTAACAATATTATGTTATGCTTATATGCAATCGAACCAATGATCTTTCCATGCATTTCAAAACGATTTTTTCATAGATCTGAAGTCTCTCACACTCGATACAAGATATACGACGTGAATAAGCATAAGTAGGGTGCATTTTAAAGTTCGAGATGACAAAAAAAATCATCGTGAAAAATGATCAGACAGCGTAAATAAACTTGTTAAAAGCTATAAAACATTAACAAGTGTTATAAAATAAACTTGATATTTATAGGGGCGTGTCTACTACCAAAAAAATTGACATGTCTATGATTATGATGATGATGATGATGATGATAACAGCGACGACGACGGTGGTGGTGCTGATGGTTGTGATGATTATGATGATGATGATGAGGAGGAGAAGGATGATCATAAATGATGATGATACGAAAAGATGTAGTTAAGTTTTGAAAGCAAGTATTTTTTGTTTTTGTAATCGGTTTAATGATTTCCATTTTAATTTAAACATGATATGCTTAGAACAAAAACACACTAAACAATGACGTTTTAAATATTATTAGTCTGAACACAAACATAAAAGATGTGGTTTTACTTTATTAATATTTAAACGCAAAAATAAATAAAGTTCTTAAAAACTATTTTATATATGAATGTTTGAAAATAAAACCCGTTGAAATAAATGCAATGCGAACATTGTGTACGGATGCTATGCCACTTAAACGATTTTCCGACTAGTAACAAAATATACATTTGTCATCACAGTTGAGAAATGAAGCAGTATTTACTTAAGGTAATTTATTATAGAATTCCTTCCGTCGAATTGGGCTTATAAAAGAATCTTCTCGTTAGCAGAGCACTTAGTATGCAAATAGACGTATTTACAGAGAAGCACAAAACAGTCATTTAAAATGCCGCTAAATCCTTCGGTATTTATCAGTGCAAATAACCTCTGTGACACAATGATCTCATTAAAAACGGAAACATTGAATGGGATCGTTTCCGAGTGTTGAGAAAGAGTTTTTCGAAACATTGAATTGTGAAAACAATAATTTTGTACAAATGGTCATAACCAGTTATTGATTAAACGATAATGATTTGTACATATGCATTTCAATTTTAACGTACCGTTATGCATGTTTGGGTTTTAACGTAACGCTCTTGAAACACAATCAATACCTTTTTCACTGCACCGAAAAATGTTGACTTCAGAAATTGTTTTGTTTTTCACAACCAAGGACTGTGAACCTGACCCTTTGAGAAACCATGTACATGAAAAATGAAATGTCCCTTTAAGACTGCCCCTTTAAGATATACGTGTATAAGACTGCCCCTTAAGACTGCTACGTATACGAAATTGCTCCTTTAAGGTATACGTGTATTCAAGGAATGAAGACATAAAGGAATGAAGGAAGCAAAGGATGAAGGAAGGAAAGAAGGAAGGAAGGAAGGAAGGAAGGAAGGAAGGAAGGAAGGAAGGAAGGAAGGAAGGAAGGAAGGAAGGAAGGAAGGAAGGAAGGAAGGAAGGAAGGAAGGAAGGAAGGAAGGAAGGAAGGAAGGAAGGAAGGAAGGAAGGAAGGAAGGAAGGAAGGAAGGAAGGAAGGAAGGAAGGAAGGAAGGAAGGAAGGAAGGAAGGAAGGAAGGAAGGAAGGAAGGAAGGAAGGAAGGAAGGAAGGAAGGAAGGAAGGAAGGAAGGAAGGAAGGAAGGAAGGAAGGAAGGAAGGAAGGAAGGAAGGAAGGAAGGAAGGAAGGAAGGAAGGAAGGAAGGAAGGAAGGAAGGAAGGAAGGAAGGAAGGAAGGAAGGAAGGAAGGAAGGAAGGAAGGAAGGAAGGAAGGAAGGAAGGAAGGAAGGAAGGAAGGAAGGAAGGAAGGAAGGAAGGAAGGAAGGAAGGAAGGAAGGAAGGAAGGAAGGAAGGAAGGAAGGAAGGAAGGAAGGAAGGAAGGAAGGAAGGAAGGAAGGAAGGAAGGAAGGAAGGAAGGAAGGAAGGAAGGAAGGAAGGAAGGAAGGAAGGAAGGAAGGAAGGAAGGAAGGAAGGAAGGAAGGAAGGAAGGAAGGAAGGAAGGAAGGAAGGAAGGAAGGAAGGAAGGAAGGAAGGAAGGAAGGAAGGAAGGAAGGAAGGAAGGAAGGAAGGAAGGAAGGAAGGAAGGAAGGAAGGAAGGAAGGAAGGAAGGAAGGAAGGAAGGAAGGAAGGAAGGAAGGAAGGAAGGAAGGAAGGAAGGAAGGAAGGAAGGAAGGAAGGAAGGAAGGAAGGAAGGAAGGAAGGAAGGAAGGAAGGAAGGAAGGAAGGAAGGAAGGAAGGAAGGAAGGAAGGAAGGAAGGAAGGAAGGAAGGAAGGAAGGAAGGAAGGAAGGAAGGAAGGAAGGAAGGAAGGAAGGAAGGAAGGAAGGAAGGAAGGAAGGAAGGAAGGAAGGAAGGAAGGAAGGAAGGAAGGAAGGAAGGAAGGAAGGAAGGAAGGAAGGAAGGAAGGAAGGAAGGAAGGAAGGAAGGAAGGAAGGAAGGAAGGAAGGAAGGAAGGAAGGAAGGAAGGAAGGAAGGAAGGAAGGAAGGAAGGAAGGAAGGAAGGAAGGAAGGAAGGAAGGAAGGAAGGAAGGAAGGAAGGAAGGAAGGAAGGAAGGAAGGAAGGAAGGAAGGAAGGAAGGAAGGAAGGAAGGAAGGAAGGAAGGAAGGAAGGAAGGAAGGAAGGAAGGAAGGAAGGAAGGAAGGAAGGAAGGAAGGAAGGAAGGAAGGAAGGAAGGAAGGAAGGAAGGAAGGAAGGAAGGAAGGAAGGAAGGAAGGAAGGAAGGAAGGAAGGAAGGAAGGAAGGAAGGAAGGAAGGAAGGAAGGAAGGAAGGAAGGAAGGAAGGAAGGAAGGAAGGAAGGAAGGAAGGAAGGAAGGAAGGAAGGAAGGAAGGAAGGAAGGAAGGAAGGAAGGAAGGAAGGAAGGAAGGAAGGAAGGAAGGAAGGAAGGAAGGAAGGAAGGAAGGAAGGAAGGAAGGAAGGAAGGAAGGAAGGAAGGAAGGAAGGAAGGAAGGAAGGAAGGAAGGAAGGAAGGAAGGAAGGAAGGAAGGAAGGAAGGAAGGAAGGAAGGAAGGAAGGAAGGAAGGAAGGAAGGAAGGAAGGAAGGAAGGAAGGAAGGAAGGAAGGAAGGAAGGAAGGAAGGAAGGAAGGAAGGAAGGAAGGAAGGAAGGAAGGAAGGAAGGAAGGAAGGAAGGAAGGAAGGAAGGAAGGAAGGAAGGAAGGAAGGAAGGAAGGAAGGAAGGAAGGAAGGAAGGAAGGAAGGAAGGAAGGAAGGAAGGAAGGAAGGAAGGAAGGAAGGAAGGAAGGAAGGAAGGAAGGAAGGAAGGAAGGAAGGAAGGAAGGAAGGAAGGAAGGAAGGAAGGAAGGAAGGAAGGAAGGAAGGAAGGAAGGAAGGAAGGAAGGAAGGAAGGAAGGAAGGAAGGAAGGAAGGAAGGAAGGAAGGAAGGAAGGAAGGAAGGAAGGAAGGAAGGAAGGAAGGAAGGAAGGAAGGAAGGAAGGAAGGAAGGAAGGAAGGAAGGAAGGAAGGAAGGAAGGAAGGAAGGAAGGAAGGAAGGAAGGAAGGAAGGAAGGAAGGAAGGAAGGAAGGAAGGAAGGAAGGAAGGAAGGAAGGAAGGAAGGAAGGAAGGAAGGAAGGAAGGAAGGAAGGAAGGAAGGAAGGAAGGAAGGAAGGAAGGAAGGAAGGAAGGAAGGAAGGAAGGAAGGAAGGAAGGAAGGAAGGAAGGAAGGAAGGAAGGAAGGAAGGAAGGAAGGAAGGAAGGAAGGAAGGAAGGAAGGAAGGAAGGAAGGAAGGAAGGAAGGAAGGAAGGAAGGAAGGAAGGAAGGAAGGAAGGAAGGAAGGAAGGAAGGAAGGAAGGAAGGAAGGAAGGAAGGAAGGAAGGAAGGAAGGAAGGAAGGAAGGAAGGAAGGAAGGAAGGAAGGAAGGAAGGAAGGAAGGAAGGAAGGAAGGAAGGAAGGAAGGAAGGAAGGAAGGAAGGAAGGAAGGAAGGAAGGAAGGAAGGAAGGAAGGAAGGAAGGAAGGAAGGAAGGAAGGAAGGAAGGAAGGAAGGAAGGAAGGAAGGAAGGAAGGAAGGAAGGAAGGAAGGAAGGAAGGAAGGAAGGAAGGAAGGAAGGAAGGAAGGAAGGAAGGAAGGAAGGAAGGAAGGAAGGAAGGAAGGAAGGAAGGAAGGAAGGAAGGAAGGAAGGAAGGAAGGAAGGAAGGAAGGAAGGAAGGAAGGAAGGAAGGAAGGAAGGAAGGAAGGAAGGAAGGAAGGAAGGAAGGAAGGAAGGAAGGAAGGAAGGAAGGAAGGAAGGAAGGAAGGAAGGAAGGAAGGAAGGAAGGAAGGAAGGAAGGAAGGAAGGAAGGAAGGAAGGAAGGAAGGAAGGAAGGAAGGAAGGAAGGAAGGAAGGAAGGAAGGAAGGAAGGAAGGAAGGAAGGAAGGAAGGAAGGAAGGAAGGAAGGAAGGAAGGAAGGAAGGAAGGAAGGAAGGAAGGAAGGAAGGAAGGAAGGAAGGAAGGAAGGAAGGAAGGAAGGAAGGAAGGAAGGAAGGAAGGAAGGAAGGAAGGAAGGAAGGAAGGAAGGAAGGAAGGAAGGAAGGAAGGAAGGAAGGAAGGAAGGAAGGAAGGAAGGAAGGAAGGAAGGAAGGAAGGAAGGAAGGAAGGAAGGAAGGAAGGAAGGAAGGAAGGAAGGAAGGAAGGAAGGAAGGAAGGAAGGAAGGAAGGAAGGAAGGAAGGAAGGAAGGAAGGAAGGAAGGAAGGAAGGAAGGAAGGAAGGAAGGAAGGAAGGAAGGAAGGAAGGAAGGAAGGAAGGAAGGAAGGAAGGAAGGAAGGAAGGAAGGAAGGAAGGAAGGAAGGAAGGAAGGAAGGAAGGAAGGAAGGAAGGAAGGAAGGAAGGAAGGAAGGAAGGAAGGAAGGAAGGAAGGAAGGAAGGAAGGAAGGAAGGAAGGAAGGAAGGAAGGAAGGAAGGAAGGAAGGAAGGAAGGAAGGAAGGAAGGAAGGAAGGAAGGAAGGAAGGAAGGAAGGAAGGAAGGAAGGAAGGAAGGAAGGAAGGAAGGAAGGAAGGAAGGAAGGAAGGAAGGAAGGAAGGAAGGAAGGAAGGAAGGAAGGAAGGAAGGAAGGAAGGAAGGAAGGAAGGAAGGAAGGAAGGAAGGAAGGAAGGAAGGAAGGAAGGAAGGAAGGAAGGAAGGAAGGAAGGAAGGAAGGAAGGAAGGAAGGAAGGAAGGAAGGAAGGAAGGAAGGAAGGAAGGAAGGAAGGAAGGAAGGAAGGAAGGAAGGAAGGAAGGAAGGAAGGAAGGAAGGAAGGAAGGAAGGAAGGAAGGAAGGAAGGAAGGAAGGAAGGAAGGAAGGAAGGAAGGAAGGAAGGAAGGAAGGAAGGAAGGAAGGAAGGAAGGAAGGAAGGAAGGAAGGAAGGAAGGAAGGAAGGAAGGAAGGAAGGAAGGAAGGAAGGAAGGAAGGAAGGAAGGAAGGAAGGAAGGAAGGAAGGAAGGAAGGAAGGAAGGAAGGAAGGAAGGAAGGAAGGAAGGAAGGAAGGAAGGAAGGAAGGAAGGAAGGAAGGAAGGAAGGAAGGAAGGAAGGAAGGAAGGAAGGAAGGAAGGAAGGAAGGAAGGAAGGAAGGAAGGAAGGAAGGAAGGAAGGAAGGAAGGAAGGAAGGAAGGAAGGAAGGAAGGAAGGAAGGAAGGAAGGAAGGAAGGAAGGAAGGAAGGAAGGAAGGAAGGAAGGAAGGAAGGAAGGAAGGAAGGAAGGAAGGAAGGAAGGAAGGAAGGAAGGAAGGAAGGAAGGAAGGAAGGAAGGAAGGAAGGAAGGAAGGAAGGAAGGAAGGAAGGAAGGAAGGAAGGAAGGAAGGAAGGAAGGAAGGAAGGAAGGAAGGAAGGAAGGAAGGAAGGAAGGAAGGAAGGAAGGAAGGAAGGAAGGAAGGAAGGAAGGAAGGAAGGAAGGAAGGAAGGAAGGAAGGAAGGAAGGAAGGAAGGAAGGAAGGAAGGAAGGAAGGAAGGAAGGAAGGAAGGAAGGAAGGAAGGAAGGAAGGAAGGAAGGAAGGAAGGAAGGAAGGAAGGAAGGAAGGAAGGAAGGAAGGAAGGAAGGAAGGAAGGAAGGAAGGAAGGAAGGAAGGAAGGAAGGAAGGAAGGAAGGAAGGAAGGAAGGAAGGAAGGAAGGAAGGAAGGAAGGAAGGAAGGAAGGAAGGAAGGAAGGAAGGAAGGAAGGAAGGAAGGAAGGAAGGAAGGAAGGAAGGAAGGAAGGAAGGAAGGAAGGAAGGAAGGAAGGAAGGAAGGAAGGAAGGAAGGAAGGAAGGAAGGAAGGAAGGAAGGAAGGAAGGAAGGAAGGAAGGAAGGAAGGAAGGAAGGAAGGAAGGAAGGAAGGAAGGAAGGAAGGAAGGAAGGAAGGAAGGAAGGAAGGAAGGAAGGAAGGAAGGAAGGAAGGAAGGAAGGAAGGAAGGAAGGAAGGAAGGAAGGAAGGAAGGAAGGAAGGAAGGAAGGAAGGAAGGAAGGAAGGAAGGAAGGAAGGAAGGAAGGAAGGAAGGAAGGAAGGAAGGAAGGAAGGAAGGAAGGAAGGAAGGAAGGAAGGAAGGAAGGAAGGAAGGAAGGAAGGAAGGAAGGAAGGAAGGAAGGAAGGAAGGAAGGAAGGAAGGAAGGAAGGAAGGAAGGAAGGAAGGAAGGAAGGAAGGAAGGAAGGAAGGAAGGAAGGAAGGAAGGAAGGAAGGAAGGAAGGAAGGAAGGAAGGAAGGAAGGAAGGAAGGAAGGAAGGAAGGAAGGAAGGAAGGAAGGAAGGAAGGAAGGAAGGAAGGAAGGAAGGAAGGAAGGAAGGAAGGAAGGAAGGAAGGAAGGAAGGAAGGAAGGAAGGAAGGAAGGAAGGAAGGAAGGAAGGAAGGAAGGAAGGAAGGAAGGAAGGAAGGAAGGAAGGAAGGAAGGAAGGAAGGAAGGAAGGAAGGAAGGAAGGAAGGAAGGAAGGAAGGAAGGAAGGAAGGAAGGAAGGAAGGAAGGAAGGAAGGAAGGAAGGAAGGAAGGAAGGAAGGAAGGAAGGAAGGAAGGAAGGAAGGAAGGAAGGAAGGAAGGAAGGAAGGAAGGAAGGAAGGAAGGAAGGAAGGAAGGAAGGAAGGAAGGAAGGAAGGAAGGAAGGAAGGAAGGAAGGAAGGAAGGAAGGAAGGAAGGAAGGAAGGAAGGAAGGAAGGAAGGAAGGAAGGAAGGAAGGAAGGAAGGAAGGAAGGAAGGAAGGAAGGAAGGAAGGAAGGAAGGAAGGAAGGAAGGAAGGAAGGAAGGAAGGAAGGAAGGAAGGAAGGAAGGAAGGAAGGAAGGAAGGNTGATGGTGGTTGTAGTGGTGATGGTGGTTGTAGTGGTGATGGTGGTTGTAGTGGTGATGGTGGTTGTAGTGGTGATGGTGGTTGTAGTGGTGATGGTGGTTGTAGTGGTGATGGTGGTTGTAGTGGTGATGGTGGTTGTAGTGATGATATTGGTTGTAGTGATGATGGGATGGCTGTGGAGATAAGGTAGTTATGATGACAGTATGTGGTGGTGGTGGTTGTCGCATGTGATGATAAAGATAGTGGTGGACATGAAGATGTTGCTATTGGTGGTTGTGGTAATGCTAAATATTCCAGTATACATGTATCTGAATTGTGTTATAAAATTTTGCTGATTGAACTTGTATGTTTCCACATTTGTATTTGTAACGTTGCTTACTCTTTTGTTTGTTAAAAAAAAACGTAAAAATGGTATGTCATGTTCAAATGAAATTGAACGACTGATCTTTCCTGGCCTTTTATCGCAATTGCTTCATGTGTCTGAAGTCTCTCGATACAAGATATACGACGTTAAAAAAACATAAGTAGGATGCATTTAAAAGTTCGAGAAGACGGAAAATCATCGTGCAAAACGATTAAAGAGAGTAAATAAACTTGTCAAGAGCTAGAGAGCATTGACGAGTGTTGTGAAATAAAATCTTTATTTACAGGGGCCTGCCTACTACAAACTCATATTTCTATGATGATGATACCGATGATGATGATGTTGATGATGATGATGATACCGATGATGATGATACCGATGATGATGATGATGATGATGATGGTAAGGAGGATGATGATGAGGAAAATGACGATGATGAAGTTTATTGAAGAATTTTCAATGTAACATAAAGTATGGGCTGAATACCATTATCATGCAAATAAAACTGAATTATGTGGTTTTACTTTATTAATATTTAATAAATGTTTAATATTTAACCGCCAACACAAAATACTTGAACGTTTTTATATAAAGAATTTAAGAAAATAAAACGCGTAGAAATAAGTGCAATTATTAGTATAGGCGATATGCCACTCTAAAGGTCTTCAGACTAGTTAAATAATATAATTGTCATCACAGTTGAGAAATGGAGAAGTATTTACTTGAGGTAATTTATTATAGAATTCCTTCCGTCAATTGGGCTTATAAAAGAATCTACTCGTTAGCAGAGCACTTACTGTGCAAATAGACGTATTTACAGAGAAACAAAAAAACAGTCCTTTAAAATGCCGCTAAATCCTTCTGTATTTATCAGTGCAAATAACCATATGTGTCACAGTGATCTCATTAAAATCAGGAACATTGAATGGGATGGTTGCCGAGTGTTGGGTAAGAGTTTCCATGCACATTGAATTGTGAAAACAATAGTTTAGTACACATGGTCAAAACCAGTTATTCATTAAACGATAATGATTTTTCCATATGCATTTGAATTTTTACGTACCGTTATGCATTTTTGGGTTTTAACGTACCGCTCTTGAAACACAATCAATACCTTATTCACTGCACCGAAAAAATTTGATTTCAGAAATTGTTTTTTTTTCGCAACCAAAGACAGTTAACCTGACCCTTTGAGAATACATGTACATGTACTTGAAAAATGAAAATGTCCATTTAAGACTGTCCCTTTAAGATATACGTGTATAAGACTGCCCCTGAAGACCGCCACGTATACGAAATTGCTCCTTTTATTCATACGTGTATTCAAGGAATGAAGGAATAAAGGAGTGAAGAAGCAATTGGGATGAAGGAAGGAAAGAAGGAAATATGAAGGAACGAAGGAACGACGGTACCAACGGACGAACGAAGGGAGGGGGAGCAATGAAGGAACGAAGAAGGGAGTGAGGAACGAAGGAACGAACTAATGAATGAACAAATTCGGGAACGAAGGAACGAAGGGAAATATTTATGATATCACAAAATGTTAACAAATACGTCATACAAATGTCGTAAAGTACCGTACATCAAAGTTATATAAATATTTAACGCACGCTTATCTAAATCCGACTGATGTTTGATCATTAATTAGACGTATAATGGGTATTACATGTCAGAGCCATGTGTCCATTAAGGATCATAGCGTTCATAATTAATCATAAATGACGTAAAAGGAGATATGATATGCCTCAAAACGATCGTTCTTTGAGCTATTTGATATTAATTGAACATTACAGTATTAATTGTATTCTGAAACAGGAATATGTCGCAATTTAGAACACGGAAATGATATGTCAATATTTGAGTTAAAACCTTTTAAGATATTTGTAAACAAATCATATTTTCACATGTGTGAGAAACGAGGTCTCATTTTACACTGGGGTGAACACTAACATGTAACTTTTCCCACACCGCTCTTCATCTATCTGGAGGAAATAAAGTTATATATCGTCGCCTCCCCGCGAAAATGGCCAACCTCAATATTTACAAGTTTTCAGGAGAAGGAAAAAACTTCATATATTTTTTTTAATTACAGAATGAAGCTAAAACTTTGCATGATGACTTTTTAAATATCCCTACATGTGTCATAATGTTTAAAGTGACGTGTGACTTTTTTTTAAAAAATATGAGAAAATTGTCTAACTCAAGCTTTGACTCAAGCTTTAAGCGCTTGAGTTAGACAATTTTCTCATATTTTTTCATTGTTTACATTTACTTTGGAAATTTTCGCATTTACTCTGGAAATATTNATCTAGGACCAATATGATCTAGGACCAATATGATCTAGGACCAATATGATCTAGGACCAATATGATCTAGGACCACTATGATATTTGAACAATATGATCTAGGACCAATATTATCTAGGACCAATATGACCCAGGGCCAATATGATCTAGGACCAATATGATATCCAGGACCAATATGATCTAGGACCAATATGACCTAGGGCCAATATGATATAGGACCAATATGATCCAGGACCAATATGATCTAGGACCAATATGATATCCAGGACCAATATGATCTAGGACCAATATGATCTAGGGCCAATATGATCTAGGACCAATATGATTTACATGTTTGGTGCATATGGTAACGTTTGGTGTTTTGGCATGAGGTGCGCTTAATATGCCAAAGGGGCGCATGCCTTTGTCATTTCATAGGTCCAAATTAAGTTTCTGGAAATGTTCCCTAGTCCGCATTATTCCTATTTCTACAATAAATCTTCAGCTATATCATATACGTTCGTTATGGCATTTAAGGAAAACCAATGAAGGTGTCGCGAACATAACTTCAAGAAAACGAAATTCTCTCTCAAAGACTGTGCGAACAATTGTGCAGTTGCATATATACTGTACATGTATATACGTTGTTTGATGGATAAAATCGTTTTATAAGAAAATTCGATGTAGATGCAAAATTTGCTTAAGAGCTCTCTTATACGGTATTGTATTAACGAAAAGGTGCATTAATTTGTTATTCCGGACACTCCGTGCAAAAAGTCATGATTGGTTTTGTTGCATATGAAGTATTCGTAGAGGAAATATTAAATATTTATCATACATGATGCAAATTGATACAAGTAAAACTGCGAATTACAAATGAAGTCATATATAAATATGGCCACAACAAATTGATCAGATGTTCGTCGGAATTAGCCGCATCAAACATTCGGAAAATGAATTAAAAATATTTTGAGTTTAAATTGACCCCGCATGGTCTAGTTTTCCTAAATCCGATTTGTCAAAACAGATGTGTTGTTTGCTCTATTCATTTCAGTTAAGTCAACATATTTGACGGCATATACCCATTATTTTCGTGAAAAAGTTAATTTATAGTACAAAATGGCAATATTTAATTATCGGAATGCTTTTGGCAGAAATGTTCAACAAATATTTACACAATAGCTTCTATTATTCTTAACATCGCGCTCGCCTCAGATAACATCGAACATGGAATAAAAATATATTAAGTTTAAGTGCAGACAATACCAGGACAGATTATGAGCACGTCTAAGTATGTTATTTGCAGCAGCCATTTCATGACAATCGTAACTCGACTCTTGCGAACTGAAGTACTGCTCTCAACAGTGTAGGTTATCAGATGGACCAATCACATTGTTGATTGAAAAAGTTAAAAAAAATGTCACTTAGTGATCAGTAAAAATGTCAAACACGCCGTATACAATCATACCATTTCAAGAAACATAAATGAAAAAAAGGCATTAATAATTAAAATAAAATAAAGAGAATCCGCACATTTCTTACTACAGACGTGACCAATATCTTATTTGTAATATTAGTGATTTCAAACGTACATCATTGTAATGGAATTAGGTTTGGTATCAGTCGTGCAGAAACTGGTTATTTGCAACGCATTCGTAACGCATTCAAACTTGGTGTAAAAAACTCGTCCTGAAAAGGAATATGCATCACAGTTCAAAACAGGCACTATATGATCTGCACTGCATGGACTTAATTCAAACATCTTACATACATGTAGAAATGTTCGGTCACGAACGCACCGTAATATCTTATTGAACGTTTTTAGTTTTCAGTTAAAATCCCAAAACATAACATTCGATCTTTAGAATGATCGTTTGACTGATTGTCGTTCATTGCATTAGAAACTTTCCAAATTTTCATTGACGTAAGTTTTATTACTGTAGGACCTATTCTGCGGAATGAACTGCCAATCGACTTTAAACAATGAACACTTTGAAAACAAGTAAAAACTTTTTATTAAGGGATTGTTCTAGTTTTCTCCAAAGTTTGGGGGTAAAAATTCCGTCGATCAAGTGATCAATTTGTTGTGGCCAAATCGTAGCGTACACAATAGTTCAACTAAAACACATTACACCAGTTATTTGCACACTAAGGAATTATATATTTATGGTTTTATTATCTGCTTAATAATGACCGGCAGGTAATTCAGAAGGCAAATTTCGCAATGAAGAAACTTATACTTGATCGTATTCTAACCAATATCTTAAATTGGATTACCGGTAATTAGTTTGACCTTGAACCCCCTAAGCTCATTTTAACAAATGTAACATTAAAACAATAACAACAAGTACTTGTTATGCTTATGTTGTGTGCTATGTTTAATATATTTGCTCGTTACAGTTTATATAACGACTCAAAGGGTTATATAAAATCAATAGCGTTAAATTGTTTGATAATGTACCAATGAAGTTTGGTTTATTAGTCAATAAGATAGTAAAGCTCCCACCTTAAAATTTTAATGGTTGCATATGTTGTAACACTTTAAATAAATATACGTGAACGTGTAATTATTTTCTGTACGAGTATGTCAGATATCAAACAAATATCTCAAACTAGTATAACTATTAAATTGTGTTGCTTCCATAATAAAGAATGCCCTACCAATGTAATAATATACATCGTATTTATCCATAGGACATTAGACCAATCTCCTTTTAATGCGATTAAAATTTATTGTCAAACAATTCCAACAAAATGTTACAAAGGCAAAAGAAATCCTTCCAGTTTTCACCACACGTTATTTCGTTTCACCCATTAAAAAAAAAACATTTTAAACTAGAAACTGTTACCTTGGAGATCTTATATCTGTTGTTAGCGACGGACACGAGTTCCAGCATGCTGAGTTTAGGCCCGCCCCCTTTCCCTGAGGGAGGCGCGCGAACCGCCACCACCATCTGTCACACGTGCGTCACGTGCACTTGACACGAACTTTTCGAGCTTTCTGTATTTTGTATGTTGCAATCTTTTTTTAAAGTTATTTTTTACTTTTTTTTTCTTGTTGGTTACTCAGACATGATATTTTAAGTCTTTTGTTTTATATATTTTATATCAGTATTAATTATCAATATACGCGTTGTTGCTGATTGCGAATGCTGCCCGTTATTATTTCACAATATT